>CM067565.1:1993216-2348216 GCA_034336665.1 Luscinia megarhynchos | reverse complement strand
AGCTCATGGCTCAAATCCCAAGTGATTCCACTGCTCCAAATCCACCATTCTCCTTCCAGAGCAGAAATGCACAAAGAATTCATTTCCCCCAAACAAATCCAAATTTTCTACATTCATTTCATTCTCAGCACACATTTTAGGTGTCACAGCACAAAAAAGGATGATGGAAGGTCTTGGGTTGCCATACAGGATGTGGCCAGCAATGTGGATTCTGTCACCATCTGTTGCAGCCCGGGTGGGGCAGTGACCCTGATCTCCTGGCACATATTATCTGCTCATGGGCCAGCTTTAAACCAGCTGGGCAATCATCTTTATCTTTCCCACAGCCCATCCTCCCTCCAGGAGATATCTCCTGTTTATGGCCATTGAGTCCCAGTGCATGACTGAGAAAATTCCATCATCCCACTGGGAGATGCTCCAGCCAGGGGGAGGAGTCAAGCCTTTCCTACCTAGAGAAAAAATGAGATTTTGGGCAGCAAGTTATTCCATCTTTCCACTGGATTCCAGAGGAAAACCAGACCCTTCTACAGAATCCGTGGATCTTCAGAGGAAAACTGCACCTTCTCCAGGAGCACTGCTCCAGCTGAACCACATCTGCCCCTGCAGGAGGATGCAGCCACCATTGAATGGGACTGCTGCCAACACCCTGACTGACTGACGGGTGTCAGCTTGGATTCTGACTCTGGCAGTGTTTTGGGATTGTCCTTTGTAATATTGTATTTCTATTTCAATTTTCCTAGTAAAGAACTGTTATTCCTAATTCCCATATCTTAATTTCAAAATTATAATTTGTATGGAGGGGGTTTACATTCTCCATTTCAAAGTGAAGCTCCTGCCTTTACTGGCAGACCTGTCCTCCAAACCAGCACAGAAGGAGAGGATGGGCGCCGAGTTCGTGGTGCTGCTCACCTGGTAGGGACAGGGGATGTGGTACTCGCGGCAGCGCTCCTGGATCCACGTGGTCTCCCACACGCCCCGGTACGCCTGCTCGTAGAAGTAGCAGCCGATGACCACCAGCAGGGGCACGAGGTACAGCACGCTGAACACGCCGATGCGGATCATGAACTTCACCAGCTTGTCCTGGTTCTCCTTCTCCAGCGGGATCTCGATGCGGACGCGGTTGAGGGAGATGATTCCTGCCAGCAGCAGGGAGACTCCCACCACCACGTAGAGGCAGAGAGGAGCCAGCACGAAATACCTCAGCGCGTCCACGTCGTAGAGGCCGACGAAGCACACGCCGCTGATGTTGTCGCCCTCGATCTTGTTCATGGCCAGCAGGATGATGGTGAGGGTGCCCGGGATGCCCCAGGCGCTGGCGTGGAACAGCAGCGCCTTCTTCTCGATGGCCTCGCTGCCCCACTTGGGCACGGCAGCCAGGAACCAGGTGATGGTGAGGATGACCCACCAGACGCTGCCGGCCATGGTGAAGAAGTAGAGCACCATGAAGAGCATGGTGCAGGCTTTGTTGTGGGATCCCTGGGTCACCGTGGAGGCTTTGTACTGGGAAGGGCTGGAGGCGTTGCAGGCCACCCGGTCCTCCAGCAGGAAGCCGATGAAGAAGATGAGGGACACCATCATGTAGCAGACGGCGTAGAAGATGATGGGCCGCTCCGGGTAGCGGAAGCGCGTGACGTCAATGAGGAAGGTCAGGAAGGTGAACAAGGTGGCCGAGAGGCAGACGATGGAGATGACGCCGATGAAGTAGCGGGCGAAGGAAAGCTCCTCCCGGCGGAAGTACATGTTGGGGCAAGGAGGGGAGCAATCCCGGACCCTCAGGAAGGAGTAGCCCAGCTCTGGGTCGATTTTCAGCTCCCGAGGGCACCAAAAGCCGTAATCCCTCTGGACGGCCATCGGCGCCTCCTCCGTGGGCTCCCCGGCCAGGTTGAGGTCAACCAGGCGAGGATAGGGCTCGTCGCAGTCTGGGAACCTACAAAGAGGCATTTGCAGGAAATGCACTCAGTTTACAAGGACTGCTAAACTCATCTCTACGTGTGACTTCAGCCAAATCATCTGGAGCAAAACCAGACAATCCAAAAAATGGGGAATCCGGGAAATCCTGCACAAACTCATCCCATAGAGCAGTTTTAAAACTATAAAGTAAGTGTATAAATGAAACCGATGAGGAGCCCATTTGGGCTTTAAGAATGAAGGTAAGGATGCAAAATCCATCCCAGAAAATCTATGAATTCAAACCCACAGCAGCAGGATTTCAAAAAAATTTCAAAGCCTTTCCTAAACAACTGCCTTTGCTGCCATCAGACAGGACAGTGAGATGGTGACACCAAAATTCCAGCTAGCACTGCCACCAGTTTTAATAAATGAAATTATGATGAAGATATTTGTGTAGTTGACACCAGCATTAATGAATGGAATTACGATGGAGATATTTCTCTAAATAAAGCTTTGACTGGAAGCTGAAGACTGCAGGAGTTTCAAAGGAGAGATTGGAGCAATCTCAGTAACCTAGAAACATCCTCTGACTTATTTAACTAAAAAGTTAAATAGTTTAACTAAAAAGTTTAACAGTTTAACTAAATAACTAACTTATGTAACTAAAATAATTTTAATTGCTTTTCATTCTCTCTAATCCAAATGTAAATTATACCTTCCTGTTTCTGCTCCTCAGTTTCATTAACGGTTGGAGTCACTTACAAAAAACAATAAAGCATGAAGGTAGTGCTTCTAATTTCATGCATATTTTGTCTCCAACAGCTTGGAACACCATGGGATGGTTTTTCCATAAATTTATTTCTACAATGTAAAGCTGAACACAGCTGTTTGCAGCTCAGCATGGGGCACACGCTCTGCAAACAGCTTTGAGATTTCAGCCTCATCAAACCCAGCCAATTTTCAGGTGACCTCTTGGGCAGAAACAGGAATTCAGTTCCCACCTCAGGAAAGGCTGCTGGCAAATGGGAAGGAAAACATGGCTTTGTGATGGAAAACATTTAAAACCTGCTTTTTATGGGCGTCTTAGGTTGCAATACAGGATGTGACCAAAAGTCTGTATTCTCTCCCCATCTGTTAAACCAGGTGGGGCAGTGACCCTGATCTCCTGGCACATATTATCTGCTCATGGGCCAGCTTTAAACCAGCTGGGGCAATCATCTTTATCTTCCCACAGCCCATCCTCCCTCCAGGAGATATCTCCTGTTCATGGCCATTGACTCCCAGTGCATGACTGAGAAAATTCCATCATCCCACTGGGAGATGCTCCAGCCAGGGGAGGAGCCAAGCCTTTCCTACCTAGAGAAAAAATGAGATTTGAACACCAAAATCTCTGCCTTTTTCACTGGATTCCTGAGGAAAACTGGACCTTTCCACATCATCCCTGGACCTTCAGAGGAAACTGCACCTTCTCCAGGAGCACTGCTCCAGCTGAACCACATCTGCCACTGCAGGAGGATGCAGCCACCATTGAATGGGACTGCTGCCAACACCCTGACTGACTGACGGGTGTCAGCTTGGATTCTGACTCTGGCAGTGTTTTGGGATTGTTCTTTGTAATACTGTATTTCTATTTTAATTTTCCTAGTAAAGAACTGTTATTCCTAATTCCCATCTCTTTGCCTGAGAGCCCCTTTATTTCAAAATGATAATAATTTGGAGGGAGGGGGTTTACATTCTCCATTTCAAAGAGAGGCTCCTGCCTTTCTTAGCAGACACCTGTCTTTCAAACCAAGACAACGGGCCTGAAATAAATATATACTGAAATAATAATTTTTAAAAAATTAAAAAAGGAGGATTGGGGATGTTCTCACCTGGTGCACTCCATATCCTCGGGCCAGGAGACGCCGAACATCTCCATGAGCTTGGAGCACTCGCTGTGGGCGCGCTGGCAGAGGCGGCGGCAGGGCAGCGTCACCCGCCCGTACTCCATGCACACCGGCGCGTACAGAGCGCACAGGAACGGGCGGAAATCCCGGGAGCACTCCAGGTTCACCATGGGGTGGAAGGGCTGGCAAAAAGGAAAGAAAGAAAAAAGTTAAAAAAAAAAAAGTGAGAGAATTCAATATTCAGAATTCAATACTCCAAATTCAGTATTCCGCTTTTGCGGATTTAGCGGTTTTGGTTTATTGATTTCAATTTTATTTTTGTTGTGAGATAGGATTAGGAGGAAGGTAGAACAGGTTTAATTTAAAATTGTACAAAGAGAAACATTATTATTAGAAATTATAAGAGAAAAAAATTCAGAATAAAACTTTAGACTATTTCTTATTTTTTATACATTTTTTTTCTTTTATACTGAAAACGTACAGAAAATAACTTAGTTTATCATCTTTAACATAGTTTTTTACTAATTTATTTGGGAGAAGAGACTTTTTTTCTTTAGTTTATGAAGATTTTTTACTAAGAAACAGTTTGTTTGTGGTTTTGATGCTCCAGTGATTAGTCGTTCAGAAGAATGGAATTCTGATTACTATGTAAAAATATCTTTTTTTAACTAACAGTTTTTTTAGAACTATTATTGAGGACTATATTGATTATGGGATACATTTTAATGATTACAACAGTTCAAACAAAAAGGGTTTTTTTAAATTTTTGAACAAACAGAGGTATTTTTAAAAAAATTTATTTTATTTTCATTTTTTTTACAAACCACCACCTTGGAATATGTCACTTTAGTGGCATCATAATCGTAACTATGACCTGTTGGGAGAAATGATTGTCAGGACAGAACCTGGGGGTTTCAGGAAGACAGGTGACTGTGGGGACAATGAAAATATTCCCAAGGGATATTTATGTCCTCCATTCTGCATTAAAACCAGTGGGAATTAGATGAATAAATTCTCCTGAGGCTGGATTTCAGTTCTCTCATGAAGGTGCATCCATGAAAGGAAAACATTCCCAGCCTGCACATTATCCCAGTTATTTAAATTCCCACACATCCACAGAACTTCCAGGGCTGTAATCACACTGAAGGCACAGCCAAGATGTCATTTCTTGCCTAAGCATCAGAAAACATCATGAAATCAAAACCTGAAAAAATAAAAAAATCCAAATAAATAACTGGTATCTCATGCTCCTTTATAAGAGGTTTGGGTATCAGTGAGAGCAACACTCCTTGGAAGCTCTGAGAGAAAATCTATCAAAGTTAGGCAAATACAGCTGGTCTGGAGTATTTCTGAAGGATAAAGAAGGAAAAATAAAGAGGATGAGGATTTATGTCTCAGAAGAAGCTGGTGCATGGTGAAAATCCATGTTATTGTCCAGTGTGGCTTCATTCTGCCCTCGGTTTTTGTGGTTTGCCCTTAAAACTCTCCAAGAATTAATCAATGTTTTATTCCAAATCTCTGTGGCACCATCCAAAGCCTCACCATCTCTTTGGATATCAATGTAAGATCAATGATATTCCTGTGAGAGTGGAATTAGAGAATATTGGAATACATTAGGATTTCCAATTCTGGAATAAAACAAACCCCAGACTGGAAAAACACCTCTTCTCCTGGTTTATATTTCAAATCACAGCTCAAAGGGAAAAGGTGACAGTGGCTTTTTCTGTAGCTTTGTTCTACACAGATTTTTAGAAGAAGTCTTTTATTTCAATATCATTATTTCTCCACAGCCCAGCAGGATTAAGGAGCAGGAATTCTGATCCTTGGAATTTGCAGTGCACAATGAAGCACAAATGAACTTGCTATATATAAATACCTAGAAATCCTAAATCTTGTTACAAGTGCAGCTGAAGAGGAGCTGCAGAAAGATTACATTCTCAAGCAGCAATTTCCTGAGAAGTGTTTTAAACCAATTCAGCATTTTCTTTTTCCACACTGTAGAGTAGAATTGATCTAAGAGGAAAAGTAGGTCCAGAAAATAGCAAATACCAGGAACTATAAGGGAAAGTTTCACTTCTCCCTTATCATTCTTTACTCTTCCAATCCTTCCCAGAAGTCTCCTTCCCTCTGCAAAAGGTTAATTTTGGGAATACAAGACACACCATGCTTTTAAAGTGGTTTTTTTTTAAACATCATTACTATTTACCAAGTTGATTAAATTCCCTTAATTTCTCAAACATCCCATGGAATTCACCAGTAACGTGCAGGAAGAGCAGGATGAGCCTCCAGAGTTATCAACTAGGAAAAATGCAGCAGCAATTGGGAAATATTTACATTTACAGGCTCATGTTACTCAAGGAAGTCCTTCTGTTTGGCTGGACATATACTTCAGATTTATTTGTATTTACATATTGATTTGTGATTATTTATTGTCTACAGCAGAGTTAAAGCCATTGTTTGACCACATGGATTCAAAAACTGATTCCAGGGGGTTACAACACCTGCCAGGAAAAGCTGGAGATAAAAGCCTTCACTTAATGAAAAGGGAAAATAAAACAAGAACTCTGCTTTTATTCTGGTAAGAATTTAACTTCCCTTCTTTTCTAAAAGCCTTGAAAATGAGAAAATGAAGTTAAAACTTTACAAAAAAAGAGTTCCTGTTTTCATGCCTGCCCCAATCCCAAAGTTTTGCCTCCTGACACTTCAAGTTTTCACAAACCTACACCTAAATTTCAGCTTCTCCAGACAATTCCTCCCCTACTTCCATCTGATAAAGATGTTCCCAAAGTTCCTCTTTTCCTGCTACTTTGCCTTTGCTAAAAGATCTGTTTGGTGTGAAGGGGCAGGACAGAAGTGGCCTCAATCTGTGCCAGAGGAGCTTCAAACTGGACATCATTGGGAATTTCCTCCTGGAAAAGCTGCTCAACATCAGAAGGGGATGCCCAGGGAGGTTTGGAGTCTCCATCCTTGGAGGTGCCCAAGGAATAACACTCAGAGCTCTGGGCTGGTGACAAGGTAAGATCAGCCACAGGCTGGACTCAGTGATCCCAAAGATCTTTTCCAGTCTTGGATACTGTGAATTTTAAAACCAGGAAGAGGCTGAGCTGGAGAACAAAAGAAAAATCCCTACAACTTCTGGTAACACAGAAAAAGAAACTTGCCCTGAGCCAGCATTTGTGCCTGTGGGCAGCTCCCTCTGTAAGCACCCCAAAAATTATCTCCAAATTTTCCTCCCCCCTTGCAGCTCCCGAGATGAAAGGTCACCTCCACCTACTGATTATGGTGTTCCCTATTAAAAATAAACACGGGGAGATTAAAAGGCTCTTTTCATGCTCTTGCCCAAGGACGCAGTGCAAGTTATGACATCGAGCCGAACAAAAGGCTCTCTGTTAAACGGGATGTGCTTCACAAAAACGCCTGGTGAGCAACTCCAGGAGGAAAAAGGGAAGAGGATGAGGGCAAGAGTAGGCGTGGCAGAAGCTAAACTGATTGATTTGGGAAATCAAGAGAAGGAAGAGATAAACTCTCCTTGTCCTTCGTTTTGCCACTCAGGTGTTGTGTGAAGGGACCTTAATCATCTCGTTCCAACCCCCAACTTTCATCCTCCAAGGGATGAAAAGCAAAGGAGAGATGGGATGTGTAGATTTTGCCCCACTCCAAATCATTTTCTTAACAAATGCTCACTTTCGGTTACAAAGCAAGAGCAGTAACTCAAATTATAAACAGTTCCAATTTCAGACTTCATAACACTGAGAGATAATAAACCAAAATTATTTTCTTTTACGCAGACATTTGGCTGTTATTTGGGAAGTGGCTTTGCAAGATTTAAACCAAATTACTCGGGTGATCTTTCCCCCATTCTGTTTATTTATACATTCTATTCTTTGATCAGAGAACTAAAGAGGAAGAGAGGGAAGGAGGGAACTTTTCTCCCCTCGGGCTCCAGGGAAGAGAATGATGCTATGACTTTCAATTGCTGTTGCAATTCCCGGGTGGAAGCAGCTGCCTCGGGGCACATCCCGGCTCCGAGCAGCCACATGAGCAGCTCTTTGTCCTCAATCTCCCGGCCTTTGATGGAGCTCGCTGTTCATCAGGGAAAAAAATCGGGAATTGTGTCTCAAAGGGCGATGCCTCCTCTGGAGAATTGGATGTGTTTTGGATTTAACTCTGCAGGCAGCTCCTGCTTCCACTGAGCACCTTCAAGCTCTTAAAAGCAGAATTGGTTTCCTTGAGACTCTGAAAATTTATTTTTCATTCCCGCAGACTCCTCTGAAGCTCTCTGGATTGTGCTGCTCACACTTCACTTGGAAATGTTTGCTCCAGGTTCCCACCTGAGCTGAAAAGCTGCTGGAATAAAACAGGATCCTGCCTCAACCCAACTGCTGCTTCCTAAAAAAACCAAAAAAACCCAGGGAATGTTCACCCAGGCACAGCAGAACAAAAAGCAGGGATTTGGGGCATGAACTTGGCAGAAAATCAGGGCAATTTCTGCTTTTCCCTCCCAGTTTGGCTGGATCATGCCTTCAGCCTCTTAAAAGCAGAGCTGGTTTCCTTGAGACTCTGAAAATTTGTTTTCCATTCCCCCAGACTCCTGGGAAGCTCTCTGGATTCACTGGACCCTGCAGCCCCACGCTCCTGCTGCTCACACTCCACCTGGAAATGTTTGCTCGAGGTTCCCACCTGAGCTGAAAAGCTGCTGGAATAAAGCAGGATCCTGCATCAACCCAGCTGCTGCTTCCTAAAAAAAAAAACAAAACCCAGGGAATGTTCACCCAGGCACAGCAGAACAAAAAGCAGGGATTTGGGGCATGAACTTGGCAGAAAATCAGGGTTATTTCTGCTGTTCCCTCCCAGTTTGGCTGGATCATGCCATGAAATCAAAGGTGGCAGCGAGGGCTGTGAACACAGCCAGGTGTGCAGGAGGGAGTTTGTTTCTGCTGGAACCAACTCAATTTAACACAGTGACTCTGGCACTGCAGCCCCTTTATTCTGATTTCTGAAGGCAAAAGGTGATTTTGCCCAAGCCTGCTCCGAGTGCTCGGTGCCAAGACACGTTCAGTGAGAATTCCTGGCACAGAGCACAGCCCAGCTTACCTCACCACCCACTTCCCTGGTGAGAAACTGAGGTGTACTTTTATTTTTGGAATTATTTCTGGTTTCTTGCAGTGCTACAGGTATGAAAAGCCAAATGAAAAGCCTGTTGAGCTTTTCCCCTTCAGCATGGAATAAAGCTATTCCCAATTATTTGTATGAACCCCACATCCCATAATTTGATGGCAGCTGGAAAAATCCTGATTGCAATGAGGATTAAACTGACACTGCACTGCTTTAGGGGCTGGGAAGGGAAAAAAAATCAGATTGTTTTTACTTCAGCACTAAAAATAAATGTCTGCATTTAAATAGTTACTTAAGAAACTCCATCAATAAAAAAAAGACAAGTAATTACTATGTGTTTAAATGATATTTTCCATACTATAGGTTGAACTAGGCACTTACCCTATTACTCACTTTAAAATCCAATTATTTTACCTGCCTTGCCCTGAGAGGGCAGCAATCATGAAAAACCATCCTAAACTTTCTGTCTGCAGACAGACAGCCAAGGTTAATTTCTGCAGGAAAAAAAAGGAGGACAAAGATGGAAGCAGTTAAAAGCCACTGAATTACATTAATCTCTGCCTATAGGTGCAAAAAGCAAAGCCATCTGCTGTTGTTCTTTAAGGATGTCTCCTGCTGCATTTTAAATTCCAAAGTTCCTCTGGAAATGGCATCCATCTGTCAATCTGCACTTTTCCTGCATGTGGGATTTGTGTTTTGGGAATGAGGAGATGCAGATGGGTGGTCCTGGGAACCATTTCCATTTGGGTTCAGAGGGTTTGGGTTTTCTCCTTCCTCTCCATATGCCTGCTGTGATGGGTTTGGGAGAATTCCAGAGGGATATTATCAGGGAAATAAACCCACAAATCAATCCAGCATCCTCTAGACTGTGATTTAGATCCTGCTAAATAAAGACACTTTGCCTGGGTGAGGAAGAGACTCCAGGGCAGGAGCTGTAAATCTTGTCAAAATCCTGTTTTTCACAGAAATGACACATTCCCATCTCCTGCAAGGATGACATTCCCAGTGGGAGTGTGATCACAGCTCCCAGGCTGCTGGGAAATGCTCCAGGGCTGCTCTCACCGTGGGAGGGGAAGAGCCACAGTGAGAAGTGGAGCAACAACAACCTTCTCCTTCTTCCCCTTCTCCTTCCCCTTCCTCTCCTTCTTTTTTCTTTCCTTTCTCTTTCTCTCCTCTCCTCCTCCTGCTTCCCCTTCTCCTCTCTTTCTCTCCTTCTTCCTCTCCTTCTCCTCCTTCTTATTCTCCTCTTCCTCCTCTTTCTCTCCTTCCCCTCCTTCTCCTTCCTTCCTTCCTTCCTTCCTTCCTTTCTTTCTCTCTTTCTTTCTTTCTCTCTTTCTTTCTTTTTCTTTCTTTCTTTCTTTCTTTCTTTCTTTCTTTCTTTCTTTCTTTCTTTCTTTCTTTCTTTCTTTCTTTCTTTCTTTCTTTCTTTCTTTCTTTCTTTCTTTCTTTCTTTCTTTCTCTTTCTCTTTCTTTCTTTCTTTCTTTCTCTTTCTTTTTCTTTCTTTCTTTCTTTCTTTCTCTTTCTTTTTCTTTCTTTCTTTCTTTCTTTCTTTCTCTTTCTTTTTCTTTCTTTCTTTCTTTCTTTCTTTCTTTCTTTCTTTCTTTCTTTCTTTCTTTCTTTCTTTCTTTCTTTCTTTTTCTTTCTTTCTTTCTTTCTCTTTCTTTCTTTCTTTCTCTTTCTTTCTTTCTTTCTTTCTCTTTCTTTTTCTTTCTTTCTTTCTTTCTTTCTTTCTTTCTCTTTCTTTTTCTTTCTTTCTCTTTCTTTTTCTTTCTTTCTTTCTTTCTCTTTCTTTCTTTCTTTCTCTTTCTTTCTCTTTCTTTCTCTTTCTTTTCTTTCTTTTCTTTCTTTCTTTCTTTCTTTCTTTCTTTCTCTTTCTTTCTTTTCTTTCTTTCTTTCTTTCTTTCTTTCTCTTTCTTTCTTTCTTTCTCTTTCTTTCTTTCTTTCTTTCTCTTTCTTTCTTTCTTTCTTTCTCTTTCTTTCTTTCTTTCTTTCTCTTTCTTTCTTTCTCTTTCTTTCTTTCTTTCTTTCTTTCTTTCTTTCTTTTCTTTCTCTTTCTTTCTTTCTTTCTTTCTCTTTCTTTCTTTCTTTCTTTCTCTTTCTTTCTTTCTTTCTTTTCTTTCTTTCTTTCTTTCTTTCTTTCTTTCTTTCTTTTTCTTTCTTTCTTTCTTTCTTTCTTTTTCTTTCTTTCTTTCTTTCTTTCTCTTTCTTTCTTTCTTTCTCTTTCTTTCTTTCTTTCTCTTTCTTTCTTTCTTTCTTTCTTTCTTTCTTTCTTTCTTTCTTTCTTTCTTTCTTTCTTTCTTTCTTTCTTTCTTTCTTTCTTTCTTTCTTTCTTTCTTTCTTTCTCTTCTCCTTCTCCTTCTCCTTCTCCTTCTCCTTCTCCTTCTCCTTCTCCTTCTCCTTCTCCTTCTCCTTCTCCTTCTCCTTCTCCTTCTCCTTCTCCTTCTCCTTCTCCTTCTCCTTCTCCTTCTCCCCCTTCCCTGATGCACATGCAGGGTCACACAATTCCTGCCAGCTCCAGGGAAGTCTCCTTGGAAAATTACAGGAGAGAAGTATGCTAATTCACTGCTCAAAAATTTCTCTTGAGCAAAGGAGGAAAAGCTTTTGGTGGGATTTGTTACAGGATTTGACACTGACCAGATGGAATTCACAGGCAGACAAAAAAAAATCTGCCACATAACACACAGAAACATAACATAAAACCCTGCAGAAGACAACCTGGCAAGCTGAATTTCCAAACCTAAAAAGATTGTTACTTATTATTTATAATTTTATTTTTCTCCTCTTCCTCTGCAGCCCTGACTTGGGATTAAGGTAAATTAAAGTGAATTTCAGAGCCTCAGTCCCACAGCAAACTCTTCTTGCTGTGGCAGAGAGGAGGCATGATGCTGTCAGAGCAGAATTTTGGCAGCTGGGAATGCTGAAAAGTGTTCTCCAAGAAGGAATCACCATCCAACAGCTCTCCTGTCTTCCCTGTCTAAATCAGGACCAGCAACTCCTTGGGAAAAGGTTCAATGAGTGAATTTTGCTGAATTTTTCTCCTATGATAAAAAAAAAATCACCTAAATCCTTCAAGGATTCATCCTGCAATATCCACAAAGTTTCTGCCCCAAATTAAACCCCAAAAGTAGTCAGGGGATAAAATGATGCATCTCAGAGCACAGCCCTGATCCACTACAACAATACCCATAAATAACATGATGCAAACTGAAGTAAAAACATCATCTGTTGGATTAAAGTTACAAAAATTATTCTGGATAGAAAACTGTGTCTGAAAAGTGAATGCTGCTATTTTTTAGCAGCTGTGTCTCAATCTAACACTCCAGACTGGGAAATCTGTTAAATTTATAATGCAGAAAACCACACACATGTTGGATGGGAGAGAAAATTTACATCTTTGGGCCTCAAAATTAAGGATATTTCACAGAGAAATAATAGAAATGTATTGTTTAGAATAATTCTGATAAAGATATTATATTATTTTTGCCTCATGCTGCACTGTCAGCTCAGGACACCGAGCTGGTTTTTTTGGTGGAATTAATTCAAAAAATCAGCAGGTTGCTCCATGTGCATAAATAATTCAGGATGGTTTTCTGTTCTCCACAAACTCTGCAGCCCTGCTGTCCCCTAAATTATGGAATAACAGAATTATGGGATGGTTGTTTTCATGAAAGCTCATCCAGTTCTTACCTTGGCATCTCTCACTATCCCAGGTTGCTCCAATCTCTCCTTGGACACTTCCAGGGATGGAGCAGCCACAAATTCTCTGGGAATTCCATCCCAGCCCCTCCCCACCCTCAGAGGGAGGAATTTCTTCCTCATTTCTCTGCATTTCCTGGAGTAGATCCCCCCAAATCAAGCTGCTCCACCACCAAACCTCAATTTGGCAGCACCTCCCATTTAATTCTGTATTTACTCCACCTCAGCTGTTACTGCTTCTCTTCTCTCTCCTGCCCCAAGAACAGATATTTCACAATTTTTAACTCCAGATTATTTTGTTTGTGAGGATTCTCATGGTTTGGAGATTATTTGAACCAATTTCCATCACTAAAGAAACAAAGCTGCAGCACTCAGCACTCCTCCTGTGTATTAATTGGGAAGATGTGGCCAGATTAAGACATAATTCAGATTTCACTCACAAAAATCTGTAAATTACCTGAAACTCTGGTGAAAAACCAAAAGTGTTTCTCTCAGTGTCCCTTGGGGCTCCACACAAAATCATCCTGTGCTGTGAACAAGCCAATAAAGCCACTACAGAAATACAAGGTGAATTTTAGCTGAATCACTCAATTTCCCATATTTTGGTATTCATGGAATTCTTCCAACAGCTGGACACCAACAACAGGGAAATGAGGTGAGTTTGGAGGAAAACTTCAATCTTTGGAAAGAAATTTTCCTTTTCTTTCATGATTCTAATTCTACATCCAGAACAAACACTGAGAGAATTTTTGAGGATTTTTTCTTTTGCCCATCCCAATATAAATTTCTCTTACTCCAATTAAAGAATTACAAGAGGGCAACCCAAAAGGCCTCTCTATTAATAATGCAGAAAAGCTGAGTGTACTATAATTTATTCCAATGGATTAAATGAAAATTAATTTAAGCTTCTAAATAGAGGAATTAAGATAATTAGGGGGCGACTTCAATTTTTAAGCATTTTTAAGTCATTTCTAAAAAAAATGTGTGAAGGCAGCAGCTGGAAATTAAAATTTCAGATTCATCAGGCAACACTCTGCCTTCCATTCAGTGCTGAGTTAATGAGGTCACAGCTGAACGCTACAGGGGAGGAGAGGGGCAAAGAATTAAAAATAATTGCAATTGTATCCCACTTTCCCACTGGCCAGACAGCTGTTCCCCACCTCAAGCCCAAAAATCCTCACCAAAACTGAGGGCAAACCCAAGCCCCTGACTTGATTTTCTCTGTTAATAATTCACCAGATAAATATTTGCCAGGAATTCCCACAGTTCCTCCACTTATTTGTTTCTGAGGCCCCCTAAAAGGGTTTTTTTTATTGCTCTCAAAATAGATTAAAGAACATTTTGCCCTCAAAAGAGCTGGATTTTGTCCCTGTTGAGGCCAGGAGTTTGTTGTCAGCTCTGTTTTGGGGGAAATCTCTGCAACACTCACAAGCAGGACAAGGCCAAACAATAATGAGATTAATCAGAGTGAGGGAAACAAGGCAAGAAAAAAGATTATACAGAGGATAATTCCAATTTCTTTCTCAGTGAAATGGAATAAAGAAAAAGAAATATCTGTGGATGCTGTGGAAAAAACCCTACAAAGCCTTTTTAAACAGTAAATAGGTATGAGACAAGATAGAGATTTTTGAGTGTTTTCTTTCTGTCTTCTTCTTTCTTCTTCATGATTTCAGGTAGATTTTTGGTTAAATAAAACCAAAGGTCACAAGTGTTTGGTTATTAAGTGAAAAGTATAAATAATATAGATGTTAGCTCTTTATTAGGCTACTTAGCTTTTTTTTTTTTGCAACTAGCTCAATTCATCTCCATTTTGCTCACTTTTAGCTGGAAGTCTTGCAGAACTCTTTGTACTTGAAATAAAAATTAATAAACAACTGAGCCCAAACATGAGTAAACTCTGATTAAAAAAAAAAAAAAAAAAAAAAGCTACTAAATTAACTAATCCATAACAGGTAGGGAAGGAAAAGAGCTGGAAGCAGCAGGATGGGGCAGTGTGAAAAATAAACTTTATTTTTTGGTAGATTTTAAAAAGTTTAATAAAATACAATAAGAAATAATAAAGAAAAGGTTATAACAGCTGGATGCTTGGCATTTAGCTGAGAGCACATTTGTTGTTTTGGAGACACTTTAAATTTATTAGTTTGTTGCATATTTATAAACTTATATATTTTGAAACTTTTTCATAAACTACATTTTATATTTTAGGAATTATTTTACATGGTTACTTTTAGAGTCTGCTTTTTCAGAGCACATATGTTTTTTGGCTGTGGTTTTAATTTATTTTTATTAGTTTTAATTTGGGTTGTGGTTTTTAATTTTTATAGATAGTTGGTAACTATTAATAGTAGGTGTTTTTATTGGGTGTTATCTAATTAAGCAGGTAGATTTACTTAATACAAAGATATTTTATTAGCTTATTTTTAAACTGTATCTTAAAACCATTTCAACACCAATAGTTGTCTTTTTGTGATGCCATTCAATGAAGGTTATTGTGAGTGTTATAAATACATATCATGGTATTGGATTTTTGTAAATATTAGAATAAATAATGTATGTGTGGTGTTGAAATGGTTTTTAAGATATAGTTTTCTTTAAGAGTAAGATAAGCTGATAAAGTGTAGGAAGTAAACTACCTGCTTAATTAGATAACACCCAATAAAAACACCTATTACTAATATACCAATTACCAACACCAAACATCTGTAAAAATTAAAAAGCACAGCCTAAATTAATACAAATAAAAGCCAAAAACCACATAGACTCTAAAAAAATACTCAAAAAGTAGCCATGTAAAACAATTCCTAAAATATAAAAAGTAGTTTAAAAAAAGTTTGGAAATGTGCAAGTCTATGAATATGCAACAAGCTAAAAAATTTAAGAAGTGTCTCCAAAACAATTGTGCTCTTAAATGCCAAGCACCCAGCTGTTAGAACCTTTTACTTTATTATTTGTCTGTTATTATCTTTTATTAAACCTTTTGAAATCCACCAAGAAAATAAACCACATTTCTCACACGAGGAATGATTTGTAAAAAAAGAAGAAAGAAAGGATCTGTGATTTAGCCACAAGATTTGGAGGACAGAACCCCAAATAATTCCTTTTTCTTGGATGTGAGGTAAAGACTTTTTCTGGAAGATTTGGATAGTCTGTCATTCAAAAAACCACAGAGAAAAACCTGGAGGAAAAGTGACTATAATGCATTTATATCAAACCTTGTAATTGAACATCTTTGCAGATAAAATGTTGCCATCCCATTTTGTTTCCTTGCCCTTTTTTTTGTTTTTCATTATTGACAACAAGCAGCAAACCTGAAACCCAAGGTCAAACTTTATATAATCTCATTATTCTCTGCAGTTACACCTGCACAGTGAGGGTTAAAATGTAAAATAAAAAGGGAAAATGAATTCTCAGGAGCAGAGAATTCAGCCCTGGCTCTGCTGATTCTCAAGGACACACAGTTCACCCACTCCCCCATAAAGACAGCCTGCAGATAATTGACAATATCATTGAGTCCTTATGGAGTGGAAAATATGTAATACATGTGAGTTTTCAGGGAGAAATGTTAAAATCGTGAGTGATGCTTTAGAACTGGGAGTGGGGAGAAGAAAACGAGTGGCTGGCCAGAGCTGTCTCCCTGAATTTATAAAGAAAGATGTTTCTCCCTGCTGGACACGCCAACTTTTGTCCTACAAATGGAGAAACAGGGAATATAAACAAGTTTACAAATTGAAAGCAACTTTGAGAAGATAAATTTGGGGGTTTCCAAGAACTACAAGGAGCCTTCCTCCCCTTGTTCAAATTCAAATGAAGCAGCTCTTTGTGCTTCTCTTTTCAAATTTCCTTCCCTGTTTCCATGGGAACCTCCAGGAGGCCAAGCTCAGCGAGGGGTGTGAAAAGGGGAGGGAGTCAAAGGGCAGAATTTGGCTCGGGAGGACCCAGATGCCAACCTTTGTCCCCCCACAAAGAGGGGGTAACCATAGGAACAACTCTGCAGGACACGGGAGGAGCTGAGGGGGTCAAAATCGCCAGGAAAATGGGAAGAAAATGGGAAGAAAATGGAAAAACACGATGCCAGGACTTGGTAAAGTCTTAAAAAGAAACCAAAATGAAAGAAAACTTGAAGGGCTGAGCATCCAACTACATCCAGTTAATTGCATCAGATTGATTGATAAGAGATCACAGAGAAAATGGGAAGAAGGGATTCCCAAATTTGACAGGAGAATTGAATGTTCTGTGAGATGCTGAAGGGCTCTGGAGGTGTTTCATCTGTCAGGCTGGGAGCATTGCATCTCATCCATCTACTCCATAAAAACCAGAAATAGCTGCTCCATAAAAATATAAATATGGCATGTTTTGATTATTGCAGCTTGTAAAAGACACAGCAGGAGGATGAGCCCTATAAAACCACTAATGGCACAGCAAGGAAAACTTGTTGTGTCTTCAGCACAAAAAGCAGGGGATAAAAAAGCAGCAGGTGGTTTATTGAAGATTAAAAAAAAAAACCAAAACAAAGCAAAGAAACAACAGCAAGGTGTGATTTGTGTGGATGTTGTTCTGAACAGGGAGAAAATGGATAAATTTGGAGAATATCACAATTATATCCCTGTACTGAGCATGGCTCTGGTGATGCCAGAGGGAGGACATGGAATTGCTGGAGCAGCACAGAGATGCTCCAAGGGCTGGAATTCCCAAAAATGCTGTGGCTGCCCCTGGAAGTATCCAAGGAAAGGTTGGAGCAACCTCAGATAGTGGAAGTTGTCCCAAATCCATAAAAACCTTCTGAACTCCCTCTAAACTCACCAATGTCTCCCAAAACAAAGAAGGAAACTGCAGCCATGTCAGCAAGACAAATATTTCTGACAGCTACTCCTTGGTGCTGAAGTTACCCCAGATTTATTCCTTGTCTTCTGTCTGGTGTGGTTTTTATTTCAGATCCATCCACCCTCTAACTGGAACCACCATCACTCACCAGAAAAAACAGGGAAAAGCCAATTTCCAACACCCAAAAAGCACATCCCAGCCAAGCCATTCTGCTTTGAAGCAGCCAGACATTATTTATTGCCTATTTTTTGCACAAAAATCACACAAAGATGGGAAGGAATAGCTGTGACCTCATAATGGGTGAGAGTGGTAAAAGGCAAACCAAACATTCCCAAAATATTACATTCTCTGGCACCTAAATTTGTCAAGCTGCAATTGACTGTGCAGAGCTCTGTTATTTAACAATTCCAAATAAATCCTTGCTTGTTCCACCTTTCCTAATAATTCCTCCTTAAGGCTCCACCAGCTGCTGCAGAATGAGCCACAAGGCAGAGCCATCTGCCTCCCTGACCCCAAAAACATCCCCCTGTGAATACATCTTGATTAAGATGTGCAGCATTGACTTTCAACTGAATCTTTACATAAAAGATTTTTTTTCCCCCTTCCCCTATGTTTGCACTAAGCCATTAAGGCTTAACTTGGTTCTCCCATTTCCATCGTTCAGAATTAATCTCGGATTTGAGCAAATATGAAAAAGTGACAAAGTTCATCTCTTTGTCATTTTAACAAAACCTCAAAAGCTTTTTTTTCTCTTCCTTTTTTCCTCTCACTGCCATAGCCAGCATTTTAAAAATACTCAGGTGGCATCTTGTTCTCATTAAGAAATATAAAAGACTAAAAATCGGTATTTCTTAAATTATGTGTTAGGCAGGAGGAAAAAAATTTCAGTGTTTCACACCTGTGATTTTATTTTGATATTTGGGCACTGGTGATCTCCAGGCAGAAGTTTGACCCCTTGAGTGTTCTCTGTTTGTGTTTGAAGGAAATCTCAACTTTTAGATCCCCCAAACACAAATCACTGCACACAGCAGCCCAAAATTCCAAAATTCATTCCTGGATATTGTCTGAATTAACTGCATCCAAATATTCTCATCCACAGTTCTTTCCCTTTTTCCCTCCAGCCTCCACCAACCATCAAACACAGAGCTCCACGTTTTATCTGAATGCAAATTTCCACCTCCTGTGGCTGCTCTTCCTGTCCAGACAATCAAAAATTATTCACTCTTCATGGAATTTGCAGTATTCACTCAGAGCACACTGGATTTTCCTGTGAAAATATCCAGCTGATGGCTCTAACTCGAGCTCATCCAAGGCTCTGCTCCCTCAGAAACCTCGTTTTACAGAATTGTCAGATCATGCTCATTTTTGTATGAAACCTGCTGGGGGATGTAACAGCTCTGGTTCTTCCCAGATTGTTCTTTTCCCACTAAGGATTTCACCTTTGCATGACACTTTGCAGATCAAGCCTGAACCAGAGGCTGCTGCATTTCAAACACTTGAGCTCCAGGAATTCCCAAGGATATCATCAGCAATTCCTCCGACTCCAGCTTTGCTTTAACAATAAAATCTAAAAGTGTGGGTTTTTTTTTCCAAGGTAAAAAACTCCAGCTGGAGATAAGAGAATAGAAAATGAATGAAATGGAAGGCTTTAATCAGCTGGAGCACTGCTCACATCCCTGTGATCCTGCACAGCTCCATTGTTCTGAGGGTATCACAGAGAAAATTAATCCTTGCTGCAAATTAGTGCCTGAGATCAGGGTGCTTACAAACCAGCAGCTGATTAAAAACAACTTTTCCATCAGCTTTATGTGCCTGTGCTTCCAGGAGTCTGGGAGGCAGAGCTGAGGAATGGAGAGCCAAGGAGAGGTGTGAAATTTGGGATTGGAACAGAGAAGGCAGAAAAAGGAAAGGAATAAAGGTGGAATTAAGGATTTCCCACTCTGATTTTTTGGTGATTATTAGGAAAGAAACACTAAATGAGCCACTTAATACCATATTTAATACCCACCTCTGCTGGAAAAATTCCTCTTATCACAGATGTTGAGATTGGGCTGGGAATAAATACAGCTATACCTTCTGTTGTTGCCATTTTAAACACACTCTGGTTCTTTTCTAATTCAAAAAAAGGTGGAAAAAATGGACAAAGACTCCAAAGGTGATAAAAATAGGGCACACAGACCTTGCAGCTCTGTGGCAGGTCAGTGGAATTGTCCTCTGTGAGCTCCAGAACAGGAAAGAAATCACTAAATCTGAAATCAGATGTCCTCACAGCTGTAGTTGGATATTCTGTGGAATATTCTAAATATTCCAAAAATGGGGGTTTTATTTTTATCAATGATTTCAATGATTTCCTGGTGGGATCAGCAGAAAAGCAATAAAGGTGGAATTATATTAAGGATTTCCCACTCTGTCTTCTCCCCACCTTTGGTGATTATTAGGAAAGAAACACTAACTGAGCCACTTAATACCATATTTAATACCCACCTCTGCTGGAAAAATTCCTCTTATCACAGATGTTGAGATTGGGCTGGGAATAAATACAGCTATACCTCCTGTTGATGGCATTTTAAACACACTCTGGTTCTTTTCTAATTCAAAAAAAAGGTGGAAAAAATGGACTAAGACTCCAGAGGTGATAAAAATAGGGCACACAGATCTTGCAGCTCTGTGGCAGGTCAGTGGAATTGTGCTCTGTGAGCTCCAGAACAGGAAAGAAATCACTAAATCTGAAATCAGATGTCCTCACATCTGTAGTTGGATATTCTGTGGAATATTCTAAATATTCCAAAAATGGGGGTTTTATTTATATCAATGATTTCAATGATTTCCTGGTGGGATCAGCACTCTTCCACCTTCTTCCCTCACACTGCAAACCCCAAATCAACTTGGGATAACCCAATTCCCCATTTCCCCCTTTTCCATCCTCTGGCCAACCCAGCTGCATCCCTGAGCCCCAACTGCTGCTCTTTTTTTTATAGGGAAATAGGAATGGAGTGCAAAGGAAGAGCCATTATCTCCCTGGCCATATGGTGACTGCATCAGCTCCTTTTTAGAGCCTTTGACCTTCAGTTTAATCCCAAAAGAAAACTCAGATTCAGCCCTCAGCCATGTCTGGCTCCTGTCCTCTAAAGCCTCTTTGATCCCCACCAGGATTTTGTGGGGTGCCATAAAAATCAGGGTGAGGAAAAAGAAGTGGTGACAGCTTATTTAATTCAAAAAGCTTGGCAATCATCAAATTAAACTGCTTTTCTTCATCAGTGATGATAAAAGCTGTCATTGAATGGCCACAGGCCACCAAAATTCAGGTTTTCTGATCAAAATGTTTGCCCACAAGAACTGCATTGGGGCAGATAAACCCCACTGCTGCCACACCTCAGCAAATCCTTCAAGGAATATTAAATGGAAAAAGGATAATTCTTTGGAGCAATAATAACCCAAAGGAGATGAGAAAACAAGGTCAGGTCCCTGGGGGGGACAGGGGTAATTTGAGTTCTCCACCAGCTCAGGATTTATGGATTTATGGAACACACAGAGCTGCAGCATCCTCAGGAATATGTGAGGAGAAAGTTTTACCAGCACTGCTAAAAACAGATATTCCTGATGGATATTGGCCAAAAATAACCTGTCAGAAGTTAGAGAAAATGGCTGTCAGAGACACCTCAGAGCATTCCACAGTCAGGAAACAATCCCTGGACAGCTCCCAGCTCTGGACAGCTCATCCCAAAAATTCCACAGCAGCTGGAAATTCCTGCCCTGGACACTGGGACTCACATCACACCAGTGCAGTCACCACTCCTTCATTGCTGCTTTTACAACAGCACAGCTTAATTTTTTTTTGCAGCAGCAGCAGAAGCAAAATAATTCTCATTTCAAGTCTCTGTTGGATTGGTGTCTGTGCTTTGCCAAAAGCACCAAGATCTTCAGGGATATTTGGGATAAAATAAAGCTCCAAACCCCTGGATGCAGCAGCCCTGCCTCCAGTTCTGGATTAAAGAACAGAGCTGAAGGAATTCTCTTCCCAAGGAGCAGCAGCTGATTCCAGAGCACTGATGGAATATTCCATATTCAAGGCTGAAAGAAGGAAAATTTAGAGGGTGGAAAAAAAAATCCTTCCCTGGGAAGGTGGGGAGGCTGTGGAAGAGAATTCCCAGAGAATCTGTGGCTGCCCCATCCCTGGAAGTGTCCAAGGCCAGGCTGGAGCAACCTGGGACAGTGGGAGGTGTCCAGGATGAACTTTAAAATCTCTTTTATCCCAAACCATCCTGGAATTCCCTGATTTTGCTGATTCTCTCACCTCATGCTGACTTTAATACAATTATGAAGCAACTACATCAGTTTAAAGCATCGAAAAAGGCAATTTAATTTGATTTTTGAAGAAATAAAAAGTTTTTAAGCAATCAGCAGCATGGGAAGAGAAGTCCACTGAATTTATGGATGGCAAAACAACAGCTACAATAATTCTCGTTTTTTTCTTCACTCTTTGTTTTATTGCACAAACCAGCTGAATTTTTCTTGTGTTTTCTTTTTTCTTTTTATCAGGAACTGCTGCTTGGAAACCAGAGATGTTCCCAGAAAATGCCACACTGCAACATTTAACAGCATTCAGCCATCTGAGAGCACAACAACTGAGTCATCAAATAATAACTAAATAATAATAAAAGTAGATATTAAAGTGCAATCTAAGTTAATACAAGGAATGGGAATCAATTTATGAAAATATGTGGATTTTTAGGTTTTTTTTTGCTGTTCAAAAATCTGAAGTGGGAGAATTGAATGTTGATAAAGCTTTGTTTTCCTCACAGCATCCACCTTTACTAAGAAAATCTGGAATTACCACCTTAAATACTGATTTTTTTTATTGGCAAAAAGGAAGTGTTAAACACACCCAGAATGGCTTTGGTGTGAATTGCAGCATTTTGTGCTAGATAATTTCTGCTTTTAACTCGAATTTTTGCACCACAGAGAGCAGAGAAAAAAAGCTCAGCCCCCCACAGTTCCCCTCCATGGCAGAAAGCTTCCACAAAAATCAAAATAATTGTTCTGGTTCAGGCTGGAATTATTCCTCTGCTTCCAGCAAATGGGATTTAAGTAAAAATTGTATTTCTGACAGTTCTCTTAAAGGAGGGGTTTATTGTGCAACAAAAAGGCTGAAAAAATGAGCAGGATGTTGGGCATTATCAGGGAAAAATGGGATTTTTTCATAAATGGTGTCCACAACCTGGACAAGGCTAGGACAAAAAAAAAAAAAAAAAAAAAAAAAGGGAGAGGGGAAGAGAATTCAAATTATCCCAGGAATGAAGCAGCAAAATTGCAGGATGGAAAAGCAACACTTGGAGAAGGACAGTGCAGGGAAAAGCTGGAATGATTCCATTTGGAGAGGATAAAAAATCCCAAAGGGGATTGAAGGAAAGAACAGAAAAATAGGTTAGAGAATGAAAAAAGAAATAAAATTATTAAATTCCAGCATGGTTTGGGTGGGAACTTAAATCCCATTCCTGACACATTTCTGCTCCAACCTTTGCTTGGAGAAAGGAAATTCCAGCTTATTTTTGCCATAAAATTCACTCATTTTGCTCAATTTTACAATAAAATTACTCCTTTTGCTCTGATTTAAAATAAAATTCACTCATTTTGCTCAATTTTACAATAAAATTACTCCTTTTGCTCTGATTTAAAATAAAATTCCCTCCTTTTGCTCCATATTCAGAATCTGCAGATCCATCCACTGCAATCCAAGCCCACAGTTCCTCCAAACTGAAGGGAAAGGAGGTCAAATTTTTTAAAAATCCATCACATTTAATTCCAAATTCTTCCACAGACAAACCACACAAAGCTAAAGGTTTATATTATTTAAAAATAGCAATGAAAATTCAGTTTCTGTGCTGTCAGGAAAAGCATTCCAAGATGAAAACATAAGATTATTCTTTCATTTCTCACAGATTTACCCACAAAGGTTCCCCATGCACTTTAAAAAAATACAAATAAACCAAAACCTGCATAAATCCCTGAATTTTGAACAGCTTGAGAGCAAGAAGTTGATTAATATTCTGAATTTTCATTCATTCACAGAATAGCAAGTGAGGAAACTCTTTGGGTAGGATGGAAAATAGGCTGAAAAAATCTTGTGCAAATTAAGATTTTTAAAGGTATTTTAAATAACAAACACAGCCAGAGCATTTCCCACTCAGTGATATTAAATTAGATATTAAATCAGATAATATATCAATTATAATATATATCTAAAATATAATATTTAAATATTATATTAATATAGTTAATAATATTGATTATATTAATTTAGATAACATATTATATAAATATAATATCTACATATCAGTGATATATAATTAGACATTAAATTAGGTAGAATGTGTATCCATGGAATATTTTGACTATTTAGAATATGATGGGAAATAGACTGAAAAAATCTTGTATAAATTAAGATTTTTAAAGGTATTTAAAATAACCTCAGGCAGAGCATTTCCCACTCAGTGATATTAAATCAGATTGGATATTAAGTATATAATATAACATAATATAACATAACATAATATAACATAATATAATATAACATAACATAACATAACATAACATAACATAATATAATATAATATAATATAATATAATATAATATAATATAATATAATATAATATAATATAATATAATATAATATAATATAATATAATATAATAGTTTAACATTATATAAATATAATTAACATAATTAATAATATTAACTGATGCAGAATTAGATATTAAATTAGGCAGAATGTGTACCCATGGAATATTTTGACTATTTAGGACATGATATTTGGGTTATATTTGAATTATTCAATACCTTGATTTTTTTTTTCATTCTGGATTCTCTTATCAATTATTGGTGAACTAAAGGCCAAAATCAGATAAATAAATAAAATAAATAATATAATAAGAATAGAATAGATTAATATTATATAAATATAATCAAAATAATTGATAATAAGTGGTACACAAGATTTTTTTTTTTTTTCATTCTGGATTCTCTTATCAATTATTGGTGAACTAAAGGCCGAAATTAGATAAATAAATAAAACAAATAATATAATAAAAATAGAATAGAATAGAACAGAATAGAATAGATTAACATTATATAAATATAATTAACATAATTGATAATATTAAGTGATACACAAGATTTTTTTTTTTTTCATTCTGGATTCTCTTATCAATTATTGGTGAACTAAAGGCCGAAATTAGATAAATAAATAAAATAAACAATATAATAAATAAATATATAATAGAAATATCATCTACTTAATAAATAAATAAAATAAATGATATATTTATGCAAAAAAACAAGTGTATTTTTACCTCCATAGCCAGAGCTGCAGTTTGCTGGTCGTAGTGGTTGAGGAGGTTGGGCATGAAGGTGGAGTTGTAGGGCAGGTCCTGGCACATCCTGAGGATGATGGGCTCACAGGAGAAGAGGCTGTGCCCCCCTGTGGGGGTGACCCAGCACCCCCAAATCCACAGCAGCCAGCCCCAAGCCATCCCTGCACCCCAAAAAAGGGGCCAGGAGATCTTCCAGCTCCTCATGGAGCTGCAATTTTTCACCAAAATATCACCAGCTTCCTCCCAGGAAGAGGTTTTGGGTTCAGCATCCTCAGCTCATCCAGATGTGCAAGAAATCTTCAAATCTTCCTTTTTTTCCTTCTTCTTCTTCTTCTTTTCTCTGTGGCATGAATTAAATATTGAAATTTCAACCACATTCCCACACCACTGAGCCCATGGTGACAGGGCAGAGCTCCAGGGGATTCTTGCTTTTGGTTTTTTTGGTTTTTTTTTCCTGGAAAACCTGGAGCACAAAACACAAGACAAAAAAACTTGGTAAAGCCACTAAAATATTTTAGCTCTCAACTCCTAAACTGCTTCAAGGTCTCCCTGGGAAAAGCTACAAGGTTCTTCTGCAAGTTTTAATCCTGATTTTTAAAAAATTTCTGGAGGAAATGAGTGGAAGATAGAGGAATTAAATGGAAGAATTTGATGGAAGATTGGCACTAAATGGCACCAAAATTTGCACCAAAATTGGCAGAATTGGATGGAAGAAAAGCACCTAAAATGGTGAAAACACGAGGGTCAGACTGATTACGATATTAATATTTTTATATGTAATATTTAATAATAATAGTTAAAATTCTGATCATTAATAATATTTTAAATATTTAATAATCCACCAAAATTGGCAGAATTGGATGGAAGAAAAGCACCAAAAATGGTGAAAATGGGGGTCATACTCAATATCATATCAATATATTTATAGTTAATATTAATATTTAAAATTATGAATATTAATATTTTAACATTAAATAATACACCACAATTGGCAGAATTCGATGGAAGAAAAGCACCCAAAAATGGTGAAAACACGAGGGTCATAGTGATTATTATATTAATATTTTCTATGTAATTATAATATTTAAAATTATGATTATTTTTATTATTTTAAATATTTAATAATCCACCAAAACTGGCAGAATTGGATGGAAGAAAAGCAACTAAAACAGTGAAAACACGGGGGTCATACTGATTATGATACTAATATTTTTGTATTTAATATTTAATAATAATATTTTTAAATCTGGTTATTTTTTTAATATTCAATAATCCGCCAAAATTGGCAGAATTGGATGGAAGAAAAGCACCCAAAAATGGTGAAAACACGAGGGTAATATTGATTATTATATTAATATTTTATATTTTATAATAATAATTTTAAAATTCTGATTATTAATGTAATTTTACTATTTAATCATCAGAATATTTGTAGAAACCCCCCCACTTTCAGCTTGGCCACACTGAAACCAGGCTGTTTGTGACTCACTCACATGATAGCATCTCAGGAATAATTATAAATTCTAATTATAAAACAAAAACACAAAACCAGTCACCAACCCCACAAGTCCCAGCTTGTCACTGGCCTGCCCAGGGAGCTTTGGCTACCTGAGCTCAAATGTGGCATTTTAATCTGGTTTTTTTTTAATTGCACACATCCATCCTCTCCTCCATTCACAGAGCCCCAAAAGTATCAAAAAAAGTCAATTTTGAATAACAATTTTATCTTACAAAGGTAATATTTGCAAAATAACCAGCAGCTTTAAAGTGAATTATTGTTAAAAAAGCAACAGAAATGTAGAAAACTCCAAATACTCCATCAATATTCCCAAAATCTGAATAGATTCTCAGTCTTTAGAGAACAGAGATTTTCCTTTCTGCACATTTTTATTTACACAGGCCCATCTTATGGTGAGAAAAATTAAAGTTTTAAAGCCGTGGTGCAGTTTTGTGGGTTGGACTGGATAATCTTGAGAGGTTCCTTCCAACCTAAACAATTCTGGTTTTTTTTTTTGTGGGAGGGGAAAGGGTTTGGCTGGAGATTTTTGGAGACAGGTTGGTTAAAAACAAACATGCAAAAAGATGGGGAAAAAAAAAAAAGGTGAAGCTGCTAAAGATTAATTAAATTCAGTTTATTTGCTTTCACAGGGATTGGTGGCACTGAAATAAGGGGAAAAAAATAGAAATAGGAGAGATTCCAAAGCCAGGAAAAATAAAACATGAGTAAAAAAAAAATAGAAAAAAAAGGGGGAAAGAGAATTTCCTACACACCTGAAGGGGTAGAATCATCAGCCCTAATCTCAGCTTGTATTCTGAAATATACTGAGTTTAAAAAGGGCAAATCAACCCAAATATTGAACAAATGTTCCATGTAGCCACACCTGATTTGGGGCCAATTTCAAGATGATGTGAGCTGGGAAAGTTGTGTCCTTCTGATTTAAGGAATGTCATTTTTCAGAAAAACTGCTCAGTTTTGTGAAATTCCCTAGCAGAAAAATTGGAAATAAATGGTCCTTTCCAACCCAAACCAATCTGTGACCCCATGTTGGACAAGGTGATAAATCCCCCTTAAATCCATTCCCTTGGATTCCCAGCTCCTCAAATTCAGAAAAATTAAAAAAAATTTAAAAAAAAATATTTTTGAGTTTTTGTTGGCATCTCCAGAAATCTGGATTCACAATTTTTTTTGTTGTTTCTCCAAAGGATTTTATTCCCCAAATTTGAGTGAGGTCACCTTGCAGTGTGGATGAGCAAGGGAATTTTTTTTATTTTTGCTCATTGTGATTGAGGTGTAATTGCAGTGAGCTGTAAAAAAACCTTCACAAAAAATGATTCAGAAGCAATCTAAGGTGAATTGTGCTCCTAAAGTCTGCACCACAAAAATTGGGCAAATCCAGGTTAGGATGTGGAGTTTTTTTGGGTAAAAGTCCAAGAATGCTCCATAGAAATCAAATTAATGACACACAGAACAGCAGGATCCACACAGATCCACTTCTCCTCAAAAACAAAGATTCCATGAGTCACCAAAAAAAAAGGAAAAAAAAAGTCTTAACTATGGAAAAAGCAGAAAAAAATTTCATCTTGTTGCTTCACGACTTCTCCATTTCACATTCAAGTTCATAATGAGAGTATTATAAATAAAATTAAGAATGTATTTACAGGAGGTTGGAAAGCACATCAAAACAGGCAACCTGGCCCTGGGAAAAGTGAAATAATTCTGGGTGAAACAAATCAAAATAAAGAAAGATTTCATTGTGCAAGGAGTTTTGCCTGTGGATGATGCATGGGCTGGTGCAGACAGATGGGAGCTGCAATAACCCTGAGTGTCAGGAGAGCTGCTCACCACAAATCCAGTCTGTGCACTCTGGGGGAAGGCTCTGCACAGCAGATTTTGTGGTTATTTTTGTGATGCAAATGAAAACAAAACACTTTCGATGACACCAGGGATAAAAACAAGGAGGGGTGGCTTCCCCTCCCACCGCAAGGACTGGAAAGAAAACGTAGGCAAAAGGAGCAGTTTGTTGGTGTGGTTGTGGATTTTTATTTTTACATTGTTTATCAGCAGCAGAAGCCCGTGCAATTCTTGCTGGGAAGGATTAATTAAAACATGCACTGACAATTATTATAAAGAGTGAAAAATCACGAGGAGGAACGATTGATTCCCACAAGGATTATTTTTTTTTTTTTTTCCCAAACCCGAAATTTCAAAGTCCCTAAGGGAGCAATGAGGAAGAAGAATGAACTTATCGGACTTTAGGAAAAAAGAGAAACGGGGAGATAAAACAACAAACCAGACTGCTCCTGGAGGAGAGGAAAATGTCCTCTCAGCTATTCCCCAGCCAATTCTGACCCTGGAGAAAGGAGAGGAACTCACTCACTGCATTTCCCCAGCCCCTCCCCACCCACACCAAGGCACAAAAGGAGAATAAATTATTCTCCCAACTCCATTCTAATTAATTACTCAGAGGGAAAGCAGCTCCAGCGTTGTTTTGAGGGAGAACCACAGAGTCATCCCCCAATGGGAATTAGCAGCAAAGAGGGAGCATGGAAAGGCAGAAACAACCCCGGCGAGATTTTCCATGATTGCCTTGGGATGGTTTGGGTCGGAGGGGACTCTGAAGCTCATCTAGTTCCAGCACCAGTCAGATATGGAGGGACAGGTCTGTCACCTCTCCAACAGCTCCTGTTCCGTGGGAAGGGCTGGAGAGGGGAATCCCGGCATGGGAAGCAGGCAGGCTGCGGGCTGCGCCAGCATCGCTCTCGGAAAGGCGCCAGGACAAGTGCAAGGGCGGGATCAGCATCGCTGCGGCACGGCCGAGGGGAGGAGAGCAGCGGGTCCGGCCCGGGTCCGGCCCAAATCCAGCCCGGGTCCGGCCCGGATCCAGCCCAGATCCAGCCCAAATCCAGCCCGGATCCAGCCCGGATTCTGCCCAAATCTACCCCAAATCCAACACGGATCCAGCCCAAATCCAGCCCGGATCCAGCCCAGATCCAGCCCGGGTCCGGCCCGGGTCCAGCCCGGATTCTGCCCAAATCTACTCCAAATCCAGCCCGGGTCCAGCCCAAATCCAACACGGATCCAGCCCGAATCCAACCCGGGTCCAGCCCGGATTCTGCCCAAATCTACCCCAAATCCAACACGGATCCAGCCCAAATCCAACACGGATCCAGCCCGAATCCAACCCGGGTCCAGCCCGAATCCAACTCGGATGCAGCCAGGGTCCAGCCCAATTCCAACTCGGATCCAGCCCGGATCCAGCCCAGATTCAGCCCAGATCCAGCTAGGGTCCAGCCCAAATTCAGCCCAAATCCAGCCCGGGTCCAGCCAGGGTCCAGCCCGGGTCCAGCCAGGGTCCAGCCCGGACCCGGCCCAAATTCAGCCCGGGTCCAGCCCAAATTCAGCACGGATCGAGCCCGGATCCAGCCCAAATTCAGCCCAGATCCAGCTAGGGTCCAGCCCAAATCCAACCCGGATCCAGCCCAAATTCAGCCCAAATCCAGCCCGGATCGCCCGGACCGCCTACCCGGAGGGATCCGGGGAGAGCACAGACAGCGCCGGCACCCCCGAGCCCTCAGCGAGGATCGAACACCACCGAGCCCTCAGTGAGGATCCGGCATTTCCTGAGCCCTCAGTGAGGCTCCACCTCAGCGAGGTTCCAGCCTCAGTGAGGATCCAACATCCCTGGAGCCCTCAGCGAGGATCGAACATCCCTGGAGCCCTTAGAGAGGATTCAACATCCCCCGAGCGCTCAGCGAGGATCCGGCATCTCCCGAGCCCTCAGTGAGAATCCAACATCCCCGAGCCCTCAGCGAGGATCCGGCATCCCCCGAGCCCTCAGCGAGAGCGGTGAGGCTCCACCTCAGCGAGGTTCCAGCCCTCAGCGAGGATCCGGCATCCCCCGAGCCCTCAGCGAGGATCCGGCATCCCCCGAGCCCTCAGTGACGATCCAGCATCCCCGAGCCCTCAGTGACGATCCAGTATCCCCGAGCCCTCAGTGACGATCCAGCATCCCCGAGCCCTCAGTGACGATCCAGCATCCCCCGAGCCCTCAGTGAAGGCGGTGAGGTTCCAGCATCCCCTCCCCAGGGCCGCAGTACCGCACTACGGCACGCTGAGCCCGCGCCAGCATCCCCGGCCTCACGGGGAGCGGATCCGGCCCGTTCCCGGCACTCAGGGCCGGCATCCCCCCGTTCTCCACCCACCCGCCGAGCTCAGCAGCACCGGCATCCCCGATCCCCGCGCTGCGCTGCACGGCCCCTCCGCCGCCTGTGCCCGGGGCGGGCAGGACGAGCCGCTGAGGGCAGCACCGTGTCCCCGCCGTGTCCCCGCCGTGTCCCCGCCGTGTCCCCGCCGTGCCCCCGCCGTGCCCCCGTTACCTGCGCGGCTCCCGCCGCCCTCACGATCCCGCGCGCGCTCCTCGGGCGGCGGCGGCGGCGGCGGCGGCGGCAGCGCCCGGCCACGCCTCTCGCACGGCCACGCCTCCCGCATGGCCACGCCCCCAGCGCCATCACGCCCCGCCCACTCCCCGCCGCCCAGCCAATCAGAGCGCGCCGGGCTGGTTGCTAGGTAGATCCGAACCCCCGGCCGCTCTAACCCCGCTGGGGGGGCTCTGATTGGCTGGCGCCCCCTGAGGTTGCCATGGAGACGGGATGCGGACGGGCGGGAGGAAAAAGGCGGGAGCTGATTGGCTGGCGCCGCTCCCGCCCCGGGGTTGCCATAGCGACGGGATGCGGATGTGGGGGGGGAGGAGGAAGAGGAGGAGGCGGCGGCGGCAGGCGGGAGGAGGAAGGTGAGAGGACGCGGGGTGACACGGGGTGACACGGGGTGGCACGGGGGACAGGAGCAGACACACCCCAGGGGACACCAAATGCGCCGGGACATGGCGGGGAGGTGGCACAAACTCCGCCGGCAATGCGGAAGGGATAAGGGATTCGGGGTGCGGGGAGGAAAGTGGGGAACGCCGGTGGAAAATGTCAGCGGTGTTCCCAATGTTTCCATCCCTACGGATGGGAGTGCCCAGGTGAGCAAGAAGCCGGTGGCACCTGGGCTGTGAAAAAGGACATGGAGCAGCTGGAGCGTGTCCAGGGAAGGCAACAGAGCTGGGGAAGGGGCTGGAGCACCAGGAGAGTCTGAGGGAGCTGGGAAATATCTGGAGAAAAGGAGGCTCAGGGGGAACTTTTCCTCTCTGCAGCCAGGTGGGATCGGGCTCTGCTCCCAGGGAACAGGGACAAGATGAAAGGAATGGGCTCAGGCTGGGCCAGGGGAGGTTCAGGTTGGATAACAGGAGGAATTTCTTCACTGACAGGGTTGTCCAGCCCAGGGCAGTGGTGGAGTCTCCATCCCTGGAGGGATTTCAAAGCCATGTGGATGTGGCACTTGGGGACATGGGTCAGAGGTGGCCTTGGCACTGCTGGGGGAGGTTGGACTCCATGATCTCCAAGTGCTTTTCCAATCTAAGCTATTCTCTGAACCCTCTCCAAGGCACTGCTGGGGCACCTCCAGCCCTGGGGACAAGAAGGACATTGAGAGGCTGGAGTGTGCACAGGGAAGGGGCTGGAGCACCAGGAGAGGCTGAGGGAGCTGGAAAGGGGCTCAGCCGGAGAAAAGGAGGTTCAGGGGGGACCCTGTGGCTCTGCACAACTCCCTGCCAGGAGGGGACAGCCAGGGGGGTCAGGATTTCTCCCAGGGAACAGGGACAGGAGAGGGAACAGCCTCAGGTTACACCAGGAGAGGCTCAGGTTGGATATTTGGGTGGTCAAGCATTGCCCAGGGCAGTGGTGGAATCCTCATCCCTGGGAGTGTCCAAAAGCCACGAGGATGTGGCACTTGGGGACATGGATTAGTGCTGGGTTCGTGTTTGGGTTTGCTCAAGTCTTACACCAACCTGAACAACTCTGTGACCCCATGGAGTCTCCAATGATGGGGGCTTAAAGGCATCATGCAAACAAAATAAGCTCAGGGAATGCTTGGAAAACACATTGGGATCCATGGACAACTCCCAGCCTTGCTGGGCTATTTATTATTATTTATTATTATTATTTATTATTTATTATTTATTGTTGCTTATTGATCATTGATCATTGATCATTGATCATTGATCATTGATAATTTATTTCAGCCCCAGCTCCTTCCTACTCCACCCTCTGCCCTGCCTGTACCTCTGCTTGGTGCTGCTCCTTAAAATCTTCTTCCCATCACTGCACTGTTTATTTTGATATATTAATTTACAATCAAAATTGCACTCCTTTAACTTGAGGTTGATTCTGTTAAATCCTAAAATTTTTGAATTTCTTCCCAGCTGAATTTTTCCATTGCTCCCTTGGTGCCACGTGGATTGATGGGATTAGGGGAATGCATCCTTAAATCTCTGCATGCAGCAGCCTCTGTGCACCACAAAGGTTTTATTTCTGCTGAGATGTGGTCAAAAATCATAATAAATCAATAAATCATAAATATAATAAATAAAGTGCTTCTGCTTCTGCAGGAGTTGTTTTGGGAATGGTTAAGCAGAGATGAGCCCAGGTAAAGGAAATTCTTCCTGGTTAATGGGATAAGATCATGATGGATTCTTGAGCTTTCTTCAATGGAATAATTTATTTTTTAAACCATTTTTAAATTCCAAATTGTGCTGGAATAAGTGGAGGTATTTCCAGTGGTGTCCAAGTGACATTTTCCTGCTGATAGAATGCACCACTCCTGTCTCCTGTCCTGTGAAACTTTGTTCCACAAATTTCTTGGACCTTCCCATCCCAACTGTGAACCATTCCAAGGGACTCTGGCAATTTTGCTGCTTTAACCCTGCATAAACTCACAAAATTTGTTTTTTTTTTCTCCCAAATCTCTTTTGCACTGATATTTACCGTATCTACCACTTGCTACTACATTTCCATTTTTTAAATTTTTTTTTTAGAATGACAATAGGCTATTTGGTTTTTTTTGGTCATCATGTGTCAATAGCTTTTCCTCTTGGGGCACTGAACCAACATTTTGGAGTTCTTGCAGGACCTGAAAGAGCTCCAGGAGAGCTGGAGAGGGACTGGGGACAAGAGATGGAGGGACAGGACACAGGGAATGGCTCCCACTGCCAGAGGGCAGGGATTTGGGAAGGAATCCTTCCCTGGGAGGGAACAGAATTCCCAGAGAAGCTGTGGCTGCCCCTGGATCCCTGGAATATCCAAGGCCAGGCTGGATGGGTTTGGAGCACTCTGGGATAGTGGAAGGTTCTCCTGCCCATGGCAGGGATGGAACTGGATGATTTTTAAGGTCCCTTCCCACCCCAAACCATTCCATGAATTCCTAAATTGTGCAGCTCTGAGGAATTTCAGTAAATTCTTGAAAATCCAGCCAAATCCAGCCAGTTTTGTGTCTTGTGCATCTTTATGGAATTATGGAATTTTGGAATTATGGAATTATGGGATGTGACTTCTCCATGTCACCCACCCAGATCATCACATCCAAGCCCTGGCCCTGCACAGACTCCCCAAAATCCCACCCTGTGCATCCCTGGGAGCATTGTCCAAACCCTCCTGGAGCTCTGGGAATGTCACCATTCCCTGGGGAGCTGCTCCAGTGCCCAAACACCCTCTGGGAGAGGAACTTTTCCCTAAAATCCAACCTGAACTTTCTTTGAGACATCTCCAACCTTTCCTGCATCTGGAGGGAGAAGAGATCCGTGCCTGCCCCTCCACTCCTTCCCAGGAGGAAGATTCAGACAGATTTTCCTCAGATCCTGAATTTTCAGACACTTTCTCCAGATCCTGAAGTTTCAGACTTTTCCCAGATCATGAATTTTCAGATAGACTTTTCACAAATTCTGAACTTTCAGACAGACTTTCCCATATCCTGAATTTTTTGACAGACTTTCTCCAGATGCTAAACTTTCAGACTTTCCCTAAATCCTGAGGTTTAAGACAGACTTTACCCAATTTCTGAATTTTCAGACTTTCCCCAGATCCTGAATTTTTAGACAGATTTTCTTTTCCAGATCCTGAAGTTTCAGACACTTTTCCCAGATCCTGAATTTTCAGGCTTTTCCCAGATCCTGAATTTTCAGACAGACTTTGCCCAGATCCTGAACTTTGAACTTTTTTCCACAAAAAAGAAGGAATGGCACAGGAATAGCATCCACCTTTGTCCAATGAAATAATTGGATTCCTTTTTAAAATTATATTTTCCCCACAAAAACAAAGAAATGGCACAGAGATAACATCCACCTTTGTCCAATGAAACCATTGAATTCCTTGTTAAAAATCTTATTTTTTTCCAGAAAAACAAAGGAATGCCACAGGGATAACCCCCACCTTTGTCCAATGAAATCATTGGATTCCTTGTTAAAATTGTATTTTTCCCACCAAAAAAGTGCTATGAAACCATTGCACATGAAATGCTATGAAATCATTGGATTCCCTCTTAAAATATTTTTTTTTCATGAAAAAGATGCAATGGCATAGGGATAATGTCCATCTTTATCCTATAAAGTCATTAAATTCCATGCTAAAATTGTATTTTTTTCCACGAAAAGGAAGGAATGGCACAGTGATAACACCCAACTTTTTAAATGAAATTATTGGATTCCTTGTTAAAAATCTTTTTTTTCCTCAAAAACAAAGAAATGGCATAGGGATAACGCCCATCTTTGTCCTATGAAATCATTGGATTTCTTGTTAAAATTATATTTTTCCAACAAAAACAAAGAAATGGCATGGGGATAACATCCATGTTTTTTCTTTGAAATCACTGGATTCCTTGTTAAAAATCTCTTTTTTCCCCCATGAAAAGAAGGAATGCACAGGAATAGCATCCATCTTTGTCCAAGAAAATCATTAAATTCCTCGTTAAAAATCTTATTTTTTCCCATAAAAAGGAAGGAATGGCACAGTGATAACACCCAACTTTTTTCTATGAAATAATTCAATTCCTTGTTAAAATAGTATCTTTTTTCCATGAAAAAGAAGGAATGCACAGGAATAGCATCCATCTTTGTCCAACAAAATCACTGGATTCCTTGTTTAAAATCTTATTTTTTTCCATGAAAAAGAAAGAATGGCACAGGGATATTGCCCACCTTCATCCAATGAAATCACTGGATTCCTTACTAAAATAAATTTTTTTCCCATCAAAAAAAATGTGCTATAAAAACCATTACACATTAAATGCTATGAAATCATTAAATTCCTTGTTAAAATTGTCCTTTTTTCCATGAAAAAAGAAAGAATGGCACAGGGATAACGCTCATCTTTGTCTAATGAAATAATTTAATTCCTTGTTAAAATCTCTTTTTTTTCCACATGAAAAAGAAGGAATGGCACAGGGATAACGCCCATCTTTGTCCAACAAAATCATTAAATTCCTTGTTAAAAATCTTATTTTTTCCCATAAAAATGAAGGAATGAGACAGTGATAACACCCAACTTTTTTCTATTAAATCATTAGATTCCTTATTAAAATAATTTTGCCCACCAAAAAACCTGCTATGAAACCATTGCACTATGAAAATCATTGGATTCCCTCTTAAAATTTTTATTTTTTTCCATGAAAAAGATGGAATGTCACAGGGATAACGCCCATCTTTGTCCAACAAAATCATTGGATTCCTTGTTAATTTTTTTTTCTGTGATAAGAAGGAATGGCAGAGGGATAACACCCATCTTTTTTTCTATGAAATCATTAAATTCCACGCTAAAATTGCATTTTTTTCCACGAAAAAGAAGGAACAGCACAATGATAACACCCAACTTTTTTCTATGAAATCATTGGATTCCTTGTTAAATTTTTTCCATGAAAAATAAGGAATGTCACAGGGCTAACTCCCCTCTTGGTTCTTTTTTTTTCAGCCATCAGCGGTGGCAGGAGGATCCACCCTCCCCATGGCGTTTGCACCTCCCAAAAACCAGGATGGCTCCAAGCTCCAGCTCAAGTTGAGCACGTGGACTCCCCTCAACCACCAGCTCATGAACGACAAGGCAAGTTCCCAAAAAAAAAAAAAAAAAAAAAAAAAACTATTCTGAAAATCAGGGAATGGCGGAATTGTTGGGTTTGGAAGCAACTCATGGAGATCATCCAGTCCAACTCCTCAAGGCAAAACCAACTTGAGGATTTATTTCCTCAAGGTCGTATCCATCAGTTTGGAATAGTCTCAGAATCCTCAATTTCACCAATTCCCAAGCCTGAGAAAAATTTAATTCATTTAATTTTTTTCCCTGTGGATGTCATGGGAAACGGAATAAAAACTTGGAGGTTTTGTTCCCTGTTAGAAGTACAAAGATATCTTTATGATATATATTTTTTAAATTAACATTAAAAGATGGAAAATTTACTTTTTTTTTTTTTTATTTGATTTGCTATTTTGCCAAATAATTTGCTTTTTTTTAAAAAAAAAAAGTGAATTTTTTTGCTGAAAGTCATAAAATTGTGCTTTTTTTTTGTTTGTTTGTTTTGCACCAAAAGCCTCCAGTTTCACCCCAGAGTAAACTGAGTGTGAGTCAAAGGTGGTCATGAGTAATGGAATAAGATCTTGGAGTTTTGTTCCCTATTGGAAATGTAGAGATATTAGACACATAAAGTCCTTATGTTATAAAATCTAACCTGAGAAGATGGAAAACTCTGATTTACCTATTTAAAGCAAAAAAGTATTTGATTTAGATACAGCTATTGTTTAAAAATAGCTTTAAAAAAGAAAAAAAGAAGGTAGATTTTTTCTTTTTTTTTCTTTTTTTTTTCTTTTTTTTGCTGAAAGTCAAATTGTGCTTTTGGGGGGGGATAAAGGACTGACATTCCTTAAAAAAATTAAAATTTCACCACTTTCCTAATAATTTTCTTGTGTTTAATCCCTCATACCATAAAAATATGAAACTTTGTCTCCTGTCTGGATACCTCTGACATTAAAATTAATTTGATTTTTCCCTTGCTCCCTAATTAAACTCCTCTGTATCCAGCATTTTTTTTCCCCTGTGGAAGGACTTTTACCCCACTTCAAGCCAACACTTGAATTAATTTTATTTCTGATAAACTGAAGAGATTGAGCTCTTTGAAGTCCTTTCAATCTGGCAAATTCTCCAGCCTTTGAATCATTTTGATGTTTCCTACACCCTTCCAACATTATTTTTGCAGATACCCATCACTGTGCAATAAAGTATGACCTAACCAGAAATAAAAAAAAAAAATTTTCCCACATTTTCCCACCTTTTTTTTTACTCCTCTGCTCCTTTTAGCCAGTTGGATTGAGCTGCAGCAAAACTTTTAGGGATTAATATTGGATTGTTGAATAAACTAATGCTTGGTGATGTTCCAGGGACTGAGGAATATACAAGAATATCCCAGAAAATGCCAGAAATTAATATTAAAAATTGAAAAAATACCAGGGATGAACTGGAAAGGCCTTTGGCACATGGGGAAGGTGGGGGTGGATTAATGGCTGGACTCGATGACCTTGGAGGTCTTTTCCAATCTTGGAAGATTCTGGATTTCTTCCAAGATTTTCCAAGATTTCTTCTTGGAGGAAAAAGATATTTTCTACTTTCTGATCCAGGTTTTAAACCACTGACCTGGCAGAAAAAAAAACAAAAAACCAAACAAACTTTTTTCTTTTTTAAATCCCTACGATGCTCTGCAAAAAAAAATAATTAAAAATAGGTGCAGCAAAATTAGTTCTGACGTCTGGAATCAGGAGATGTTTTTATAGGTATTTATAGGGAGCTGGAGAGGGAGAAGGTGATATTTTTGTACAGTCACGGGTCTGCTCCTCTCTGCACCTCCTGGGAGGAATTTATAGATGGAAGGAACAGGAATTACAGATGGAAGGAATGGGAATTTATAGATGGAAGGAAAAGGAATTTATTAATGGAAGAAAAGGGAACTTATAGATGGAAGGGATGGGAATTTATAGATGGAAGGGATGGGAATTAAAGATAGAAGGAACAGGAATTTCTAGATGGAAGGAATGGGGATTTATAGATGGAAGGAATGGGAATTTATAGATGGAAGAGATGGGAATTTATAGATTCAAGAAAAGGGAACTTATAGATGGAAGGAATGGGAATTTATAGATGGAAAGGATGAGAATTTGTAGATGCAAGGAACGGGAATTTATAGATGGCAGGAATGAGAAATTGTAGATGGAAGGGATGGGAATTTATAGATGGAAGGAACGGGAATTTATCGATGGAAGGAATGGGGATTTATAGATAGAAGAAACGGGAATTTGTAGATGAAAGGAATGAGAATTTATAGATGGAAGGAACAGGAATTTCTAGATGGAAGGAATGGGGATTAAAAATGGAAGGAATGGGGATTTATAGATTGAAGGGATGGGAATTTGTAGATGGAAGGAAAAGGAATTTATAGATGGAAGGAATGGGGATTTATAGATGGAAGAAACAGGAATTTATAGATTGAAGGAATGGGAATTTGTAGATGGAAAAAATGGAATTTATAGATGGTAGGGATGGGAATTTATAGATGGAAGGAATGGGGATTAAAAATGGAAGGAATGGGGATTTATAGATTGAAGGGATGGGAATTTGTAGATGGAAGGAAAAGGAATTTATAGATGGAAGGAATGGGAATTTATAGATGGAAGGAATGGGGATTTATAGATGGAAGAAACAGGAATTTATAGATTGAAGGAATGGGAATTTGTAGATGGAAAAAATGGAATTTATAGATGGTAGGGATGGGAATTTATAGATGGAAGGAATGGGAATTAAAAATGGAAGGAACAGGAATTTGTAGATGGAAGGGATGGAAATTTATAGATGGAAGAAATGGGAATTTATAGATTGAAGGGATGGGAATTTATAAATGGAAGGAACAGGAATTTACAGATGGAATGGGGATTTATAGATGGAAGGATTGGGAATTTATTGATTAAAGAAAAGGGAATTTATAGATGGAAGGAAAAGGAATTATAGATGGAAAGGATGGGAATTTATAGATGGAAGAAATGGGAATTTATAGATGCAGGGAACAGGAATTTATAGATGGAAGAAACGGGAATATATAGATGGAAGGAATGGGAATTTATAGAGGGAAGGGATGGGAATTTATAGATGGAACAGGAATTTATAGATGGAAGGAACGGGAATTTATAGATGGAAAGGATGGGAATTTATAGATGGAAGGAATGGGAATTTATAGATGCAGGGAACGGGAATTTATAGATGGAAGGCACGGGAATTTATAGATTAAAGAAAAGAGAGCTTATAGATGGAAGGAATGGGAATTTATACATGGAAGGAATGGGAATTTCCAGATGGAAGTGATGGAATAAGCAGGGAGAGATGGGGTCTGTGAGAAATGGACTTGTTGGAACAGGGAATGAGGGGCTTGGGAGGTGGGAATTCAGGGCTGCTCCAAGGCAGAATTGCCAAAATTCCACATTTAGAAGTAGACCTGGGAATTTGCTACTTGACAAATTTTGTGTAATTCTGGGTGTCCCTTTGGCAGGTTCCTGTAGATTTCCCTGGGTTTTCAATCCTGGTGGGGAGTGCACTTGTCCCAGAATTCCAGAATGGTTTGGGTTGGGAGAAACCTAAATCCCATCTCATTCCACACCTGCCAAGAGCAGGGACAACCTCCCACTATCCCAGGTTGCTCCAACCTGGCCTTGGACACTTCTAGGGATCCAGGGGCAGCCACAAATTCTCTGGGAATTCTATTCCAGGGCCTCACCACCCTCCCAGGGAAGAATTTCTTCCTAACATTCAACATCTTCTCAGGGGGTTTGGAAAGAGATGATCCTTGAGGTCTATTCCATCCCAAACCATTCTGTGATTCCTGAAATCTCCTGGATTCAATGCCCCTGGATCCCTGGGAGTGTCCAAGTGTCCAAGACCAGGCTGGATGGGCTTGGAGCACTCTGGGATATTGGGTTGGAACTGGATGAGCTTTAAGGTCCCTTCCAATCCAAACCATTCCAGGATTCCATGATTGCTTTAAAGGAAGGATCACCACCAGGGACAGGCCAAAGCCAAGGAGGCAGAATCAGGAAACCCCAAATTGTTCATGGTCACAAAAGCAGGGATGGAATGTCCAGGGTGGTGCTGCAGGTGAGGATGAAGCAGGGGCAGGAGATGGAGAATCCTGCAGGAAGGGCTGGAATTGGGGAGAGGATTTGCCTTTTGCTGGGCAGGAATTCAGGTCTGAATTCCTCCAGAAGAGCCTCCAGTGGCATTTGCAGCAAAGGGTAGAAGGATTTTCCAGCCACTTGAGCCTCTGTGCACCCCCTGAAGCCACGGATGTGAGACAGCAGATTCCCAAAATCATCCCGGGCCTGTGGCTGCATCCAAGGCACTTCACAGGTGTGGAGTCCACAAAGCCTCGGAGGAGAGGACATGGGCTTGATGATTGCACCAAATTTGGGCCATTCTGTTGCTAATTAACACTCCTGAGTGCCTGGAGAGGCAGAACTTTGTGAGAGCCTCAGCTCAGATGTGTCTCCAAGAATGCTGAAAGCAAATCCACGTCTGTCTTTGATCAAAGACCATAAACAGCTCCCTCCCCTCTGGAATTCTCCAACCCAAAACTCACATCTTTGACTATTCATCCCTTCCTTGGGGCAAATCCTTTTCCAAGTTCAGCTTGTTGGGTTGTTGGTTTTTTTCTCTCTCTGTTTTACCGGTGTCCCCCATGCAAATAAAGCAAATAGAAACAGTCAAATAAAAGAAATGTCGTTTTCCAGCCCTCGCCAGAGACGCTCCTGCTGGGAGAGACAGAGCTAAACCTGTCAGCTGCTGCAGCAGACATCAGCACTGATAATGTCCCTCTCTGCAGGAACCATCTCTGCAGGCTGTCAGAGCAAGAGCACGTCTGGGGTTAGTAATGATCCAGCGTGTTCTCCTGCTCGCGGTTTAATCGCTGTTTTATGTGCAGTTACAAGCCGGGCTTTTTTCCTCCCCTCCCTCCCTTCTTTGATCTATCTGCTGGAAAAAACCATTCCCATCATTCCCTCACTTCCCAGGTCACCATCCCGAGGGTTAGAAATGGTTTTTGTGGTGCTGGGGGAGCCACGTGTTGGTGCTTGGGGGTCCAGCTCCCTACGGATAAAGGTCAAGAGCAGAAATCCTCCTCTGGATTTTGATAGGGTGGGAGTTGTCACTGCAAAGTGGCCAGGGAACAAAGACTGCTTGTCCTGGTTTGAAGGGCAGGTGTCTGCCAATAAAGGCAGAAGCTTCTTTTTGAAATGGAGAATGGAAACCCCCTCCCTCCAAATTGTTCTAATTTTGAAATTAAGGGGCTCTCAGGCAAAGATATGGGAATTAGGAATAACAGTTCTTTACTAGGAAAATTAAAATAGAAATACAGTATTACAAAGAACAATCCCCAAAACCCTGCCAGAGTCAGAATCCAAGCTGACACCCGTCAGTCAGTCAGGGTGTTGGCAGCAGTCCCATTCAATGGTGGCTGCATCCTCCTGCAGTGACAGATGTGGTTCAGCTGGAGCAGTGCTCCTGTAGAAGGTGCAGTTTTCCTCTGAAGGTCCAGGGATGATGTGGAAAGGTCCAGTTTTCCTCTGGAATCCAGTGGGAAGATGGATAACTTGCTGTTCCAAATCTCATTTTTTCTCTAGGTAGGAAAGGCTTGGCTCCTCCCCCTGGCTGGAGCATCTCCCAGTGGGATGATGGAATTTTCTCAGTCATGCCCTGGGACTCAATGGCCATGAACAGGAGATATCTCCTGGAGGGAGGATGGGCTGTGGAAAGATAAAGATGATTGCCCAGCTGGTTTAAAGCTGGCCCATTAGCAGATAATATGTGCCAGGAGATAAGGGTCACTGCCCCACCTGGTTTAACAGATGGTGACAGAATACACATTGCTGGCCACATCCTGTATTGCAACCCAAGACACTGCTCTTGTTGTCCCATCCCTGAAGGTTTTTGCTGAGTTGGGATGGAATCTGTGCAGGATTTCAGGCCCCTGGCACCTCCAAGCCGGGATTAATGGAATTTTAGAAATAAAGAGGTGGGAAATTCGGATTTTGGGGCACCACCCATCACTGCGTGTTCAGGAGAGGAGAATTCCCATGGATCAAGGCTGGAAATGCTCACCTGGAGCCGATAAGGATCCAGGGAGAGCTCAGAGCCCCTTGCAGAGCCTAAAGGGGCTCCAGGAGAGCTGGAGAGGACAAGGGATGGAGGGATAGGACACAGGGAATGGCTTCAAATGGGAAAAGGGAGATTTGGATGGGATTTGGGAAGGAATTTCTGGCTGTGAGGGTGGCCTGAGATTTCCCAGAAAGGTTGTTGCTTTCCAATCCCTGGATATTTTGTGTTGGAAGGGACCTTAAAGCTCATCCAATTCCAACCCTGACACTTCCCACTGTCCCAGATTGCTCCAAGTCCTGTCCAGCCTGGCCTTGGACACTTCCAGGGATGTGGCATCAAATCCAGGAGGTTTCAGGAGCTCAGGAATGATAAATTCCCAACAGCATCGCCAAGGAACAATCAAGTGTAGGTGGCAGGAGAAGCGATGTGGGTTCTTTCCCTCTCCACAGGAATTTCTGGGCTCCTCAGCACAAAAAATAAATGGATTTATTCCATAAATCCAGCACAGGGCCTGGGGAATGATTAAGGAATTGGAGAACCTGATGTTTAGGGAGGTTCTGGAATCTCCATCCAATAAAATACCAAAACTCACAGACATGCCTAATCTACTCCTTTAGCTGATCCCATCAGAGAGTTTGGATTAAAGAATCTCCATAATTCTTTTTTCCAAAATCACCCATTCAGTGATTCCATTGATATTTTGTGGACTGTTTTTGAAGCTGGGTTTTTCTCAGCACATATTGAGTCCCATTCTAATGCTCAATTTTTCTTTTTTTTTTTTTCTTGCTCTTTATAGATATTTGAAGAAAGAAGAGCCCTGCTTGGAAAATGGGTAAACTTTTCTCTTTAAATATATATTTGCTACAGGCAGATTTTGGAAGTGAACAGGAGTTTATCTCATGGGAATGTAAAACTTCTCCTTTTTGGAAAAAGGAATTCACTTCCCTGATGTGGCTGCTCTGCTTTTGAGGAGAGTAAAGTTATAAATTCCCTCAGTTCCCACATTCTGTAAGTTTTGAAGTTGGGAAATTATATTCCATCACTGGAATGGACTGAAATGAGATGAAAAAAACCCGGGAAATATCTGTGAATTCTTCAAAGGAGATGCTGGATGTTCAGATGTTGCCATGGCCTGCTGGAGGGTCTTTGAAATCTGTAATAAATGGCATTTTATCTGCCAAGTGCACACATAGATTGGTTTGGGTTGGAACTGATGGTTCTTTATGCTCAATAAGTCACTCACGATTTTTTTTTTTTTGCATCTCACATGGTTTTTAAAGGCAAATATTTTGATTTTAAGGATTGTTTGTCTTTATAGGAAATAATCTTTCCATAACTTGCTGTGTTTTGATAATAAGGGATTTCAGGGACAGCAAGGAAATGAAATAATTGAGTGATTACTGTTCAAAAACATCTTTAAATGGGATAGGCAGCAAGTGGAAAACATTTAAAAAAGCCAAACAACCAACCTTGGAAATCTCTGGATGTCTAAAAATGCCAAAATCTGGGAAGAACCTTCCTCCAACCACTTTCACAAGCGCTGAATCATCTCTGAAAGGTCACATTTCTCTCCTCGTGCTCCTGCCACCCAGCACCCCAAGGAAAGGAAACACAAAAGCTGCTCTCAATCCCTCCCAAGCCTGGGGTGTGTGAGAGGAACCACGAGGAGGAATCTCAGTGCTCCGGGCAGGATTTCCCACGTTGGGCTCCCATGACCTTCTCCCCACGTGTTCTTGGGAAATGTGGGTTAAATGGAGCTGCTGGAGCTCGGATTCCACAGCTGGGATCACGTTGAGTTTAAAGGATTTATTCTGGATCTGGGAGGCTGGAGCCTGTCCTAACTCCTGTAGAGCGTTTTCAGTGATATCCAGATGATGGAACGGGAAACAAATCCTCATTTAATGGATGGGCTCGATAATCTGAGAGCTTTTCCAAGCCTGATGATTCCCTGATTCCATCTGTGGATGGAATGCCAGCCTTGGAGGGGGTGTCTCCTGAAGTTTGGGGGTCAGGAAATAAGGCTGGAAAGGTAAGGACAAAGGAAAAGTGCTGCATGAAAGAACGACACCCAAAAACTTCACATCTGAGAGAATCCAAGGATGCAGCAGTTCTGCAGAAAAAAAAACTGGGAATGAGAGTGGATCACAAACTGAAGGGGAAATAAAATAATGGGGTGTATCCCAAACCTGGAGTCATTCCCAGCTCTGCTCCCTGCATTTTGGGAAAGCTGGGAACAAGTCAGAGGTGAGAGCAGGTCCAGAAAACGTGGAAAACATCCCTGTGCTGCAGGGAAGATGGAGAAGAGGTGTGAAAATGAAATGCAGAAGGTGTCAAAAAAAAGGAAGGGAGTGATCTGACCCCTGTGCTCACTTTGGAGAGGGCAGGAAATCCTGGGCTTGCATTGGAGCTACAGAGAGAAGGATTTAGACATGAGCAAAACACAGTGCTGCAGATAATTCCCTGCTGGAACAGCTTGCCTGGGAATTAGGGGAATCCGGAGACTTCTGAGGTTACACAAACACTGCCAGGAATGGTTTGGGGAGAGGAGATCCTGCCCTGTGGCAGGAGGGGAGCCAGATCAGCATCCCTCAACTTTTCCCAGAGTGTGTTGGGTTGCTGTGGCCAGCAATGTGTATTCTGTCACCCATCTGTTAAACCAGCTGGGGTTTTATCCTTTACTCCTTATCTCCTGGCACATATTATCTGCTCATGGGCCAGCTTTAAACCAGCTGGGGCAATCATCTTTATCTTTTCCACAGCCCATCCTCCCTCCAGGAGATATCTCCTGTTCATGGCCATTGAGTCCCAGGGCATGACTGAGAAAATTCCATCATCCCACTGGGAGATGCTCCAGCCAGGGGGAGGAGCCAAGCCTTTCCTACCTAGAGAAAAAATGAGATTTGGAACACCAAAATCTCCGCCTTTTTCACTGGATTCCAGAGGAAAACTGGACCTTTCCACATCATCCCTGGACCTTCAGAGGAAAACTGCACCTTCTCCAGGAGCCCTGCTCCAGCTGAACCACATCTGCCACTGCAGGAGGATGCAGCCACCATTGAATGGGACTGCTGCCAACACCCTGACTGACTGACGGGTGTCAGCTTGGATTCTGACTCTGGCAGGGTTTGGGATTGTTCTTTGTAATGCTGTATTTCTAGTTTAATTTTCCTAGTAAAGAACTGTTATTCCTAATTCCCGTATCTTTGCCTGAGAGCCCCTTAATTTCAAAATGATAATAATTTGGAGGGAGGGAGTTTACATTCTTCATTTCAAAGAGAAGCTCCTGCCTTTCTTGGCAGACACCCATCCTTCAAACCAGGACACAGAGAAGGAGCATCCAAGTTCCTGGAAAAGCAGAACAGGAAATGGTGCCAGTGGTTTTCCTTCATTTGGTTTTCCCAATAAAGACTGGATTCAATTTGGGATGCTCGTTGTTTATTTAATTCTTCCTGATTTTACTTGCACACATCCAGGGATTTACATTTTCATTTTTTTTCCCTGCTGGTGGCACAGGACACCTTTGATGGTTCCCAGGGCGTTGTGGTCCATAAGACACAGGTTGAGAAACAAGGAACGAGGTGACCTAAAGGGATTTAATTTCTGTTTCTGTGCACAGAAATCTGGGCTTTGCTTCCAGGGAATAAAGGACAGGACAAGAGGGAACGGCCTCAAGCTGTGCCAGGGGACGTTTAGATTGGATATCAGGAACAATTTCTTAAACAAAAGAAGGTTGGGCAGTGGAATGTGCTGCCAGGGAGGTTTGGAGTCCCCATCCCTGGAGGTGTCCAAGGAATGTCTGGATGTGGCACTCAGTGACAAGGTGGGGTCAGTCACAGGTTGGACTCCATGATCTCAGAGGTTTTTTCCAGCTCTAATGATTCTGTGATTCTGCCATTTAACCTCTTATTTTTCCTTCTGTCACCTCTCTGTGAGGTCCTCTCAGGTGAGGGACACCCTTCCAGGGCCACAGACCACGTTCTTGGGGCCATCTCTGCTCACTTTGCACAAGAACACTGCCCCTAAATTCACTGATAATAATTGATCTTCCCGTGGCAGGATTGTCCTTGGCGTGGTCTCACTTTTACCACCGTATCTAACAAATAAACCTGACATTTTGCAGGAGAATCACTGAAAGATCTGGGTTGGAAGGGACCTTAAAGCTCATCTCATTCCACCTCTTGGGCAGGGACACCTTCCACTATCCCAGGTTGCTCCAAGCCTCATTTCCAAGAGGAGATTCCTGGGAAGACTCTGGGGAAGGGAAGGTGGCCGTGGGATCAGGCCCCTGGGTGAAGGCCAGGCTGGACAGGGCTTGGAGCTTTAAGATACTTCCAACCCAAGTCTTTCCATGATTCTCCTGCAAAAAGTCAGGATTCTTTGTGTAACTACAGAGGGAAAAGTGAAACCAAACAGATCCCGGGGGGAGAGCTCCTGATTGCTGACAATGAACTGCTTGGCAGCAGAGATATTTGGGATTTGGGTGGATTCAGGTATTTTACAGATATCAGGTGCCTTGTTGGCTTCTCACCTCGCCCAGCTCCAACAAATCCTTCCAGCAGGACTGGGAGAGAACAGCTGGGGAGGGAGGGGGATGTTTTTTGTCTTCTGGAGAATCCATTCCTACTTTTTTCGAGCACAGGATCCCAAACTGAGCTGGAGATGAGGGTTGTGTCCCTCTCCATCTGGAGCCAGAGGGGCCTCTGGGGCTCTCCCTCGATGTCAGGCTCGGTTATTTGTGTGTGTGCACTCATGGATTAATTGTAAACCGATCCAGGGCCGGCCTGTGTCACACAATCCCCGCGGTGACATTGTTCTGGGGAAGGCCCTGGCAGGGGAAAAGCTGCGGGGAGAGGGAAGGAGAAGCGAGGGGAATCCAGTCCGACTGGTTGGGCTGCTGCAATCCCATCCAAGGGGAGGATCTGCGCACGGAGCAGCCAAACGTGGGATGGGGACGTGCTCCTGAACGCTGGAAAAGAGACAGATAATGCCAATTTAACTCCTTGGCTGCTGCTGCTGGGTGCTCCCAGCACTGGTTTAAATAGGAGTTCAAGGGATGATGGAAAAGAGACAGATAATGCCAATTTAACTCCTTGGCTGCTTCTGCTGGGTGTTCCCAGCACTGGTTTAAATGGAGTTCAAGGGATGAAGGGAGGAATTCCCCCGCTGGGAAAGGGTGGGAAGGGTTAAAAAAGGAGCAACTCTTCCGTCTGCTGGGAAGTGGAGCTGGATTTGTTTTGACTGGTTCACTTAATCTCTTGATGTGGAAGAGACTGAGCCCGTTCCTCCCTTGTCTCCGGGGCTCACACAGAAATTTATCAGCGCAAATTGGTGATCGGGGATTGTTTTAACGAGCAGAGGGTGGGGCTGGGATCAGGGACGGGGAGCAGAGGTTTTCCTCCTTGGTGTGACAGAGAAAAGCTCTTATTTCAAGCCAAGGGTGAGAAGGGGACGGGCTGAACCTCCTCTGTCCCCCTCTGGTACAGCTTTGTCTGATTTTATTCTCAGGGAACAATTCTAAGTCCTAAATCCCCACGTTCTGCTTCAGTTCTCCCTCAATACCTTGCTAAGCATCATTAGAATTGAAAGTTATATGAAAAAAATGGGATTAAAGAAAGAGAATATTCCTTAATTCACTGTGTCTGAAAAGACAGGGAGCTTTTTTTATTCAGCTTTTCATCTCTCCAGGATCTCAGGAATGCCAATCCCACACTTTCTTCATTCTGACCTTCTCGAAGCTCTTGCACAGAGGTGTTTGTGAGAAGCAGAAGAGCTATTTTCTTCCTGGAGTTTATAAAGGAAAAGGAAGGAAGGAAGGAAGGAAGGAAGGAAGGAAGGAAGGAAGGAAGGAAGGAAGGAAGGAAGGAAGGAAGGAAGGAAGGAAGGAAGGAAGGAAGGAAGGAAGGAAGGAAGGAAGGAAGGAAGGAAGGAAGGAAGGAAGGAAGGAAGGGAAGGAAGGAAGGAAGGAAGGAAGGAAAGAAAAAAGAAAGAAAGAAAGAAAGAAAAGAAAAAGAAAGAAAGAAAGAAAGAAAGAAAGAAAGAAAGAAAGAAAGAAAGAAAGAAAGAAAGAAAGAAAGAAAGAAAGAAAGAAAGAAAGAAAGAAAGAAAGAAAGAAAGAAAGAAAGAAAGAAAGAAAGAAAGAAAGAAAGAAAGAAAGAAAGAAAGAAAGAAAGAAAGAAAGAAAGAAAGAAAGAAAGAAAGAAAGAAAGAAAGAAAGAATTCTTCAAAATGTTCAGGAAAGAAAATGCTTCTCAATTCCCTGCATCAGCACAGTGCATTTTAAACTGTTATTCTGCCAGCTCTCCATTGGAGCCTAGATTTGGGGTGGGGAGAAAGCAGAGGAAAAAAAAATCTGCATTTCTCATCTATTTCATTCTGACATGGAAAAGAAGGGACACTGGACATTAAACTATTTATTTACCCATAATAATATTAAAAAAAACACTGGAAGAGCTTTTATTCTTATCTTTTAATCTTAATTTTATATATACTTGTATATTTCTGTTTGTATTTATGTTTGTATTTGTGTTTATATATTTATATTTAATTTTTGAAACTTACATTTAACGAGGGACTTAGATGTCCCTGAGGATAAATGTGCAGAGATGTGACTTGCAGAGAGCTAGCTGGGAGCTGTGGAAATGGGATGGCCACCCCTGAGAAGGAAACAAAGTGGGAAAAGCAGCATTCCTCACCGAGGGGAATTCCCCAAACCATTCAGTTTCCCTTTGAGAAGGAGTTTGGGTTGGGTTTAAAGCTCATCCCATTCCAGGGGCAGGGACACCCTGATGATCCCAGCTTGTTCCAGGCACGTTCCAAGGATGGGGCAGGCACAGCTCCTCTGGAATTCCATTCCCAGGGAAGGATTTCTCCCTAATATCCCATCTAAATCTCTGTGCTCTGAGTTTAAAACCTTTCCCTTTTTCCTGTCACCACACCCTCAGGTAAGACAGGACAAAGCAAAATCCACATTTCCCCTCAGGAAAAGCCTCTCCAGCCATCCCACCCTGCTGCCTGCCATTCCCACTGGGAAGTCCTGCCAAAAAAATAATAAAATAAAATAAAAAAATCAATTTTTTAAAAAAATCAGCTTTCCCTCCCTGCTGGCACCTGGCTGCAGGTAAGGAAAAAAAGAAAATACAGGTGTTGAGTTCAAGCTTTGGGAAACATTAGAGTTAGGGCAAACCTAAGTGTTCTTCCCACAGTCCTGTGTGTTTTGTGTTAATTGGTTCAAGTTCTGTTCCCCTATTGGTCACTTGTTCTCCTTCTATGGTCACAGTTCCAGAAAGTTCTCCTCCCAAGGGAGAACTTTATTTTCTATTAAAGTTCTTCAGTTCTTGGCCAACTCCCTTTTTCCTCTCCTTTATTTTTGCCTCTTAAACCCTCAATTCTCTGAACCCAAAATTTTGTTGCCACCCTCACCATGACAGTAAGGCAGGACAAAGCAAAATCCACATTTCCCCTCAGGAAAAGCCTCTCCAACCATCTCATCCTGCTGCTCCTGCCCCCTAAAAAATAAAGAAAAAAAAATTTAAAAAAAAATGGAATGGAATGGAATGAAACGAAATAGAATAGAATAGAATAGAATAGAATAGAATAGAATAGAATAGAATAGAATAGAATAGAATAGAATAGAATAGAATAGAATAGAATAGAATAGAATAGAATAATGGAATGGAATTAAGTGAAATAAAATAAAATAAAATAAAATAAAATAAAATAAAATAAAATAAAATAAAATAAAATAAAATAAAATAAAATAAAATAAAATAAATGGAATGGAATTAAATAAAATGAAATTAGAATAGAATAGAATAGAATAGAATAGAATAGAATAGAATAGAATAGAATAGAATAGAATAGAATAGAATAGAATAGAATAGAATAGAATAGAATGAAATAAAATTTTAAAAATTAAAATAAAATAATATAAAATAAAATTTTAAAATAAAATAAAATAAAATAAAATAAAATAAAATAAAATAAAATAAAAATAAAATAAAATAAAATAAAATAAAATAAGATAAATAAATAATCAGCTTTTCCTCCCTGCTGGCATCTGGCTGCAGGTTTGGAGGCAGATGGCAGCAATTTTGGGATGAGTTTGTTCTCCTCCCAGGTGATGGCTGCTGACAGGGCCCTTCCCAGCTCCACCCTCCCTCCCCCTGTTTGCCCAGCTCTGCCAAGCCATCCCTGAGTTCCTCCCACCCGGATTCCATCCTCCTCCTCCTCCTCTCCATCCTCCTCCACCTGCCAGCAGGGTGGGAAAATCTTTGTGACTCTGCTGCCACCGCTAATTTCTCCTGGCCTCGCTTGGGTTTCCCTCTGCTCCTTGTGCAGTGGGATTGGGAGGGGAAAAAATACTTTATAAATTGTATATTTATATTTTAGGAGTATTTTATAATTGTATATTTATAAATTGTGAGGTGCTCTGAGATTGAGGTGGTGGGCGCCTTCTAGAAGCAAGGAAAATGGAGGAATGATGATATAATGATATAATGATAATAAGTAATTATAATAATGATAAAAATATAAGTATATATTATTCTATTCTATTCTATTCTATTCTATTCTATTCTATTCTATCATATCATTTTATATTATATTTTATTTTATTTATCCCTTTAACCTAATAACTAAATTCCCATAAGCTTTAGTATAACACTAACTAACCAACAAAAAACTACCTAAAAACGATTAAAAAAACAAACAAACAAAAAAAACCCACCCAAAATCTTCCATATTGTCCCGTACCTGTTACTATACTATAAAAACCTCAAAATCAAAAGCTTTTACCATATAAAAACACACACTTCCAGTTCACTGCACACCCATAATTTCAAATTTAAAAGCCTCCCTCAAAACCTCAAGTCAAAAGAAGCATTCTCCAAAAAAATCAATACGAAAAAACACAAAAAAACCTCAAAACCCCCAAGTTTGAGATCCAGAAGAAGAGAAATGTCAGGGGAGAGGGAATCAGCACTGAATTCATCCCTGGGGCCGTTTCACCAGCCTGTGAAATCCCATCTGAGCCTCCCCCTTTCCGTGGGGGATGCCAAAGCTCAGAGCAGTCCCAGGAGCAGGAGGGATCCTGGCCCAGGCTTCTTGGAGGAGCAGAAATCATTCTGTGGCTTCAGAGCTTCCTTTCATGTGGCCTCTCCATCTGTTCCCTCACACTGAGTCACCAGTTTTATTTCAACAAGCTGAATCTCCGGTTGCTCTGCACCTGAAACACCTGTTTTCTTTTTTTTCTTTATTTTTCTTTATTTTTCTTTATTTTATTTTATTTTATTTTATTTTATTTTATTTTATTTTATTTTATTTTATTTTATTTTATTTTATTTTATTTCATTTCATTTCATTTCATTTCATTTTTTCTATATTTTGTTTTTCTTTTATTTCCTTTTGTATTTTATTGTATTATATTATATTACATTACATTACATTACATTACAATATATTATGTTATGTTATATTATATTTATTTTATTTTATTTTATTTTGTTTTGTTTTGTTTTATTTTATTTTATTTTGGGTTTTTTTTTCTTTATTTTATTTTATTTTATTTTATTTTGTTTTGTTTTATTTTATTTTTTCTTTATTTTATTTTATTTTATTTTTTCTATATTTTATTTTTCTTTTATTTTCTTTTATTTCCTTTTGTATTATATTATATTATATTATATTATATTATATTATATTATATTATATTATATTACATTACATTACATTACATTACATTACATTACATTACATTACATTACATTATATTATATTACATTATATTATATTATATTATATTACATTACATTACATTATATTACATTACAATATATTATGTTATGTTATGTTTGTTATGTTATGTCATGTTATGTTATGTTATATTTATTTTATTTTATTTTATTTCATTTCATTTCATTTCATTCTATTTCATTTTTATTTTAATTTTTTTTCAGTTTGACAAGTGGACAGACAGCCAGAGGAGGAGGATCCTGGTGGACCTGCTGGAACGTTGCTCCCTGTCCCAGCAGAAATTCTGTGCCCAGCAGCTCGAGGCTCGAGTCCCCATCGAGGCTGTTGATTTCACCACGAGGCTCCCTCGGGTCCTGTCCTTGTACATCTTCTCCTTCCTGGACCCAAGGAGCCTCTGCCGATGTGCACAGGTAAAAAAATATAAATTAAAAATTAAAAAAAAAGCCAACACCTTCCTGGTGCTCAGAAAGCCAGGCCAAAGGAGGTTTTTTTAAAAAAAAAAGGATAACACTGATTTTTGGTGAAGACAAAATGGCTTCTTACTTTGCAGCCTGTGCCAAATGTTTAGTGATGCTCATTCCTTGGGTCCTAAATTAAGCCAGATTGGCCAAGATTCACCGATGTGAAGAGTAATTTTTAGTAAATTTATTAAATTTTATTAAATTTAAATGTTAAAAGTGGCATTTTCAAGGCTGATTACTCCCAGGAAGGAAGCCTGGTACTTTCCTGAAAATCACATTTCTCTGAAACACCTTGCACTGTGTGCAGAGCCCTTGATTCTTTGAGAAATATTGGCCTGTGCTCGTGCAAAGAACAACACTTGATCCTTTTAAGGAAAACAGCCTTTAAAATGCCTGAGGGTCAAGTGTTGGATGTGGAGAAGCAGAAAATTACAGATGGACTTTGGAGCAGACTGATTAAGACTCCAAAAAATCTGTGTGCATGCCCTAAAATGTTGTGAGATGCTGCCCAAAGTGGTTTTAAATTAATAAGTTCAGTTTGCAGTGACATTATTGCTGCACTAATGTAATATCCCATGTTATTCAAGAATATATAATAATCTTATATATAATATAATATAATATAATATAATATAATATAATATAATATAATATAATATAATATAATATAATATAATATAATATAATATAATATAATATAATATAATATAATATAATATAATATAATATAATATAATATAATATAATATAATCTATAATCTATAATCTATAGTTAATATCATATTATTTATATTATATTACATTACATTATATATTACATTACATTACATTACATTATATATTCTATTACATTGCATTACATTACATTACATTATATCATATCATATCATATCATATCATATCATATCCTATCATATCATTATCATATTATATAATATTATATAATAGATGTTATATATTATATATAGATTATATATTATATAATAGATAATGATATATTATATTATGTAATGTTATAGAATATTACGTAATGTTATAGAATATTATATTATATTATATTATATTATATTATATTATATTATATTATATTATATTATATTATATTATATTATATTATATATATTATATTAATTACATTATATTACATTATATTACATTACATTATGTTACATTATATTATATTACATTACATTATATATATATATATATATATATATATATATATATATAAAATAATAAGCTTGGCTAAGCCTTGCTTTAGTAGCTTCCTCCAGCATTTCACGTGCATGCAACTCAAACTCTGCATGCTCTAGCAGGGGGACAACAGGTTAGAAAATTATTTAAAATCACTGAATATCTTGAGTTGGAAGAGCCCCACATCATGAAGGCCTGGAAGGGTTTAACCTAAGGTTTATGAGCAGAAGAACTGAATTCATTTAAGGATATGTGGGAATCACACCCTGCTACAGAAATTCAAAATCTTGGGGTGTTTTAAACCCGGCTGGGAATTCACAGGTGAGCTGGCACTGGAAGCAGCTGTCGGAGCTGGACCAGCTGTGGATGCTGAAGTGCCTGCGTTTCGGGTGGCTCATCAACTTCTGCCCCACGGCCCTGGAGCAGGGCGTCTGGAAGCGGCACTACATCGAGATGGTGCGCGAGCTGCGCGTCACCCCGCCCAAGGTACATCCCCCTCCCTCCAAATTTTTGAAATTAAGGGGCTCTCAGGCAAAGAGATGGGAATTAGGAATAACAGTTCTTTACTAGGAAAATTAAAATAGAAATGCAGTATTACAAAGAACAATCCCAGAACCCTGCCAGAGTCAGAATCCAAGCTGACACCCGTCAGTCAGTCAGGGTGTTGGCAGCAGTCCCATTCAATGGTGGCTGCATCCTCCTGCAGTGGCAGATGTGGTTCAGCTGGAGCAGTGCTCCTGTAGAAGGTGCAGTTTTCCTCTGAAGGTCCAGGGATGATGTGGAAAGGTCCAGTTTTCCTCTGGAATCCAGTGGAAAAGGCTGCTCTGGTGTTCCAAATCTCATTTTTTCTCTAGGTAGGAAAGGCTTGGCTCCTCCCCCTGGCTGGAGCATCTCCCAGTGGGATGATGGAATTTTCTCAGTCATGCCCTGGGACTCAATGGCCATGAACAGGAGATATCTCCTGGAGGGAGGATGGGCTGTGGCAAAGATAAAGATGATTGTCCCAGCTGGTTTAAAGCTGGCCCATGAGCAGATAATATGTGCCAGGAGATAAGGGTCACTGCCCCAGCTGGTTTAACAGATGGTGACAGAATACACATTGCTGGCCACAGCAACCCAACACAAAAACACACAGAAACAGAGGTTTCTCTGAGCTCCTCAGAGAGACATCAAAATGCAAGGCTTGAATTAAAACCTGGGGAAGGTTTGGTGAATATTAAGGCACTGATACGTGAAATAGAGGTGTAAGTTTACGCTTTAAGTAAGTTAGAATATGTTTTAAATGCCTGAAAAAGTAAAAGGTTTAGACATCAGTGCAGAAAACAAATTTTATAAAAACAAGTCTCAGTGAGAGCTCAAACACATAGTTCTAGATGTTAGTGTAGAAAACAGGTCTCAAAACCAAGTCTCAGTGAGAGCACAAAAACACAGTTTTAGACATTATAAAAATATAGAAAGAATATTGCTTATATTTTCCAGACAGAACAGATGGTCTACATGCCATATGCGTAGATTATATGAAAACTTTTGTATTATGAAACTAGAATTCTAATAGGTTTAGAAGAAATGTTTCAGATTTGTGTTTTTAGCTCACTGGTAATCTGTATATGAGAATCTGTGTATTGGAGTGAGAGCTCTCTCACTCTCTCTTCCTCCACCATCATCACCATCACTAACACCACATGAGGAAGAAGAAGAGGAAGAAAAAGAAGAAAACAAAAGAAGAAAAGACCAGGGAGCCTCTGCCTCTGCTCAGGACTCTGTTCTAGGCTGCAAGTTCAGCCCTCTCAGGAGCTGCTTCTTCTTCTTATCAGGACTTTTCTTCTATTTGGGACTTTTCTTCTATTTGGGACTCTGTGCCAAAAGCTTTTAGCACAGACTTTAACACTTGGGACTCTGAGACTGATGTGCCTTTACAATAAACAATTTTATAGCAACTGCTGAGCTCTTTTGAAGAGAACAAAATCCTGATCTGTATTAGTGTAGTGTGTAACTCTAAACTTCGCACAGAATATTAGCAAGCTCTCCTCACAATTTAGGTTGGACAAAACAATGCTTTTCCAGCCCCAGAACCAAGGATACTGTTGCAGCTTCGAGCCCAAAAAATACAAACAACAGTGAATTGATGGGAGCAAACTGAGAATGTGACTTCATTACCTGAAGCTGTAATTGGACAATTGACCCCAGTATGGAAATGCACCAAAACTTATAAAAGTGAAAACTCATCACCCATCATCCATCTTGGGTGTAGTCTCAGCCAGGCTCTTGCACTGCCCAAGAGGAAACATTGGAAGGGCTTTTTAATAAATACCCACTTTATTTCTCTAACTCTGTCTGTTCCAGGTATCTTCTCCAGGCATCACAGCTCCTCCATGGGTGTTTGTCCCCACTGAGAAAACTGGGGGCTCCCAGCCCCTCTGCCTCTTGATATTTTTGGGATTCAGCTCTTTAATTTAAAGCCAAGTCTCCCACAGGCTCTCTGTAGCTGACAGAGGGAAGCTGATGCATTTCAACAGGAGCTCAGCTCATCTGAATATGGATTACAGGGTTTGGGTGGTGACAAGCACTGACAAGGTGCCTCTCTCTCCACTGACCATAATGGAGACCAATTTTGAGTCAATCCCCAATTATTATAACTCTAAATTTAGGCCAGCCTGACTTTCACCATCAGCTAAAATTTTTCTCCTCTCCATCTCTCCAATCAGACTCCTTCCAAGGACGAGTTCATCGTTATTGATGTGCAACCAGTAAAAAACACTGTCCCAGAAAAGAAACTCCCTGTGGGGACAACCAGGGGGAGAAAAGAGCTGCGTCCTTGGCTTTCATCTGATAGGAACCCCACGGACACCATCCGCTACAACTACCTGGACAACTACGACCCCATCGAGCAGGCCAGGCAGGCGTAAGGGATTTTCACTTTTCCTTTCCCTGTGGTACAAGATTTTCCATGTCCTCTGTCCATGTCATCCTGTTTTGTTTCATTTTTTTGGTTTTGGTCCAAAGCTGCCACTGCTTTGTGTCCTTTCTGCCCGACTTGTCAGGCTGGAACTCCTGGGGGAGCTGGAACGGGAGGAATTAGGACAAGAGTTTTTTAAGTCAAGGTTGGCAGGCTGAGAGGAATGTGTGGGGTTTGCAGGGCAGAGGAAAGAATGAATTAATCGTGATGAAATATAGTTCTATCACTCAGAGGATCTGCTGGCTGAATGAAGGATGGTTGAATTGCAGGGCAGGTGTAAGTGGATGTCAGGGCATGCAAGTGATGAATGGTGTTTGTGTCTGCCACTTCCTGGGCTCCCAGGATTATCCACATGGAAAAAAAAAAAAAAAAGGCATTTCCCTCCCAGAGCAGAGTTTTGCACATGGATCTGTGTTAGAGCTGCCACACGTTTTCCTTTGTCACCTCTGGCAACAGAGATTTTCCAAACCTGTGGGAAGAGTTCACCCTTTTCTCGTGTAAATCCCTGGAACCTCCACCTCTGACGCTTCCCAGGGGTCACCTCAGCCCAGCTGAAAGGGAAAGGGTGGAAAGGGTGGAAAGGGTGATGCTGTCATTAATCCAACCTGGCAAAGAAGCAGTGAATCCTCTGGACCATTCCCTGGTTCCTGTGGGAATCCACAGACAAGATTCCTCTGCGCCGTGCCAGCAAAAACCTTGGGAACCACGACAAAAAAGCACCCAGCTTGTGTTTATCCAAATATCCAACGGAGCCAAGATTATCCCTGCACCCAGGAACAACCAGCCCAGGAATTACCCCAGCCAAGGATTGTTTGGCCAAGCACTCTGGAGCTCTTTCCCAATGTGATTAACCCTGCCGGACCCAGCGCTCCTCCGGGGTGTTCTGAGCAAAAAAACCTTTTATGAATCACGTCCTAATCCGCGTCCCCTGCTCCTTGGGTATTGCACTACTTCAAAGAGAGTCCCAGTTTCCACCTCACCCTCTTTCTGTGGGATGTTTCCCAACTCCAACACCACTTTTGGGTCGAGCTCTTTGAGGTTTTTAACTGGATGTTTTCACCCAACGCTTCCTGCTGCAAACGAACGTCCCGATTTTATTTCCCTGCCGTGCTCAATGGTTTTGTGTAGCAGCTCCCAGAGGTTTCTGTGGGGTTTAGGATTCTCTTGTGCCATTTCTGTGGGGTTCAGGATTCTCTTGTGCTGTTTCTGTGAGGTTCAGGATTCTCCTATGCCATGAAAAAAGTGGGACAAGCCTTGTCTGAAGAGTTTAACATTGCCTGTCCCAACGTTGAGCTGCAGATAAAGTTTTCACCTGAGAACCAGGTGAAAAAATTCACCTGAAATAATGGAACAGTAAATGATAAATACACTCCCTGCTTGCCTCTCCCAGTGAGATCCCAGCCTCTCTCCTCCATTTGTGGAGAATGTTTTAATGTTCCTGCAAATCTGCCATTTATCCGCAATTACAGAGGATTACTGCGAGGAGGGAGAGGAATTCTGTGAGATTTGCCTGTTTATCAAGGATCTGCCTTTAATATCACTTAAGCTGCAGGTAATTGCTGGTGCTCAGGCACATCTGTGCTGATTATTCAGCAGCACAGGTGCCACGTTTCAGGTGCTGATCCAGCCTCCCACTCCCACCACGGTGTTCTGCTGCTTCTTTTCCACGGACACTTTGCTGTCCCTTCCCAAAAATCCTCCCTCTGTGTTGTGTTCTCCACCTTTTGGGAATGGGAATTCAGCTCTGGAGCAGGGGGACACCACCTTGAGTGTCCCCTAGCTTTTGATTTTTTGGTGGTGACCAGGGCTCAGCTTGGAAGGCAGAACAGAATCCCAAGATAAAAATCTCTGACCCCTCCAGCAGTTTCAGGTTCTCCTTTAGACCAGCCTGGATTCCCAGAGCTCAAGGGCAGAAACAACCTCTCCTCATGTGAAAGGGATGTCAGGAGGGATGAGATGGGTGTGAAACGAGATCCTGAAACGACAGAAGTGACTTCCCAGGGTTTGCCAAAGGGAACCTGGGAGAGGAAATGGATTTTGCTGCAGTGGAAAGGATCAGGGTGAGGGTTTCCTTGAGGACATCACAGAAACTCCAAGTGACAGTGGAGAGAAAAGGACTGGAGGGAGCTCTTCTAGCCCAGCACTTGACTCAGGGAATCCCCGAGCCAACAAAGCCCTTTTTTCCCCTTTGAGCACCGAGGAAAACCAGAGCTGTGGAGAATTCCTTGTGAACAGACAGGATCACATCAAAGGAATACCTGACGCCACCATCAAAGCAATGTGAGAGAGTCACTGGCTGCTGCCTGGACTCCAAGTTAATCTCCCTAATTCCAGCTTGGATTTTGCAGAATTTAAGTGGTAATCAACCAAAAGTAAGTTTTTTCTAATTCTTGGGACTGGTTAAAATCTCCTCAGAGCTCAATCTCGCTCCGTAATTCTGGTCCAGAGGGAGGGGAGGACTCTGCTCATCACATCAAGGTGAAATATTGACATTTAAATTACAGAATTCATGGAATTCCAGAATGATTTGGGTGGAAAGAGACATTAAAATTCATCCAGTTCCAGTCCTGACACCTTCCACTATCCCAGGCTGTTCCAAGCCCCATCCAGCCTGGGCTTGGACACTTCCAGGGATCCAGGGGCAGCCACAGCTTCTCTGGGAATTCCAGCCCAGGTCCTCTCCACCCTCACAGAGAAGGATTTTTCCCTAATATTTAATCGAAACCTTTCCTCTTTTAGTTTAAAACTGCTCATGGAAAAAGTCACTTCTTGTCATCTGTGATGCCAAAGAGTTTTCATCTGTTTCTTGGTTGACCTTTTGAGTCTTCAGCTGTCTTCTCCCTTCCACAGCAGCACCAAAACAACCCTGCTGAGAATTCCTAGCAGAGGAATAATTCCTTGTTTAGACAAAAAAAAAAAAAAAAAAAAAAAAAAAAAAAAAAAAAAAAAGGAAATGTGGGAAGCAGAACGAGCTACAGTCAATTCTCAATTAGGCAGTGCAGTGGAAATGGAGTCCTCTAAGTGGAAATATAAAACATATTCTGCAGGCTATGAGACCATAATTGGCTCTTTAGCTTTGAAAAACAGATCAATACATTTCCTGAGCGGCTGGGAGAGGCTCTGGCCTGGCCAGTGCTCACTGGGGAGAACAGTAACACTGGGCCACAGCTGGGGAGTGCCCAAAAATGGGGTTCATTTGCAAGCTGGATGATCATTGAAACCTATTTTCTGTTTGCTGGTTGCTGAGAAAGGCAGGAGTTTGTACCCTAAAAACCAAGCCCAGGAGCTCAGTGAAACCCCCCTGGAAGTGTGAAGGAGATGGAACAGAGACCCCCCAGTAAATTCCCTGGGAGATTTGGGATTTAGACAGGACACTGAGCAGGGAAATTAAGAATAGCAACGATCAGATGTGCAGCCAAGGGAGTGGTGAGGTGATAGAGAAGAGATACAGACAGGCTTGAATGACAAATTGCCTGGAAGGGGTTATCAAAATCCCTCAACAGAATTATAGCTGTGACTATCAGTGTTGTAATTTATCACAGCAACAATTTCTGGTAGGTCTGGTTTGTTTTCTGCCTGAATTGTCCAAGCAGCATTTTGTTACAGACTAAAAAAATAATAAAATAATAACCTCCAGAGATCAGCAAGGAAGGATTTGTCTCTCTGGGCACAAAGAAATATTGCAGAGGGGAAGTGAAGGATTTTTATGTAGAGGTGAGTTAGGAAATTTTTCTGCAGGGCTCTGATCTGCCTGCAGAGGCCCAGGAGGGCGTTTCTGTCAGGCCCTGCGTGCACAGCTCTGCTGGAAGGCATCTGCTTGCCAATAAATCCAAAGCCTTGCCTCCCACTTGACCATGAATAATGAATTCCGATTCCACCCGGGCGCTGGAGCCCCGCCAGCCAAGACAGGGCCCTGCCACTTCTCACGGCCAAAGCGCCACGTCCTTCCCCCCCTCCCCAGCCTTGGGTAATTTATGGCCGTGGGCTGGCTCTAAAAAACAGTTGCATATTGTCCTGGAGTGTTTACCCGACGAGAAAATAATTACTTGCAGTAATTGTTCTGCCAGCGGCCCAGGCCCCGCTCCTGACAAAGGCGCGCTCGCGTGAGAAGGACGCGGAGCAGCCCTGTCCTCCCGGATCCCCTCGCTCATTTCTCCTTTTTTCCTGCTGCTGAAAAGGCAGCTCAGCTCCCCCTGAGCATGTGAGAATCAAAAAAATTCCTGAAGGGTGGAAAACGGGGTGAGAAACGGCGAGTTCAGCACCGGGAGTGAGACCCGCCGTCCTTTTTCCTCCTCCTCGCTCCTTCCATTTTCCTGACCTGCAGCTGGGGCTGTGGGGCTGAGCTGACACCAGAACACAGCAGCAAACATCTCAATTTATAATAATAATTTACAATAATAATTTACAACAATAATTTGCAATAATATTTTACAATAATAATTACAGTCACAAGGCCTTCTCCCCGAAGGTCACAGCGTTATTTAGGATGGAAAACACCTTTAAGATCACCAAGTCCAGCCATAACCTGGACACTTCCAGCTCCACTAAAATCACCAATTCATTCCAGCTGGAATATTTTGGATTGAATTTTCTCCCTTGGCTCATTTGTGTTTATAAACAGGTTGTGGTTTTTCCTCAACTTCCTATTTGAAATAATGGCTTATTTCAAATAAAGATTTGACTTTATCATCCTGGGCTAGAGTGAGGGACTACTGGACATGTGCTGGTGTTGTGTGTGTTATGTGGTGTGATCCTGGCTTTTTACAGGATAAAAGCTGCTTTTAGAGTCCGTTTCCACCCTTTATAGCCATCGGTTTTGTGCTTTTTTTGCTGCCCAGAGACACTGGAGAGAACCACTCAGAGCTTCTGCTGTAAATTCCCAGATCCCATATCAAAGAATTTGAATGTGGGATGAACGCCTTTGGATAATGAACCTGCCTGAGTGCTCAGAAATATTGCCTCAGAACCTGGATTTTACTCCTGATATTGGAAAAAATGTGGCAGCTGGCCATATTCCAGCACAACTCACTTAATCTTCACACTCTGGAATATTCCTATTCTGCCAGTTAATTGTGTTGAATTTAACAGCAGCTGCATATATCAGAAATATGCAAATACATGTATAGAATTATTTGGCTATGAAAACACTGAATAAACACCTTGTTGGAGGGGAGTTTTTCACACCTCAGGTCACACAGACTTCACTGAAAACTCCCAAAAAGGAAAAAGAAACTTCTTTTCTGTGATTTTCCCTAAGGAGCTGTAACATCTTAGCTTAAATTACTGAGTCCCAAGCTTATGTTTGAGTGCCAGAATTTATCACAACTTTAAAAATAAAAATCAAATTCCCACCTTCCCCTGAGCCCTGGCAGCTGACTGTGCTCTTTGGGGCAAGATAAAAACGTGTTATGGGGCAAGATAAAAATGTCTTATCTGCAAGCTATGTCTTTTCAGGTGGTGATATCCCAAAGGATTTGGTTTTTATCACTGCCAGGGCAGCAAGTGCAGAGCATTTATTGATGTTCTTGTGTTCTGCTCTGCAGGAGGAGGAAGGGAGGAGGGCACACCCCGGACCTGAGCAGGCAGGCGGCTGAGAGGAAGAAGAGAGGAGGTCGTGGATCCACTCAGCTCCGGAAGGTGAGATCCCTGGCAAGTGTCCCCAGTGTGTGATCCCAGCACTTGGGGTGTTGCCAGGATGTTGGAATTTGGAGATTTTCCCTCAGGGACGTGCTGCTGAGAGGAGGGGAGGAGTGGGACACAAAATCTCTCATGGGTGCATCATAGACATCGCTGTGTGGGGAAGGGACAGCGCTGTCAGTGCAGAGAATGACCCCATTGCTTCCTGTTGTTTATTGCTCCTCCCTCTCCTTACCACCCCAAAAATTCCTTTCCATGCTTTTTACACAGTGCTGACATGTTTTTTTCATGACTCTTGCATCCTCCCCCAAAATTTCACAACTTTGGTCGCCGCGTGTCGCTATACACAGAGAGCAGCGTGTAATAATGACAAATGACTTCTTAAGCAAGAGAAGCAAAAGAAGCATTTTATTGAAAAACTGAACCATATTTATAGAGGGGTTCACAAGCCTCAAACAGGACAGTAGCTCATTGGACAACAGGAGAAAACATCTCCTGTCACGTACATCACAAACTGCCCCTCAGTCAACACCAGGTGGTAATCTCTGTTTATTAATTCCTTTCTATTTACAAGAAAGTTATCATCCTGGGAAAGGCTCAGGCCAGAGCTGAGAAACTCTCTCAGCCTGGGAAAAAAACCTCCCAGCCTGAGAAAAAGAACTCAGAACCTGAGAAAAGGCCTGGCTAAAATCTGCCTGGGCCTTCAGCAGTGTCCACAGCCACGGTTTGACGTTGGTCCGTTCTCGGAGCGAAGCAGCCCCAAACCTTCACACTGAGGGCTCTTTGTGCTCAGGGCTGCTAAAATAGGGCATCCTCCCATGAGAGGAGCCCAGGGAAGTCATTCCAGAAAGCTCCACGTGTTTTGTGGCTCTGGAGAACAAAGGGCTGCCAGGAGAAGGCCGTGCTCACCAGCGTGTCGGGGTTCTGGGAGCAGATGCGGTGTTCCCTGAAAAAACGGTGGCACAAAACAGAGGCTTTGTCTCCCAGATGGGGAAGCATCCCCCTGACCCAAAAACAGCCCCTGTGTGCAAGGAAATTGGTTCTGGCACCGCTGGGGAACAGAAAATATCACGGTTCAGCCTCCTGTCTTACGCTCGGTGCTGTCTGGAGGATCGGCGTCCTTGCACAACTTCCCAATTTCAAATTGTTTTATTGCCTGGCCAGGAGTGAAAGGATCTCAGCTCAGAGTAAAACAAAACAAAACAAAAAAAACAAAACAAAGAAAAAAAATTGAATTTTGTTTTCTTGCCCTGGATTTTAGGAAAGTGCATTTGAGTGATGAAAAAATCACCGAATTGTTGAAGTTGGAAAAGATCTTTAAGATCATCCAGTACATTCCCAAGGCCACCACTGATCCATGTCCCCCAGTGTCACTTCCATAGGAGTTTTGAATCTCTCCAGGGATGGGGAGTCCATTGCAGCTGTGCCAGGGCTGGACAGCCCTAAAAACAATAAAGCCAAGGTTAAACCAGGCTGATGCACAAGAAAAACTGAAATATATACAAATATAATTCTCTAGGAATAATCCAAAATTAATTTCCATTTCTTATTAAAGGTAGCATTGGGAAACCTGGTTGAAATGAAAGAGCTTTGAAAAGGCTCCTATTTAATCAAGTCTAAATAAAGAGGCTTAATGTACAAATCATTCAGCAAATCCTTAGAAGAAGAATAGCCCAGGATGAAAGAATAAATGCCCAAGGCGAGCAAACACCGAGTGAAATTAAAATTAAACCCTCAAACAGATCAATGATCCAAAGTGCAGAGTGTAGGTGAGAATAAAGAATATTACAGCCAACAATGAAGATGTAAAATGGGGTTATTAGGTGGAGCTCCACCACCAAAATTAGAATAAACACTTAATTAAGGGGACATCCACTGGCTCCATGTTTCCACGTGGTGAATGAGAAAACCAGGGAGGGTTTGGAGTTTTTTGCTCATCATGGAAAGCAGAAAATGTGACCAGGCTGGCTCTTCGTTTGCAATAAATGAAAGTCAGTTGGCCCAATTAGAATAAAGAGTAAATTATGGCAAATTAAGTTAATTAGGTTTGAATGAAGGGCCACATTCTGCACGTGGAACCCCCATGTCTGTGCAGGGAATTCCTGAATTCCTGCCCTCTCTTTACCCAGGGAAAGGCTTTAAGGATGCTCCAAGGACCCCACTCTGACCAGGAGCTGTGATTTCTGATCCCATCTCCCTTCCCACGAGTCCTTCCCAGCAAATTCCCAAATATTTTATGGGAAAAGTAAAACTGGGTGGATCAACATCAGCAATGAGGGGCTGGGTCTGCCTTTGTCTGCTCCAGACGCTGCCCCACCCTCACAGCTGCTCCCAAATTATTTTTAGCCCTCTAAAAATTATTTTAATCCCTAAATAACATCTTTTTGAGAGAGTCACTCATTCCTGCCTCCCTGCCTGTGTCCTAAGCTAATGGGATTGCAGGATCTGAAGGTAGAATTGCATTTTTTCCGCAGCATTTTGATGGGGAATTGATGTTCTGAGCCAAAATCCCATTTCCAGGAGCTGGGAATAGCCAGCAGGAAAATCCAGGATTCTCAGCACATGGTCACATGCAATGTATATTTATATTTTATTAACCTTTACTTTGAATTTGATTTATTCAACAAATTCATGTTTGTTCCCTATTCTTGCCAAATAATTTGGATCAGTTAAAACCAAAAATATTTCCAAGCTGTTCTTTTCCAGAATCTGGAGGATTTTTTTGAATTTTTGAGATCTTTCTCAAGGAATAAACTGGGTTGTTGAGTTTGTTTGTTTGGGTTTTTTTTGGCTTAATTTTTAAACTAAATAACAGTTAAAATAAACTTCATCCTTTAGACTTTTGAGTGTTCAATCACTGAGCAAGACTGGGGATGTGCACAGGGGAGAATTTGGGCATTAGCATATTAATTGGCGTGGAGAATTAATTAATGTGGGTTCAGCTTTGCTGGCACCAATTTCTAGTTGAGTCCTTCTGGCCTTAAGGTAGATTTGCACCACAGCACACCTCAAATAAAGCAGATTATGGCTGTACTTTTTAGGAATCTCATTAAGGGATATAATTTAGGAACAAAATTTATAGAATTAATATTTATTGATATTATTCTACAGAATCAATAGAATAGAATTTGGGAACAAAATTTATAGAATTTCTCAGTGGATTCCAATGTTTTCAGATGCTGTGAAACTGTCGGGATGATGATTTCTCTTCTCTTCTCTTCTCTTCTCTTCTCTTCTCTTCTCTTCTCTTCTCTTCTCTTCTCTTCTCTTCTCTTCTCTTCTCTTCTCTTCTCTTCTCTTCTCTTCTCTTCTCTTCTCTCTTGTCTTCTCTCTTTTCTCTTCCCCTTCCCATTCCCCTTCCCCTTTCCCTTCCCTTTCCTTAAATCCCATTCCCCTTCCCAAAATCCCATTCCCTAAATCCCATTTCCTAAACCTCATTCCCCTTCCCATTCTAATTCCCATTCCCCTTCCCTAAATCCCATTCCCAATCCCATTCCCATCTCCTAAACCCCATTCTCATTCTCATTCCCATTCCCCTTCCCCTTCCCTAAATCCCCTTCTCCTTCCCACTCCCATTCTCCTTCCCCAAACCCCCTTCCCTAAATCCCATTCCCTAAATCCTATTCCCCTTCCCTTCATCTTCCCCTTCCTTTTCCCCTTCCCATTCTCATTCCCATTCTCCTCTCCTAAATCCCCTTCCCCTTTCCTAAACCCCCATTCCCATTCCCTAAACCCCATTCCCTAAACCCCATTCCCTAAATCTAATTTCTTATATCCCATTCCCAATCCCATTTCCCTTCCCTAAATCCCATTTCCTAAATCCCATTCCCAATCCCACTTCCCTTCCCTAAATCCCATTCTCATTCTCATTCCCATTCTCATTCCCATTCCCCTTTTCTTTCTCCTTCCCCTTCCTCTTCCCTAAAATCCCCTTCTCCTTCCCCTTCCCATTCGCCTTCCCCAAACCCTCTTCCCTAAATCCAATTCCCCAAATCCCATTCCCACTCCCCTTCCTCTTCCCTTTCTCTGTCTCCTTCCCATTCTCCTTCCCATTCCCATTCTCATTCTCATTCCCATTCCCTTTCCTAAATCCCCTCCCCCTTCCCCTTCTCATTCTTATTCCCATTCCCCTTCCCTAAATCCCCTTGTCCTTCCCCTTCTCATTCCCATTACCCTCCTCCAAATCCCCTTCTCCTTCCTTAAATCCCATTCCCCCATCCCCTCCCCTTCCCTTCATCCCCCTTCCCTAACTCTTCCCCTTCCCCTTCCCATTCCCAATCCCCTTCCCTAAATCCCCCTTCCCTAATCCCCTTCCCCTTCCCTGTCCCATTCCCATTCCCAATCCCATTCCCCTTCCCTAAATCTCCTTTCCCTAAATACCCTCCCCTCCCCTCCCAGCTGTCCCTCCCTGCAGCCCTGGATCCCGTCCCGAAGCCCCCGGCCCGTCCCAGCTGGGCGTCCCCCCTGCAGACGGATCCGCGGGCGCTGGCGCGGAGCAGCCGCTGGAACGCCGGGATCCGCCCGGGACCCGCCCGAGCCCCGAAACGGCGCCAGAGAGGGACCGGGGCTGTGCCCGGGGGGGGACACCAGGGCACCGTGTGAGTGTGGGGGGCTCCAGACAACATCCAAATCGTGGGATCGCAAAATCATGGAATGGTTCGGGTGGGAAGGGACCGTAAGTCCATCCAGTTCCACCCCTGCCATGGGCACCAACCCCTCCCTCTATCCCAGGCTGCTCCCAGCCCTGTCCAACCTTTCCTTGGACACTTCCAGGGATCCAGCAAAATAGAAATAAATATAAATATAAAAATATAAAAAATCTGTACCTTCTCCACATCATTTTTATTTTTAAAAAAGCCACTAAAATTAGACCTGGGAAAAGCTCTGCTCAGCAGCTCAGGGCTGTTTCACTGAGTGTCACTTTATGGGGCACATCATACTCAGAACAAAATGATGGAGTATTTCCTAAAAAAAAAAAAAAAGAAATATCAGAAATATGATGTTATAGAATCCCAGAATCATAGAATGGTTTGGGTTGGATGGGACCTTGAATATAATCCAGTCCCACTCCCTGCCGTGGGCAGAGTCACTTTCCATTATCCCAGGTTGCTCCAAGCCCCATCCAACCTTTCCTTGGACACTTCCAGGGATCCAAGGGCAGCCACAGCTTCTCTGGGAATTCCAGCCCAGCCCCTCTCCTCTCACCCAGCCAGGAATTCCTTCCCAAATCCCATCCAAATCTCCCCTTTCCCAGTGGGAAGCCATTCCCTGTGTCCTGCCCCCTATCCCAAATCCCTCTCCAGCTTTCCTGGAGCTCCTCTTGGATGGTGGGAATCCAGGGAATCCAGAGGACAGGGTTTCCAAAATAAGAGTGATGTGATCCCAAACAATTTGATGCCATTTCAGTCTGGGCTTGGCTTTGGAAGCTCTTCCTGGTGCATACCAAAGCTGCTCAGGGTCAGGTTTCAATCTGTGACCCGTGGTGGTTTTTGGTGTAAAAAATGGTGAAGAATCTGGAGGGAGCAAAGGAAAAGAGGATTTTGATGGAATTTTTGATATTTTAGGAAAGACACAGGGACAGAGTGATGGGAGTCCTACAGGTCAATGATTATCCAGTAATTATTGGTGATTCCATCTGAATGGGAGATGATGGAGCACGTGGAGACCTTCCAGCATCCCTTTGGATCTCCCAAATTTTCATTTTCAGCAGATCCATGGGTTAATCTCCATGAGGATCCACATTCAGCATCCCTGTGGATCTCTCTAGTTTGCATTTTCAGCAGATCCATGGGTTAATCTCCATGAGGATCCACAGTGCATCCCAAATCCTTGTGATGAGAGAAAGGATCTGACCACAGACAAGGGATGAGACATCAGGAAAGCACTGGAATGCTTGGATTGGGTTGGATTAAGGATCAGCTTTAAATTGATTTTAGGAAAAATTCCTTCACTATGTCCAGCCTTGGCACAGCTGCCCAGTGCTGGAGTCCCCATTCCTGGAGGGATTTAAAATCCACGTGGATGTGGCACTTAGGGACACCATGGTGGAATGATTTGACTTGATAGTCTTAATTCCATGATTCCATGAATGAGGCCTAAGGAAAACAGGAATAAAACCATAAAACCACCAGGATCAGGCTGGAAAATCCCATTCTCTCATGGTGCTATTTCCATAAATTTCCACATTTATTTCCATAAATAGGCCCCTGATCTTGGAACTCCACAGCCTGGATAAAGTTGGGAATGGGGAGAAGGTGTTGAAGTCTCTCTGAATTTCTCCATGAGGAGAATTTCAGTGGTGTCAGGAGAATTCCCACAGGGATGGGATCTCCCAGGGATTGTTCATGGGGTGGAGGATACTGGGACAGGCTGGGATGTGCCAAACCCCATCCTGGCTGCATCCAGGAAAACTAAAAACTCTGGAAGAGAAAGAGGTCAGGAGGGAAAGAATCTACCCACACCACTGCTGGGGTAAATGATCCCTGAGGGATTGCACCTGAATTAGGGGCAGTTTTTCAAGGCAAAACTGTGTTTTGGAATTTTTTGTATCAGAGAGACAAATCCTATCATAATTCTTTCAGTGACCTCTCCCAGACCTCAGGCTCTTCCCAAAGTAAACATCCCAATTTTGGATCCTGCTCCAGCTGGGCTTTGCCAGGTTGTGTTTGCAGGTGCCAAAAAAGGGACAGAAAAAGGGAAAATGTTTTGATTGATGATTATTTTCCCTATAATGATATCATAAGCAGGAATAATCTTCCCACTCTATCCCGATTTGGAAAGGTATTTGAGGCATTAAATGCCACAAAAATCCCAAGGATTGGCTGAGCACTTAGATAAGTTTAGAATCTGAATTTTCTGAGTTAATCTGAATTCTCTGAGTTAATCAGATTTTTATAACTTCTCTCTCATGCAGCACCTCCTCTGTTTGAAGCTCAGCCCTGGCCCATTCCTTCATCCAACCAAGGATCTGACACAGAATGAGGGAGGATCCAGAGTATCCTTCATCCAAGCAGAACAGAAATTTATCCTCCTGGCACTGGGGAAACCACAGGAAAATTCCTGCTGGGTTTGGGATCTCAATCTGCAACATTCCCTTTTCCTTCTGGATACATCCAGAATTTCTGGAATTTTGACCACGGAGACGCTTCCTTAGATCCTTGTTGGAGCTGCTGGACCTCGTGGGATCATCCTAGGGCACATCTCATGGAAAACTTGGAGACAGAATTCCTTTCTCTTGTTAAAACAATTCCATCTTTTCTGTTGTGGTAGCAACAAAAAAAACCAAATCCCACTCTGGATTTGCACGTGGATCCACCAGGAGCTGGAATTTGCTTTTTAAGAGATTGGGAATCCAATTTTCTCTCTCTTATTGGTCTGTTCTGCAATTTGGGAAATTCCCAGAAAATGTAAAGAGCAATTTTTAAGGATAAGGAAGGACTTTAATTCATCCCAGAGAGTTGGGACAAAACTGAACCATCCCACATTTTGGGAAAAAATCACATCAAGCACACGAATCTTCAGCATTTATGGACAAAAAAATCACATTTCAGAGGAAATTCCAACCACCAATCACAGAGTCAGAGAATGATTAAAGGATGGAAAAGACCTTTTAATCACCAAACCCAGCACCACACCCATGGGTTTTTTGGGCATTCCCAGGAATGGTGATTCCATTCAGTGGAAATGAAGATTCCATTCTTTCCATGAAGAAATTGCTCCTAATATCCCAACCTAATCCTCCCCATGTGCAATTTGAGGCTGTTTCTATGTTGGATTAGGAGGAAAATTCTGCTCTGGGAGCAGATTAATCCATGTCACTTCAGGGTTTCACGGATTTTGGCAACACCAGGCACCAAATCATTGATTTGACAACTCAGTGCAGCTCCCTCTCCCAGATTTTGGGTTTTTTTCTGGTTTTCCTGGGTGCTTGGAAGGATGAATTCATCCCAACCAACCCAAACACTTAAAAAATGATGAATCTGAGCTGCCACCTCCCAAAAAAATCAGCCAGGAACTTGCAGATGGGAATGATCTCCTGTATCTTCAGATCTGTTAATTGTGCAGCAGAACAGATGGATGGATTTTGATTGAGAAAGTGAAATTTAGAGAATTCAGAGTGAGATGGAGCAAACCAAAACATTCACCAGCATCATTCCCTGGAATTTCAGATCTCTCCTTCCCAGCCTTTTTTTTTTTTTTTTTTTTTTTTTTTTTTTTTTTACAAGTTACACCAATCACTCCATGGTTGCTTCCTTGGCTTCCTAAATTCAAGCTTTTTTTTTTCTGTTATTTCCATTAGGCAGCAGTTGAGGGTCAGATCCGCCTTCCAAACATGGAAATGATGTCAGTGGTTTATCTTTTCCCATCAATATTCCCTGGAATTGTACACTTCCCAGGATCTGAGTGGTCTTGGAGGTGAGTTTTGGACAAGCTCTGTGCCTTTGCTGCATCTTAAGTGCTCATTGCACATTTCAAAGCTTAAACCTTCTCTGATTTATACTTTTTTTTTGTATTTATGATGCTGTAAAATAATAAACAGAAATGTCCAGGAGTGTGTTGAGCCAAATCAATTCTACCAGCAGACCTACAGAAACCCTTTTAATCAGAATAAAATCAGATGTATTTGTGCTGTCTGAAAACATATACTGCATCATTTTTGAGGTCACAAAATGAGCTGGAATTTGAAATGAGAGGGGGAAAAAAAAAATCTTCATCAGCCTGGGGGCAAAACACATCTGGCCTGAGTGCCTGGGGCTGCAGATGGTCCTTGCCCCATTTCAGAGTTCCCAGATAAGAAATTGCCAAAGTGCAGAGCCTTTGGAAATTCACATTTCCCTGCTCTGCTCGGCATTTCCAGGTCCTGCCTGACTGGAATCAGCCCCAGCCTGTGATTAAAAGGCACCTCTGGAAGCCCAGGGGCCACTGAATCAGCAGCAGCTGAATTGCAGCAGAGATCAGAATGGCAGCCCTGGGCTACAGCCCTGCTCAGATGTGGGGAACAAACCCAAACACGCCAGGCTCCCTCTGACTCTGCCATCCCAAATCTTCACCTGCACCTTCCCTGGTGTTCCTTGCCCCGGAGGAATGGCAGAGTTTGGTACTTGGGAGCCAAAATCAAGTTTTTCTGATTATTCTGAGCTAAAGAAGCAGAAATTGGGGTGGGAGGATTTTTGGAGATGCCCAGCTCAGTGTGGAGAGGTGGGAGATGAGGGAACGTCTCTCAAAGTCTCAGCAGCAGCATTGGAGAGATAAAGGGTTAATGGATGGTTCTGGAAGAGCCTGGAGACTTTGTGGCAAAGGGAGAGCAGCCAGCAGAGAGGAAATAAATGCAAGATAAAAAGTTGCTGTAATGAGTGGATGAAGCTGATAAGGAGCAGGGAGCACAGCTCAGCTCCAGGGCTGAGATGAGGAGGCAGCACAGAGTGTGAGGAGCTGCTTTTAGGGAGGCACAAGGATATGGGAATCTATTTGAAATCCAAACCTTGTGCCTGCTGGAGGAGGCAGCAGTGGGAGTGGATTATTTAAACCCTATTTCAACCTGTTCCAGATTTCCAAACACCCTCATGCCAACCTCAGGCTCTTTAAAATCTTTAAAATCTGCCTTTTAAATCATCTCCCCCAGTGGGAAGAGCTCCTTCCTTGTGCCCTTTTCCCTCCCTGCAAGCCCTGCTGACCCTTCAGCCCCCAGGCACACCCCAGTCACGAGAGAGGTGCCAAAAATCCTCAGAACAACCCCTGGATCTGGAGATTTTCCAAGAAAATTTTTAACCATCCCACAAAGCCCCAGAACAGGTCATGTAGCCATTGCCAGCATCTCCCTTCAGTTTTATCTGTAATTCAGTGGTTTTTTTCCCCCTTGTTGCCTGTCCTCTCCTCCACAGTCCTGTTTTTTCATCCTCTCAGCTCACAGGCAGGTTCCTGATCCACCAAAATCCAGGGATTGACCAGGATGCCACCAAGAAGGAGATTTGGGACCTGGCAGCATCACCAAGCCCTGGCAAACAGCAACAACCCAACATTTGCCAATTCCACAAACAAAAGCTGAGGAAATCCCTGTCTCCAGAAGCTGAAGGTCATGGGAGTTTTAGAAGTCACTGGATATTCACAGAAGAATTTCAAGCTGATTTTGTAGGATTGTTGCAGAATTTGGGATGCAAGAGACCCCAGGAGACCTCTGGTCCTGGATTCTGCTTTAAAATCTGGGATTATACCAGGCTGCTGAGGGCTTTAGGGGCTGCAAAAAAGAGAAGAGGATACAAAAGCTGTGTGGGGGACATTGTGACACTCAGGGAATTGTGGAAAATCCTGAGTTGGAATCATCAAATCCAATCCCTGGCCTTGCACAAACCCCAAAAATCCCACCCTGTGCATTTCTGGGAGCGTTGTCCTTGGGAATGTCACCATTACTTGGGGATCCTGCCCAAACCTTTGAGGGAAGAATCTTTTCCCAATAAACCTTTTCCTGATATCCAGCCTCACCGTGCTGGGTTTGCTTCTTCAGCCTAAAACCTCATTCCCCTTCCCTGCTGCCCTCTCCATGCACTCCCCGGGAACCCGCGGGTCTCCAGGAGGGATTTTTCTCCTTTTGTGAGGAAAACCCATCTCGGTTTTCCCTCCCCGAGCCGATGCTTTGCCTCCATCTAGCGCTGAGGGGCCGCGGCCTCCTCAGGGCCCTCAGGGCGGGGCCCAGCCCCAGCGGGAATTTCGGAACAACAACCTGGGAAAATCGGGATTTTAACAGGGAAATACGGTGATCCCATTAATGGGGATTTGTGTCATCAGCCACAAAGATGTTTTCAATGCTGTGTCCTCCTCAGGCCCCTCAGGGAGGGGCCCAGCCTGAGCGGGAATTCGGGAACAACATCCTGAGAAAAACGGGATTTTAACGGAGAAATAGAGTGATCACACTATCCCATTAATGGGGATTTCTGTCATCAGATGTAAGAGCAGCCACAAAGATGTTTTGAATGTTGTATCCTCCTCAGGCCCCTGTGGGAGCCCTCAGGGCGGGTCCCAACACAAGGGGGAATTCGGGAACAACAACATGGGAAAAACTGGATTTTAACGGGGAACTAGGGTGATCCCGTTAATGGAGATACACCCCAGGGAATAACGGGATTTTAATGGGGAAATGTGGTGATCCCATTAATGGGGATTTGTGTCATCAGCCACAAAGATGTTTTGCATGCTGTGTCCTCCTCAGGCCCCTGTGGGAGTCCTCAGGGAGGGTCCCAGCCTGAGCGGGAATTCGGGAATGAGCAGGAATTTGGGAATAAGACTCCAGAGAAAAACTGGATTTTAGAGGAGAAATAGGATGATCCCATTAATGGGGATTTCTGTCATCAGCTGTAAGAGCAGTCACAAAGATGTTTTAAATTCTGTGTCCTTCTCAGGCCCCTGTGGGAGCCCTCAGGGAGGTTCCCAGCCCGAGCGGGAATTTGGAAACAACACCCCGGGAAAAACCGGATTTTAACAGGGAAATAGGGTGATCTCATTAATGGAGATATACCCCAGGGAAAAACGGGATTTTAACAGGGAAATAGAGTGATCCCATTAATGGGGATTTGTGTCATCAGCCACAAAGATGTCTTGCATGCTGTGTCCTCCTCAGGCCCCTCAGGGAGGGGCCCAGCCTGAGCGGGAATTCGGGAATAACATCCTGAGAAAAACGGGATTTTAACGGAGAAATAGGGTGATCACACTATCCCATTAATGGGGATTTCTGTCATCAGATGTAAGAGCAGCCACAAAGATGTTTTGAATGTTGTATCCTCCTCAGGCCCCTGTGGGAGCCCTCAGGGCGGGTCCCAACACAAGGGGGAATTCGGGAACAACAACATGGGAAAAAATGGATTTTAACGGGGAACTAGGGTGATCCCGTTAATGGAGATACACCCCAGGGAATAACGGGATTTTAATGGGGAAATGTGGTGATCCCATTAATGGGGATTTGTGTCATCAGCCACAAAGATGTTTTGCATGCTGTGTCCTCCTCAGGCCCCTGTGGGAGCCCTCAGGGCGAGTCCCACCCCGAGCGGGAATTTGGAAACGACACCCCGGGAAAAAAATGGATTTTGACGGGTGTCCTGGGTTAGTGTTATGACTACTCCTCTACCTGCCCCCCCCACCTCTGTCTGCACGGAGCTGCTGCCGCCTCCCCCGCCCGGCGGGCCCGGCTGCTGGGCTGCTGCTGCCTGCTGCTTTAGCTGCTGCTGCTGCTGGCCTGCTGCTGCTGCTTTTGCTGCTGCTTTTGCCGCTTTGGCTGCCGCTTTTTCCCCTAGCTTTTGCCCCAGCTTCTCCTGCCCCAGCTGCTCCCTCTTTCTCTCTCCCTTCTTCCCTTCATCCCGAAGATCTGCACCGGCTCCGGACAGAGGGATCTGAACATCAGAGACTGCGTCTGGAAGCCTGCCACAGAAGCTTTGCACCCTTCCCAGCAGGGACTGACTGAGCTCGTCCATCCTCGCTCACCTTGGTGAAAACGTTTTGTGTCATCTGGGGATTGTTCTGTCCTGGTGTTGGGAAGTGTTTTGTTAAAATAAACAAGTTTTTTCCACTTTTTTCCCTCGGAGGAAGTTCTTCCCGAACCCGGTAGTGGGAGGGGGAAGGAGTTCTGGGGGTTTATTTTCCTAGGGGGACTCCTTTGTGAGATATCTCCCGTAAATTTGTCCTAAACCAGGACAAATCTTGGCGCCCAACGTGGGGCACGAGGAAGTGGAAAAAACTTTATTACCTTGTAACTGTGTATTGGTATAGATTTAAAATGTTTTTTGGGATGGAAGCTGGTATGTGGTTTTGGATACTAGGGTTTTTTGAGGTTTTAATACCTCTCTGGTCTCTGGGATTATTTTCCTATCCGGAAATAGCTCCAGTACTGTCCCTTATTTGTAGTTTTTATACTAGAGGGATAATGACCAAAATATTTATCGGACTGGGCTTGGTTGCGATGGCTTGTAAGAGGTTTATAAAGATGCTGGAATCGGTTCCAGGGATATCTTCTGGATCCTGGTTATGGATATGCACTCAGTTTGTTAGAGGAGAAGAGGGGGAGGAGGCTTTTCAGCCTTTGCTTTCCTTTGTCTCCTCTGAATTTTTTACATCTTTATTAGAAAAATGTGCAGGTTTCCCTGAACACTAAAGAGATTATCTTTCTGATGTTTAATTTAGTAAGCTTTTTTATACACTGTTTACAGTTTATATAAAATGAGAGCTGAGATTTCTGGAGGGGTTGGTGTAACTCCTGATTTAGGAGCAAAGCAAAATGTGAAGAGTCCTGAATGGTGTGGGAAATGGCAGGACCTGGGCCAAATGTTAAAGGAATTTTCTGATCCTATAGTTTGGGACTTTCCTCAGGAGAAAATTCAAAACCCAGCTGAGGTGGTAAAATATTTGAAAGAGAAGTGCCATGATAACCCTAAGGAAAAAAAGATCACTGCAGTGAGCTGGGCCCTAGCGTATGCTTATCGTAGCCTGTTAGATAGTCTAGGACCACAGACAGCAGACAGGGAACACGGAGATAGAATAGTTACCATCCCAGTGACTCAGGATGTAGTAAACACTCCAGACTTGAGAACAGGGGCTGAAATTAGATAATAAGCTTCAACCAATGGCCGTGGCTACTAGCACCAGAAGTGGAAAGTGCACAAAGAAGACCGATCGGCCTGTAGATGATGAGGATGAAGATGCAGGAGAAGGACCCTCAACGCCTCCTGATATAAAAATCAAGAGTAAAAACAACTAGTGTGAGATCAGAGACTAATAATGAGTCCCTGTCCCTAAAGGATCTTCGTGGTCTGAGGAAGGATTATACGAGACGACCCGATGAGTCCATAATTAGTTGGCTGGTCCGGCTTTGGGATGCGGCAGGCGAGGCTACCATCCTGGATGGCACTGAAAGCGAGACACCTGGGATCCCTGTAACATGATCCTGTCATCGATCAGGGAATGATGAGGGAGGCTAACCCTCAAAGCCTCTGGGCACGGGTTTTAGACAGTGTGGCACAAAGATATCTGTGTGCTGATGACCTATATGTGCAACAAACCCGATGGAAAACCATGGAGCAAGGGATGCAACGACTAAGGGAAATGGCAGTGGCGGAGATCATTTTTTGGGAGGATGTAACAACTAGGAATCCGGACCTGGTCCCATGCACACCAGTGATGTGGAGAAAACTTGTGAGACTTCGGGCCATCTGAATCGCCTCTCGCGTTAGCAATACTGAAGCGAGAAGAGGTACATGAGACAGTTCTTGATATGGCTAAGAAGCTTCGAGCCTATGCGGATGCTGTGCATGGCCCAACACATGCCAGAATCGCAGCTGTGGAAACACGCTTGCAGAACTTAGAGGACAAGATAGAGGAAAATCATAAGAGGCTCAGGGAGGAGATTAAGGAGGACCTCCTCCAAATTTCAGCAGTGCAAGTTAGGCGTCCTGGTATCCAACGTGAGCGTTTCCCCGATGGGGAGAGGAGGTATACTCCTCGAGCCGAGTTGTAGTTTTTCTTACAAGATTCTGGAGAGAACATGAGGAGATGGGATGGGAAGCCCTCACGGCTGCTCTGGCACAACGGGTGCGTGATCTGAAGGAAGGCAAGATTAAAAGAGGAAGTTCCGCCAAAAGGAGAGCTGCTCCTGTTTCCCGTAGTCAAAATGCCAAACATGATAATGATAATGACATGTCTGACCCTCTTGAGGGAACTTCTAAAACCTATGCCCCGGAAAAGAAGAATAATCAGGCTTAGAGGGGCCCTGCCTCTAGCCAGGGTGAGGCGAGGGAGAACCGTGTTTTCTGGACCGTGTGGATTCGGTGGCCTGGCACATCGAAACCACGGAAGTATAAAGCTTTAGTGGATACAGGAGCACAGTGTACAATAATTCCATCAAGATATGTGGGGGAAGAATCCGTTTCTATTGCTGGTGTGACAGGTGGATCGCAGGATTTTACCATAGTGGAAGCTGAAGTGAGTTTAACTGGCAAGGAGTGGAAAAAACATCTTATTGTGACTGGTCCAGAGGCCCCATGTATTTTGGGAATAGATTACCTCCCAAGTGGGTATTTTAAGGACCCAAAAGGTCTTAAGTGGGCATTTGGAATAGCTGCTGTGATGTCAGAACACATTCGGCAACTGAATACCTTGCCTGGACTATCTGAAAATCCGATTACTGTGGGACTTCTGAAAGGGGAAGAGCAAAAGGGTACCAATTGCCACTTCCGTGAGTACATCGCCCGGCAATATAGAACAACTCGAGATGCTGTGATCCCCATCCATAAGATGATCCGGGAACTAGAGAGCCAAGGGGTGGTGAGCAAAACCCACTCACCCTTCAACAGCCCCATCTGGCCTGTCGCGAAGCCTGACGGAGAATGGAGACTGACTGTGGACTACCGCGCATTGAATGAAGTCACCCCACCGCTGAGCTGCCGTGCGGACATGCTGGAGCTCCAGTACGAGCTAGAGTCCAAGGCAGCAAGGTGGTATGCCACCATTGACATTGCCAATGCGTTTTTCTCTATTCCTTTGGCTGCAGAGTGCAGGCCTCAGTTTGCTTTCACCTGGAGGGGCGTGCAGTACACCTGGAACCGACTGCCCCAGGGGTGGAAACACAGCCCCACCATCTGCCATGGGCTGATCCAGGCTGCACTGGAAAAGGGTGAGGCTCCAGAACATCTGCAATACATCGATGATATCATTGTGTGGGGAAATACAGCAGAAGAAGTGTTTGAGAAAGGAGAGGAAATTATCCAAATCCTCCTGGAAGCCGGTTTTGCCATTAAGAAGAGTAAAGTTAAGGGACCTGCCCGTGAGATCCAGTTCCTAGGAGTGAAGTGGCAAGATGGAAGACGCCAGATTCCCACTGATGTTATTAACAAAATCACAGCTATGTCTCCACCCACTAACAAGAAAGAAACACAAGCTTTCTTGGGTGCTATAGGCTTTTGGAGAATGCACATCCCCGAGTACAGTCAGATTGTGAGCCCTCTTTACCAGGTCACTCGGAAGAAGAATGATTTCCATTGGGGCCCTGAACAACAGCAAGCCTTCGCCCAGATTAAACAAGAAATTGCCCATGCAGTAGCTCTTGGCCCAGTTAGGACGGGGCCAAATGTGAAGAATGTGCTCTATTCTGCAGCCGGGAACCACGGTTTGTCTTGGAGTCTGTGGCAGAAGGTGCCTGGTGAGACCCGAGGCCGACCCCTGGGATTTTGGAGCAGAAGTTACAGAGGATCGGAAGGCAACTATACCCCAACAGAGAAGGAAATCTTGGCCGCCTATGAGGGAGTCCAAGCTGCTTCAGAAGTGATCGGCACAGAAGCTCAACTCCTCTTGGCACCCCGACTGCCAGTGCTGGGGTGGATGTTCAGCGGAAAGGTTCCCTCCACCCACCATGCCACCAGTGCCACATGGAGCAAGTGGATTGCCCTCATCACTCAGCGCGCCCGGATTGGAAAACTCAATCGTCCTGGGATTTTAGAAATAATTACAAACTGGCCAGAAGGTGAAAGATTCAGTGTCACGGATGAGGAAGAAGAACCAGTGACCCGGGCTGAAGAAGCTCCACCGTACAACCAGCTGCCGGCAGAGGAAGCACGTTACGCTCTATTCACCGACGGTTCCTGTCGCATCGTAGGGATGAACAGGAGGTGGAAAGCAGCTGTATGGAGCCCGACACGACGGGTCGCAGAGGCCACTGAAGGAGAGGGTGGATCAAGTCAGTTTGCTGAACTTAAAGCTATTCAACTGGCTCTAGACGTTGCAGAAAGAGAGAAATGGCCGAAACTCTATTTGTACACTGATTCCTGGATGGTGGCCAATGCTCTGTGGGGATGGTTGAAGAAATGGAAAGAGGCAAACTGGCAGCGCAGAGGAAAACCAATTTGGGCTGCTGAAGAATGGAAAGACATCACTACTCGGTTAGAGAAACTATCTGTGAAAATTCGCCATGTAGGTGCCCATGTCCCCAGAAGTAGAGCCAATGAAGAGCAGCAAAACAATCAGCAGGTAGATCAGGCTGCAAAGATAGGGGTGTCTAAGATAGATTTTGACTGGGAGCACAAGGGAGAGTTGTTCCTAGCACGATGGGCCCATGATGCCTCAGGCCACCAGGGTAGAGATGCCACCTATAAGTGGGCACGAGACCGAGGGGTGGATCTTACCATGGACAGCATAACACAAGTTATCCATGATTGTGACACCTGCGCTGCCATCAAGCAGGCTAAGCGAGTGAAGCCTCTCTGGTATGGTGGACGTTGGTCCAAGTACAAGTACGGGGAGGCCTGGCAGATTGATTACATCACACTGCCTCAGACTCGCCAGGGTAAACGTTATGTGCTGACCATGGTGGAAGCCACCACCGGCTGGTTGGAGACCTACCCTGTGTCCCACGCTACTGCCCACAACACCATCTTGGGCCTGGAAAGGCAGGTCCTTTGGAGGCATGGTACCCCTGAAAGGATTGAGTCAGACAATGGGACTCATTTTAAAAATAACCTCATCAACACCTGGGCTAGGGAACACGGTATTGAGTGGGTGTATCACATCCCTTACCATGCACCAGCTGCGGGTAAAGTGGAGAGGTACAATGGATTGTTGAAGACCACCTTGAAAGCATTGGGTGGGGGGTCTTTTAAAAACTGGGAACAACATCTAGCAAAGGCTACTTGGTTAGTTAACACCAGAGGTTCCATCAACCGAGCAGGTCCTGCCCAGTCTGACTCCCTTAATATAGTGGATGGAGATAAAGTCCCAGTGGCCCAAGTTAAAGGTTTGTTAGGAAAGGCAGTATGGGTTAATCCTGCCTCGAGTACAGGCAAACCCATTCGTGGGATTGTCTTTGCTCAAGGACCAGGATGTACGTGGTGGGTAATGCAGAAAGATGGAACAACACGATGTGTACCTCAGGGAGATCTGATTGTGGGGTAAGACAGAAGGAATAACGTAAGTGTTGAAGGCCTGAGTAAGTAAAATGAGAGGAAACGTGTAAGTGTTGAAGGTTTGAGCAAGTAGATGAAAGCTTTTACATTGTATAGTGGTGTATATATCCCAATCGTGTGTCAATGTTCACGATGTGGGATATAGGGGTGGAATGTCCTGGGTTAGTGTTATGACTACTCCTCTACCTGCCCCCCCCACCTCTGTCTGCACGGAGCTGCTGCCGCCTCCCCCGCCCGGCGGGCCCGGCTGCTGGGCTGCTGCTGCCTGCTGCTTTAGCTGCTGCTGCTGCTGGCCTGCTGCTGCTGCTTTTGCTGCTGCTTTTGCCGCTTTGGCTGCCGCTTTTTCCCCTAGCTTTTGCCCCAGCTTCTCCTGCCCCAGCTGCTCCCTCTTTCTCTCTCCCTTCTTCCCTTCATCCCGAAGATCTGCACCGGCTCCGGACAGAGGGATCTGAACATCAGAGACTGCGTCTGGAAGCCTGCCACAGAAGCTTTGCACCCTTCCCAGCAGGGACTGACTGAGCTCGTCCATCCTCGCTCACCTTGGTGAAAACGTTTTGTGTCATCTGGGGATTGTTCTGTCCTGGTGTTGGGAAGTGTTTTGTTAAAATAAACAAGTTTTTTCCACTTTTTTCCCTCGGAGGAAGTTCTTCCCGAACCCGGTAGTGGGAGGGGGAAGGAGTTCTGGGGGTTTATTTTCCTAGGGGGACTCCTTTGTGAGATATCTCCCGTAAATTTGTCCTAAACCAGGACAACGGGGAAATAGGGTGATGCCGTTAATGGGGCTTTGTGTCATCAGCCACAAAGATGTTTTGCATGCTGTGTCCTCCTCAGGCCCCTCAGGGAGGGTCTCAGCCTGAGCGGGAATTCGGGAATGAGCGGGAATTTGGGAATAAGACTCCAGAGAAAAACTGGATTTTAGAGGAGAAATAGGATGATCCCATTAATGGGGATTTCTGTCATCAGCTGTAAGAGCAGCTACAAGGATGTTTTGGATGCTGTGTCCTCCTCAGGCCCCTGTGGGAGCCCTCAGGGCGGGTCCCAGCCCGAGCGGGAATTCGGGAACAACAACCTGGGAAAAACTGGATTTTAACGGGGAAATAGTGCGATCCTGTTAATGGAGATACACCCCAGGGAAAAATGGGATTTTAACAGGGAAATATGGTGATCCCATTAATGGGGATTTGTGTCATCAGCCACAAAGATGTTCTCGATGCTGTGTCCTCCTCAGGCCCCTGTGGGAGCCCTCAGGAAGGGTCCCAGCCCGAGCGGGAATTCGGGAATGAGCAGGAACTTGGGAACAAGACCCCGGAGAAAAACTGGATTTTAGAGGAGAAATAGGGTGATCCCATTAATGGGGATTTCTGTCATCAGCTGTAAGAGCAGCCACAAAGATGTTTTAAATTCTGTGTCCTCCTCAGGCAACAATGGGAGCCCTCAGGGAGGTTCCCAGCCCGAACGGGAATTCGGGAACAACAATCTGGGAAAAACCGGATTTTAACGGGGAAATAGGGTGATCCCATTAATGGGGATTTATGTCATCAGCCACAAAGATGTTTTCAATGCTGTGTCCTCCTCAGGCCCCTCAGGAAGGGTCCCAGACCGAGCAGGAATTCGGGAATTTGGGAACAACACCCTGGGAAAAACGGGATTTTAACGGGTAAATATAGTGATCCTATTAATGGGGATTTCTATCATCAGCTGTAGGAGCAGCCACAAAGATGTTTTGGATGCTGTGCCCTCCTCAGGCCCCTCAGGGTGAGTCGCAGCCCGAGCGGGAATTTGGCAATGAGCGGGAATTTGGGAACAAGATCCCAAGGAAAAGCTGGATTTTAACGGGGAAATAGGGTGATCCCATTAATGGGGATTTCTGTCATCAGATGTAAGAGAAGCCTCAAAGATGTTTTGAATGTTGTGTCCTCCTCAGGCCCCTGTGGGAGCCCTCAGGAAGGATTGCAGCCCAAGCAGGAATTTGAGACTGTGATTCTGTGAATCTGTTACTCCATGATTCTGATTCTGTGAGTCTGGGATTATGTGAGACTAATTCTGTAGTTCTGTCATTTTGTGAGACTGTGATTCCATGATTCTGTGATTCTGTAATTCCATGACTTTGTAATTCCATTATTCTCTTATTCTATAGTTCTATGATTTTGTGAGACTGCAATTCCATGATTCCGTGATTCTATGATTTTGTGATTCCGTGAGTCTGTAATTCTGTAACTCTGTAATTCTGTAATTCTGTGACTCTGTAATTCTGTAATTCTGTAATTCTGTGCATATGTAATTCTGTGATTCTGTAAATCTGTAATTCCATGATTGTCTGATTCTGTGGTTCTGTGTTTTTGTGATACTGTGAGTCTCTGATTCTATGATTCTGTAATTCCATAATGCTCTGACTCTGTAGTTCTGTGATTTTTGTGAGACTGCAATTCCACGATTCCATGATTCTGTAATTCTGTGAGTCTGTAATTCAGTGATTCTATAACTCTGTGAATTTGTAATTCCATCTGTGATTCCATGATTCTCTGATTCTGTGATTCTAGGAGTCTGTGACTGATTCTGCAGTTCTGTGATTCTGTGTGTCTGATATTCTGTGATTCCATGGCTCTGTGGTTCTAGGATTCTGAGAGTCTTGTGAATCCATGACTTTGTGATTCCATAATTTTGTGATTCCATGATTCTGTGGTTGACTCTGACACTGTAATTCTGTTATTCCATCATTCTACAGATCTGGGATTCTGGAGTCTGTGATTCCATGATTTTGTGATTCTCACTCTGTGACTCTGAGATTCTGTGATTCCATGATTCCATTATTCTACAGTTCTAGGATTCTCTGAGCCTGTGATTCCATGATTTTGTGACTCCATGATTCTGTGGTTGACTCTGACACTGTAATTCTGTGATTCCATCACTCTGCAGTTCTGACATTCTATGATTCCCTGACACTGTGATTCTGTGATTCCATCACTCTACAGTTCTGGGATTCTGGTAGTCTGTGATTCCACGATTTGTGATTCTCACTCTGTGACTCTGAGATTCTGTGATTCCATGATTCCATTACTCTACAGTTCTAGGATTCTCTGAGCCTGTGATTCCATGATTTTGTGATTCCATGATTCTGTGATTGAGTCCGACACTGTAGTTCTGTGATTCCATCAATCTGCAGTTCTGACATTCTGTGATTCCCTGACACTGTGATTCTGTGATTCTGTCATTCTGCAGATCTGGGATTCTGGTAGTCTGTGATTCCATGATTTTGTGATTCTCATTCTGTGACTCTGAGATTCTGTAATTCCATTATTCTATCACTCTGCAGTTCTGAGATTCTGTGATTCCCTGACACTGTAATTCTGTGATTCCCTCACTCTACAGATCTGGGATTCTGGGAGTCTGTTATTCCATGATTTTGTGATTCTCACTCTGTGACTCTGAGATTCTGTGATTCCATGATTCCATCACTATACAGTTCTGGGATTTTGTGATTCTGACTCTGTGACTCTGAGATTCTGCAATCCTGTGATTCCACAATTCCATCATTCTGCACTTCTGAGATTCTGTGACTCTCTGACACTGTGATTCAGTGATTCTACAATTCCCTAATTCCATGATTCCTTGGTTGATACTTTGATTGATTCCTTGATTGATTCCATGATTGATTCCCTTATCAATTCCTTGACCAGGTGACTCTGCATTCACCTGACACCACAACTTTCCACAAACACCATCTCAATGGGGACGACAAAGGCAGATAATTGATATCCCCTGTGATAATTGACAAATGATTCGTGTTAATCATAGAAATTTTGGAGTTTGTATGAACCAGAATACTTAAAATAAGAAAAGAACATGGACCTAGATAAAGGGAAATATATGATTAAACCCACTCTGTTTAAATCCCTCTGTTTTAAATATTGTGTATACCAATTTGTAAAAGATTAAAAAAAAGGTTTTCCATAGTCTGAAATGTTATTTTGCAGAATCAGATTTCCTGTCTTTGCGTGATCAATCACAAACTATCTGCTGAAGATGAGACTTCCCACTTTTTCTGTTTTTTATCTGCCAAGACCAGATGGTTACATGGCCAATTGTCCCAAGAGCTGTCCCACGTTGGAAGTTTCTTTGAGCACCGCTGCTTACCTTGCAGAATTACTACAACAAAACAATAGCAATTATTGATTACCACAAGGAAAATCTATAAAAAGAGAGCTGCAAACCAAGTTCAGGCTGTGACCCTTTACGTTTTCCCCAGCGCTGCGTGGCTCTGTCTGTATAAAACAAAGAAATCTAAATTTTGCTGAATATCGAGACTTTTGTTTCTCATTTATAACACTCCCAAACGCCCCAGAAACCCCCAAATCCCGGGATTTCCCCCCAAAAAATCCCGTGAGGTCGCGGCGCCCCCGAGTGGTCCGTGGAGGAACTGCACTACGCTTTACGGCGCTTTCGCGACGGCGCGGGGCGGTGTTGCTTTACGGCAGCACGGCCGTGTTACTTTACGGCAACAGGCCGCGGGATCCGCCGGGATGAAGCAAAAAAGGAAAAATGGCAAAGGTAAAAACAACAAAAACGGGATTTGAGGGGCTGGAACGTGTCCGGGGGAGGGAACGGAGCTGGGACACGGGCGGCTGAGGGAGCTGGGGGAGAAAAGGAGGCTCGGGGGAGCCTTGTGGCCTCAGGGAACAGGGAGAGCCTGAGGGAAAACAGCCTCAAGTGCGGCCGGGCAGCCTCAGGTTGGACATTAGCGGGAATTTCTTCCCTTCAGGGGATTTAAAGTCCCCACGATGCGGCACTGGGGACACGGCTGGCATCCCCTGTCGGGGAAAATCTGACTCTTACCTGTTTTCCTCGTTTTTCCCTTTTTTTCCCGTTTTTCCCCCTGGTTTCCCCCCCGTTTCCCCCGTTTTTTCCCCCTTTTCTCCCGTTTTGCCCCTGTTTTCCCCCGTTTTTTCCCCCTGTTTTTCCCCCATTCCCCTGTTTTTCCCCCTTTTTTCCCCCGTTTTCCCCCGGTTTTCCCCTTTTTTCCCCACGTTTTTTCCCCTGTTTTTACCCTTTTTTCCCTTTTCCCCGTTTCCCCCCCGTTTCCCCCGTTTTTTCCCCCCGTTTTTTCCCCGTTTTTCCCCCTTTTTTCCCTTTTCCCTCATTTCCCCCGTTTTTTCCCCCGTTTCCCCCTGTTTTCCCCCATCTCCCCCGTTTTTCCCCCGTTTTCCCCGTTTTTCCCCTTTTTTCCCCCGTTTTTTCCCCTTTTTCCCCCGTTTTCCCCCGTTTTTCCCCGTTTTCCCCCCGCTTTCCCCTTTTTTTCCCATTTTTCCCTGTTTTCCCCCGTTTCCCCCGTTTTCCCCTCATTTCCCCCATTTTTTCCCCCCGTTTTTCCCCCATTTTTCCCCCCGTTTTTCCCCCCTTTTTTCCCCGTTTTCCCCCATTTCCCCATTTTCCCCCCGGTTTTTCCCCCCCGTTTTTCCCGGTTTTTCCACCGTTCTTCCCCCATTCTTCCCCGTTTTTCCCCGTTTCCCATTTTCCCTCTTTTTTTACCCTGGTTCCCCCTGTTTTTACCCCCCCATTTCCCCTGCTTTTCCCTGTTTTTCCCTCCATTTTCTCTGTTTCCCTCCCCCATTTTCTCCCCTGTATTTTTTCCCTGCTTTCCCTGTTTCCCTCCTATTTTTCCCCGGTTTTTTTCTGGTTCCTCCCATTTTCCCCCTTGTTTTCCCCTCCTGTTTTCCCCTGTTTTTCTCCCCCTGTTTTCCCCCTGTTTCCCCCCCTTCCCCCTGTTTTTTCCCCTACTTCTTTCCCCTGTTTTCTCCTGTTTTTACCCCCTATTTTTCGTGTTTTTTCTCCTGTTGTTTTCCCCCTTTTTTTCCCCCATTTTCCCACCATTTTTTCCCTTGTTTTCCCCCCCCTGCTTTTCTCCTGTTTCCCCCGCTTTTCCCCCATTTTCCCCCATTTTTTCTCCTGTTTTCCCCCTGTTTTTCCCTCTTGTTTTTTTCCCCATTTTTCCACCTGTTTTCCCCTGTATTTTTCTCATTTTTCCCCATCCTCTGCCTTGTTTTTTCCCTGGTTTTCCCCCTGTTTTTTCCCATTTCCCCCCTGTTTTTCACCTGTTTTCCCCTGTTTTTTTATCTGTTTTTTCCCCGCTTTTTCCACCTGTTTTCCCCGTGTATTTTTTCTCATCTGTCCCTGTTCTCCCCCCATTTTTTTCCACGGTTTTCCCCCTGTTTTTCCTATTTTCCCTATGTTTCCCATTTCCCCTGTTTTCCCCCCATTTTTTCTCTGTGTTTTCCCACGTTTTCCCACCTGATTTCCCCCTGTATTTTCCCCCTCATTTCCCCCCGTTTTCCCCCTCTTTTTCCCCCATTTTTTCCCCTGTTTCCCCCCCATTTTATCCCTCATGTCCTCCATCCCCCCCCATTTTTTCACCTGTTTTCCCCTGTATTTTCTTTGTTTTTTCCCCATCTTTCCACCTGTTTTCACATGTATTTTTTCTCATTTTTTCCCTGTCCTCCCCCCCTTTTTTTTTCCCTGGTTTCCCCCGTTTTCCCATTTTTTCTCCTGTTTTCCTCCTGTTTCCCCCCTGGTTTTTCTCTGTTTTTTCCCATTTTCCACCTGTTTTCCCGTTTTTTTTCTATTTTTTCTCGTTTTTTCCCATCCTCCCCCCATTTTTTCCCTGGGTTTCCCCCATTTTTCCCCATTTCCCCCCGTTCCCCCCCTGTTTTTCTCCTGTTTTTCTCCTGTTTTTCTCCTGTTTTCCCGTTTTTTCCCATTCTTCCACCTCTTTTCCCCCTGTATTTTCCTCATTTTTCCCCATCCTCCCCCCTGTTTTTTTCCCCCCCATTTGCCCCTGTTTTCCCCCCATTTTTCCCCCATTTCCCTCCTGCTTTCCCCCTGTTTTTCTCCTGTTTTCCCCTGTTTTTCTCCTATTTTCCCCTGTATTTTCCTCATTTTTTTCCCATCCTTCCCCCTGTTTTTTCCCCTGTTTTTCCCCATTATTTTCCCATTTCTGCAGGGGAGCTCAGCCAGGCCGAGCTGATGGTGATGACCATTGCTGACATCATAAAGCAGCTGCTGGAGGCTCACGAGCAGGGCAGAGATGTGGACATCAACAAGTCAGTGCCTGGCCTCTCCCCTTTCATTTCCCTCTCATTTTCTGCTAACAAAGGCACCAGCATCAATAAATTCTGGGGCTGATCTCCTACAGAGACTCAAAAGGATGGGATTGCTGAAAATCTCCAAGAAAATCTCATTGCCTTTTTTTTTCCCTACCTGTATCCATCCCTCTGTAGTCCCAAATCCATCAGGGAAAGGAAATATTAATACAGAAATAATATTAAATCAGATTTTTTTAGCAATGGGTCACACCCAAATTTATTGACAGGAACTTTTTTTTTTCATGTTTGTTAGAAAACCTGAATTTGTTGTTCACAGAAATTTCTTCCTCCTTTATTTATATGGAGCAAGAAATCCTGAATTTGTTGTTCACAGAAATTTCTTCCTCTTTTGTTTATATGGAGTAAGAAAACTTGAATTTGTTGTTTGCAGAAATTTCTTCCCCCTTTATGTGGAGTGAAAAAACCTGAATTTATTATTCACAGAAATTTCTTTCTCCTTCATTTATGTGGAGTAAAAAAAAACTGAACTCGTAGTTTGCAGGAATTTCTTCCTCCTTTATTTATGTGGAGCAAGAAAACTTGAATTTGTTGTTTACAGGAATTTCCTCCCTGCTTATGTCAAGTTAGAAAACCTGAATTTATTATTCACAGAAATTCCTTCCTTCTTTATTTATGTGATGCAAGAAAACCTGAATTTGTTGTTTTGCAGAAATTTCTTCCTCTTTTATTTATGTAGAGCAAGAAAATCTGAATTTGTTGTTTGCAGAAATTTCTTCCCCCTTTATGTGGAGTAATAAAAGCTGAACTTATTGTTCACAGAAATTTCTTTCTCCTTTATTTATGTGGAGCAAGAAAACCTGAGTTTTCCCCACTTTTCCCACTTTATTGACATAATTCTAAACTTTTTTTCCTGGAAATTCCTGCTAGGAATTGCCTTGGAGATGAACTCAGCTACAGGCTGGGTGTGTAAGGGTTAAACACACAAATTAATCAGGATCCAAAGATGATCATCAGGAATTAAACATCAATCAGGAGCTGTCCTTGAAAATGGATAACCCCAAATTTAGAAGGAAAACACACAGAAAATATTTGATTTTTGGGTTGATTTTTGGCACGTTGCAACCGTTTGGTTTTTTAATACTTTTTCCTGGAGATCAAAATTGGAGGATCTGTGTGGCACTGGTGGAAATGAGGGCAGATTTTGGTGATTTTGGTGATTTTGGTGATTTTTGGTGGTTTTTGGTTGCAGGCTGAAGACCAAAACCTCGGCCAAGTACGGGCTGCCGGCGCAGCCCCGGCTCGTTGACATCATCGCCGCCGTCCCTCCGCAGTTCAGGAAAGTTCTGCTCCCCAAACTCAAGGCCAAGCCCATCAGGACAGCCAGTGGGGTGAGATAGAAGTGATTTTTTTTCTTTCCTCCTCACTCCCCCTGCTCCCAGCCCAAAATTTGGGTTTAATTCCCACCCCAAAATCTGTTGTTTTGCCTTTTCCGTGCCCGCAGCGCAAAAATTTTGGGTGGAATTCTCCTTCCCTGAGGTTTTCATGTGGCTGCTTCATCTTTGGGAGTGTCCAAGGATAGAGCTTGGAGCAGCCTGGGATAGTGGGAGGTGTTGGGATTGGGATTTAAGGTCCCTCCAAGCAAAAAAATTCTGAGATATTTCTGAGGAAAAAGGAGAATGTGTTCAGGTCACTGTGGGTGTTTTCAGCAGAGAAATTAATCCAATTCAGTGTAAACCATCTAATTCTTCATATCAGACCCAAATTTCTACTGAAGGCACCAAATTCTTCATATAAGACCCCAATTCCCACTGAACCCTCCTTAATTGTTCATATCAGACCCCAGTTTCTACTGAAAGCACCTAATTCTTCACATTAAACCCCAATTCCTACTGAACACCCTAATTCTTTATATCAAACCCCAATTTCTACTGAAACCCCCTATTTTTTTATATCAAACCCTAATTTCTACTGAAACCACCTAATTCTTCATAAGACATCCCAGTTTTACTGAAACAACCTAATTCTTCATATCACACCCCAATTTCTTCTGAAACCGCCAAATTCTTCACATTAAACCTCAATTTCTATTGAAACCACCAAATTCTTCATCTCAGACCCCAATTTCTACTGAACCCCCCCAGTTCTTCATCTCAGACCCCAGTTTCTACTGAAACCACCAAATTTTTCACATTAAATCCCAGTTTATACTGAACTCCCTAATTCTTTGTATCAAACCCCAGTTTATACTGAAACCACCTAATTTTTCATATCACACCCCAATTTCTATTGAAACCATAAAATTCTTCGTATCAGACCTCAATTTTATCTGAAATCACAAAATTCTTTATATCAGACCCTGATTTACACTGAACTCCCCCAATTCTTTATATCAGACCTCAGTTTCTTCTGAAACCACCAAATTCTTCACATTAAACCCCAATTTCTACTGAAACCTCCATATGCTTCATATCAGACCACAAATTCTACTGAACCCCACTAATTTTTCATATCAAACCCCAATTTCTACTGGAACCATCAAATTATTCACATGAAACCCCAAATTTTTATTGAAACCACCTAATTTTTCATATCACACCCAAATTTCTACTGAAACCATCAAATTCTTCATATCAGACCCCAGTTTTATCTGAAATCACCTAATTCTTTATATCAAACCCTAATTTCTACTGAAGCCACCTAAATATAAATATCAGACCCCAAATTTCTACTGAAACAACTTAATGTTTCATATTAAACCCCAGTTTATACAGAACCCCCCCAGTTTTTCATATCAGACCCCAATTTCTACTGAACACTCCTAATTTTTCCTCATGTCAGATCCCAGTTTATACAGAAACCTCCAAATTCTTCATTTCAGACCCCAATTTATTCTGAAATCACCAAATTCTTCACATTAAACCTCAGTTTCTACTGAAACCACCTAATTCTTCATATCAAACCCCCATTTCTACTGAAACCATCAAATTCTTCACATTAAACCTCAATTTCTACTGAAGCCACCTAATTCTTAATATCAGACCTCAATTTCTACTGAAACCATCAAATCCTTCATATCAAACCCCCATTTCTACTGAAACCATCAAATTCTTCACATTAAACCTCAATTTCTACTGAAGCCCACCTAATTCTTAATATCAGACCCCAATTTCTACTGAAACCATCAAATCCTTCATATCAAACCCCAGTTTCTACTGAAACCACCTAATTCTTTATATCAGATCCCAATTTCCACTGAAACCATCAATTTCTTCACATTAAACCTCAATTTCTACTGAAATAACCTAATTCTTAATATCAGACCCCAACAACCTAATGCTGCACATTAAACCCCAGTTTATACAGAACCCCCCCAGTTTTTTATATCAGACCCCAGTTCCTACTGAACCCCCCTAATTCTTTATATCAAACCCTAATTTCTACTGAAACCATCTAATATTTCATATCAGACCCCAGTTTCTACTGAAACATGAAAACACAAAATAATATTTAATATTATTATTCCTATTTTTTGCTGTTTTTTCCCTTTCAAATGTTAACCCACAGCTGTTTCAGCACTGAACATCCCAAAATAACCCCAGCCCTGTGATAAACTTGTTCATTTAGGTGATTGCAGAGGTAATTAATTGTGATTTCTCCTCCTGCAGATTGCTGTGGTGGCTGTGATGTGCAAACCCCACCGGTGCCCCCACATCAACTTCACAGGCAACATCTGTGTGTGAGTTTGGGGCAGCCCAGATGTGCCAGATGTGCTCCCTCTGGGTTTGGGGACACAGCTGTGACACAGAGCAGTGCTGGGGATGGTTTGGCCTGGATGCTCTTGGAGATTTTTTCCATCTTTTCTGTGATTCCATGACCCAAAAGTTCATTTTTCCTGCATTTCTGTATAAGGAGCTGCCACCAAGACCAAAATCTGCTTTTTTTTTCATTTTTTCTTCTCCTTCCATGACCCAAACCCACCATTCCATATTAGGTTCCCACTTTGATGATTATTAATTTATTATTAATTTATTAACAATCAGGTGGGATTTGTGTCCCTGATGTGTCTGGAATTGCAGAGCACAGATGGAGGAGAAGCCTCCAGCTGCCAAAATCTCCTGGAATTAGCCCAGTTTTATTTTATTATTTTATTTTCTTAATTTATTTATATAAATTAACATCAGCTTGGCTTACCTTGAATTCTCTTCCTCATTTTCACTCCTTGAAATCTGATCTTGGTTTTGCTTTTCCCATTTATTTCCAAGTATTCCCTGCTATCAGTCCATGGATTTCACTCTGGTTTTATTTTCCTTCTTCCATGACCCAAACCCACCATTCCATATTAGGTTCCTACCTTGATGATAAATAATTTATTATTATATTAATTATTATTTATTAATATTTATTATTAATTTAGTATTAAGACTAGTACCTGATCATAATTTCTTAAAAATCAGGTGGGATTTGTGTCCCTGATGTGTCTGGAATTGCAGAGCACAGATGGAGGAGAAGCCTCCAGCTGCCAAAATCTCCTGGAATTAACTCAGTTTTATTTTATTATTTTATTAATTTATTTATATAAATTAACATCAGCTTAGTTTACCTTGAATTCTCTTCCTTATTTCCACTTCTTGAAATCTGATCTTGGTTTTGCTTTTCCCATTTATTTCCAAGCATTCCCTGCTATCAGTCCATGGATTTCACTCTGGTTTTGTTTTCCTTCTTCCATGACCCAAACCCACCATTCCATATTAGGTTCCTACCTTGATGGTAAATAATTTATTATTATATTAATTATTATTTATTAATATTTATTATTAATTTAGTATTAAGACTATTACCTGATCATAATTTCTTAAAAATCAGGTGGGATTTGTGTCCCTGATGTGTCTGGAATTACAGAGCACAGATGGAGGAGAAGCCACCAGCTGCCAAAATCTCCTGGAATTAACTCAGTATTTTATTTTATTTTATTTTATTTTATTTTATTTTATTTTATTTTATTTTATTTTATTTTATTTTAAAATTAATTTTTAAAATTAATTAAATAACACAAGCTTGACTTACCTTGTATTCTCTTCCTCATTTTCACTCCTTGAAACCTGATCTTGCTTTTTGCTTTTCCTATTTATTTCCAAACAATCCATGGATTTCACTCTGGTTTTGATTTAAACTCCTCTGAGCTGTTCCAGATAATTCCATGCCTGGAAACAGCTTGGACTGCACAAATTAATATGGGCACAGTGAGCCAATAATGAATTTATAATTAATTTTATAAAGACTGGAGGTGAGCTGGCAGTGAGGAAATAAATCAATTATCCCAGGGCTGGCTGGGTGGGATCTGCTCCATCAGGAAAATTCCCTGGATGCTCCCTCACCTTTCCTGCTGAAGGACTCTGAATTCATTTCTGAATATTTGGGATATTTTATTTATTAAATAACCACATCCCTAAGTTAAGGGAAAAAAAAACACAGCTGAGCTTTTTCACCATCAAAATATTTATATTTTTAAAATCAAATTTAAAAGTTGATGGTGGGACAGGGTAATATCCCAATTTTACATCCCTCCATAACCCCCAAAAAAATCATATTTTGCATTAGATAAATGCTCTTGAGAGAATCATGGAAAACATTCAAGTTGTGGAATTATTTTTTTAAAAAATAAATTCATGTGTGTTTAAGTGTTGCCCCAGAACTTGATGGTTGCTCCCTAAAATAATGGAATATCCCAGAAATATTTTCATGGATTTTGCTTCCAGAAAATCTTGTGGTGGGTGCAGGGATTTGAGCTGGTTTTGGACATCCAAATTAAAAATTAATCCTGATTAAAAATGAATTAAAATTCCTCTTTTGCACTGCTTACTTGGTGTTTGTAAACAGAGGTGGGCTCAGCTCCCCCCAGCATTCCTGGATATTTTATAATTTATATCATTCTAGTAATATATTATATTATGGAATTATATTATGGGATATTACATAGAATTGTTATATATTACATATAATTATTATATAGAATTATTGCATAGAATTATTATACACTAAATAGAAATGTTATATATTATAGAGAATTATATATTAAAAATTATGTGATTGTAATAATATTGTATAATTGCAGAAATTGCTGGAATTTTGAGAGTTTAATTCCTGTCTATATTATATAGAATTATTATATATGATATAGAATTATTATATATTACATGGACTTATGTATTATAATGATATAACTTTAATAATATTATGTAATTCCAGAAATTGCTGGAATTTTGCGAGTTTAATTCACGTCCATATTATATAAAATTATTATATATTACATAGAATTATTATATATTATATAGAATTATATATTACAATTATGTGATTGTAATAATATTATATAATTCCAGAAATTGCTGGAATTTTGAAAATTCAATTCCTATCTATATTATTTAGAATTATTATATATTACATACAAGTAATATGTATAATATAAATTTATGCATTATAATTATGTAATTTTAATAGTATTATATAATTCCAAAAATTGCTGGAATTTTGAGAGTTTAATTCCTATCTATTATATATAGAATTATTAAATATTACATAGAACTATATATTACAGTTATGTAATTATACTAATATTATATAATTCCAGAAATTGCTGGAGTTTTTGATAGTTTAATTTATGTCTATATTATATAGAAATAATATATATTATATGGACTTATGTATTATAATTATATAATTTTAATAATATTACATAATTCCAGAAATTGCTGGAGTTTTGATAGTTTAATTTATGTCTATATTTTATAGAATTGTTATCTATCATATGGAATTATTATATATTACATAGAATTATATATTACAATTATGTAATTGTAATAATATTATATAATTCCAGAAATTGCTGGAATTTTTTTAATTCAATTCCTATCTATATTATATAGAATTATTATATATTACATACAAGTAATATGTATAATATAGACTTATGCATTATAATTACGTAATTTTAATAGTATTATATAATTCCAAAAATTGCTGGAATTTTGAGAGTTTAATTTTTGTCTATATTATATAGAATTGTTATATATTATATGGACTTATGTACTATAATTATATAATTTTAATAATATTATATAATTCCAGAAATTGCTGGAGTTTTGATAGTTTAATTTATGTCTATATTATATAGAATTATTATATATTATATAGAATTATTATATATTACATGGACTTATGTATTATAATGATATCATTTTAATAATATTATGTAATTCCAGAAATTGCTGGAATTTTGAGAGTTTAATTCCTGTCTATATTATATAGAATTATTATATATTACATAAAATTATTATATATTATATAGACTTATATATTACAATTATGTGATTGTAATAATGTTATATAATTCCAGAAATTGCTGGAATTTTGAGAGTTTAATTCATGTCTATATTACATAGAATTATTACATATTACATAAAATTAATATATATTATATGGACTTAGGTATTATAGTTATGTAATTTTTATAATATTATATCATTCCAGAAATTGCTGGAATTTTGAGAGTTTAATTCCTATCTATATTATATATAATTATTATATATTACATAAAATTAATATATATTATATGGACTTAAGTATTATAATTATGTAATTTTTATAATATTATATCATTCCAGAAATTGCTGGAATTTTGAGAGTTTAATTCCTATCTATATTATATATAATTATTATATATTACATAAAATTAATATATATTATATGGACTTAAGTATTATAATTATGTAATTTTTATAATATTATATCATTCCAGAAATTGCTGGAATTTTGAGAGTTTAATTCATGTCTATATTACATAGAATTATTACATATTACATAGAATTATTATATAGAATTATATATTACAATTATGTAATTGTAATATTATATAATTGCAGAAATTGCTGGAATTTTGGGAGTTTAATTCCTGTTTTCTGTTTTTCACCCAGGTACTGCCCAGGGGGCCCTGACTCTGATTTTGAATATTCCACCCAATCCTACACAGGATATGAGGTACAGATTTCCCCAATTTTGGGGAATTCCCAACATTCCTTCAGCCTGGCTTTGGGTTAGGCTGGGCTTTACTTCTCATGTTGAGAGAATAAAGCCAAAAATAAATACAAAAATCCATCCAATAATTCAAAAAATTTCATTAACTTCAGGTTTTGAAGCAGCAGGGAAATTCTTAATTACAGGAATTGAGTTAAAATTTAAAAATTGTGTAAGAAGGATCTTCAAACATGAGTACGAGATGTGGAGAGGTTCCTACAGAATTAAAAAAAATTATAAATTTCACTAATTTTTTATCTGTTTGTACCTCTGAAATTACATTAATTCCCTTTTATCTGCAGTGATAGCTCCTTAAATTTTTATTTTTTCCAAACTTTTTCCTCCCCTGTTGTCTGGAGAAGGTTTAACAGTTTGTGACTGAATTTTTGTGCCTGGTTTTAGCCAAAAAACTCAAAGCTGTGGTAAAGTAGGAAAATGAGATAAAATCCAACTGGGTTAATTTGGTGGAAATTCCTTTTAAATAGAAATTTTATCTGTTGTTACCTCAGTGATTTAAATCTTATCCCATGAAGGAAATAGAAGAAAAAAAAAGAAATACTAAATTAATTCAGGGTGCAAAAAGGGCTTGAAAATCTTCTTAAAATGTTATAAATAGGTTTCCATCAGCTGGTTATAGAAAAAAAAAGAGATTTTAGGGATTTTAATAAAAGGAATAAATTTAATTTAGAAATATTTGAAGCCCAGACTGAGTCTAGAGGGTGCTGCTGAGTAATTTGTATAAAAACACTTTCTGATTTTTGTAACACTTTTTGTCACTCACTTCAGAGATTTTTTAGCTAAAAATTGAATAATTTTGGTGGTTTTAGGTCCTGTTGCCATCTCAGGGTAAAAATATTGTATCTTTTTAAGACTTGAAGGAGGAATTTAAATTAAATTTTAATTTTAAACATTTTAAAATTTAAGAATTTAATTGTTTTTAAAAAAATCAATTTTACAGAGTCTCACTTTGTGAGTTTGAAGGCTTTGGGTCAATCAGGATTTTTAAAAAGCTGAAAGTTGGATTTTTGGGTTTTTATGCTGTTTTTTGGGTGGAAAAAGTTTCTAAAAATGAGTTTTTTGGTGTTTTTTCAGCCAACATCCATGAGGGCCATCCAGGCTGCTGAGTAATTTGTAAAAACACTTTGTGATTTTTGTCACTGCAGAGATTTTTTTAGCTAAAAATTGAATAATTTTGGTGGTTTTAGGTCCTGTTGCCATCTCAGGGTAAAAATATTGTATCTTTTTAAGACTTGAAGGAGGAATTTAAATTAAATTTTAATTTTAAACATTTTAAACATTTTAAAATGTAAGAATTTAATTGTTTTTAAAAAAATCAATTTTACAGAGTCTCACTTTGTGGGTTTGAAGGCTTTGAGTAAACCAGGATTAAAAAACAGCTGAAAGTTGGATTTTGGGGTTTTTATGCTGTTTTTTGAGTGGAAAAAGTTACAAAAATGATTTTTTTGGTGTTTTTTCAGCCAACATCCATGAGGGCCATCCGGGCTCGGTATGATCCTTACCTCCAAACCAGGCACAGAGTGGAGCAGGTACATTTATCCTTGGGATTGGGATGCAAAAAAAATTAGAATTATTTCCATTTCTATCACTGGCAGGATGCAAAAATTAAATTTATACTTTTCAGTTGTATTGGAATGGAAAAAAAAATGAGGGGTGGGAAAAAATAAGAATTATTTCAATTTTTTGGACTGGCAGGCTTCAAAAATTAAATTTATGCTTTTCAATCATCCAGCTCTCATTTCCATGAAATAAATTTTGAGTTTTGAACTCTTCTAAGGTCTATTCTGTGCAATACCTGATTTTTACAAATAATAATAATTCCAAAATTACTTTATTTGGGTGTTGCTTGAAGAGTTGGATGTGAAAAGTTTCTCAGTTCTGTTTTGATTTGCTCAGTTTCCTCTTTATCTCCAAATCCACTGGAAAATTCTCCATGAATTCAGGATTTTCTCCACCAAGATTTGAAGGAGAATTTGTTCTCTATGGATTGAAGGAATTCAGATTGAAGGAATTTTTTTGGCCAAATTCAGGTTGTTTCAAACCAGAACAAATAAGTCAAATAATTCTGAATTTTCAGGAAAATCCTCTGCACTGGGTTCAATATCTACACTGAATTCTTGCAGTAAAAAAATGACTTTTGAGGGTTTTTTTTCAAGAGGGAAGTGATTGCAAAAACCCATACAAAAAAAATTAATTTCTCATTCATGGAAGGAAACACAACATTACAAAATAAAAAAAAAAATCCCCTCTGACCATTTCTCTTGTGATATTTTGAATTTTCCAGCTGAAGCAGCTGGGCCACAGTGTGGACAAAGTGGAATTTATTGTGATGGGGGGGACATTCATGGCTTTACCTGAAGATTACAGAGATTATTTCATCAGGAACCTCCACGATGCCTTGTCAGGTCACACTTCCAACAACGTGGCAGAGGCTGTCAGGTGAGCAGTTATTTGAACTTTAAATTGATTATTCTTTAAAAACATCAAGAATTATATATTTTATTTTTGAAGAGAAATGTATTTTTGAGCATGGAGTATTTATAGCTCTGCAGACCCCTGGAAATGCAGCAAGAAAAAAAATCATTTCTGGGGTTTTTTTGGGTTTGTTTGGGGTTTTTTTTTGGTTTTTTTTTTGGCATTCCAGCCAGCCCTTGTCACGCCTCATCACCTCGATTTGGAGTTGTGACGAATGCCAGGGCCACGGGATTTATTCTTTATTTATTCTTGATTTATTCTTGATTTATTCCCTGCAGCTGGGGAGGGGCAGCTGCTCCTGCCTGGGACGTCAGGGATGACTCATCCCCCAAAAAACGTCAGCACTCCCTGCCCCTTCCAGCCCCAACCCAGCAGCACCTGGGTGTCACAATCTCCTCTGAACAGCTCAGAAAACACAGCCTGAGCCATTCAGGGGGCAGGAAATACTGAGTTTGTGGTGGTTTTTTGGACAAAAAAAAAAAAAAAAAGAGGTTTGATGTTGTGGGGTTGTTAAATGAGTGAGAATCCGAGAATCCCTTGGGTGGTTTCAGTTTGCTGCCTCGTTGCTGTGGGGTTTTTATTTGTGATGTTATCACCTCCAAGAGAAGTGATTTAAAATTTCTATCCCCAAACAGAAGTTATTTTAGAGCTGTAATCTCTGGCAGAAGTGATTTTACAACTTTTATCTGCAGCAGAAGTGATCTTAGAACTGTAATCTCTAACAGAAGTGATTTTAGAACTTTTATCTCTAACAGAAGTGATTTCAGAACTGTAATCTCTAACAGGAGCGATTTTAGGACTTTCATCCCCAACAGAAGTGATTTTAGAACTTTTATCCTCTACAGAAGTGATTTTACAACTGTAATCTCTAAGAGAAGTGATTTTAGAACTTTTATCTCTAACAGAAGTGATTTTAGAACTGTAATCTCTAAGAGAAGTGATTTTAGAACTTTTATATCTAACAGAAGTGATTTTAGAACTGTAATCTGCAACAGAAGTGATTTTAGAACTTTTATCTCTAACAAAAGTGATTTTAGAACTGTAATCTCTGACAGAAGGGATTTTAGGACTTTTATCCCCAACAGAAGTGATTTTACAACTGTAATCTCTAAGGGAAGTGATTTTAGAATTGTAAGAAATGATTTTGTATCTGAAATCTCCAACAGAAGTGATTTTAGAACTGTAATCCCCTGCAGAAGGGATTTTAGAAGTGTAATCCCCAACAGAAGTGAATTTAAAACCAGCCCTTTGTATCTCAAAGCTTCAGTTTAATTCAGTTTTTCCTCTGGAGGGCACCAAACCCTTGTGCTGCTTTTCTCTGCTTTTACTTTTTTTTTTTTTTTTTTTTTTTTCTTCCCCCATCTCTCCTCTCTCAAAGACCAAACAAAAAGCACCCTGCTGCTCTTTCCAAGTGGGTTTTATCGAGGATAAAACAGCAAACAAGTTGGGCAAAGAGTTTCTGAAGGACACAGCTCCTCAGGGGAAGGAGGGTGGTGGTTACAGGTTATCCATTCAAATCACTGCTGTGATTCACGGTGTAGGGAAGTCCATTTTTATTTTTTTTTTCTGCTGCAGGTGTCTTAGCTGATTTTATTAGGCCTGAAATAATTTTTCAAGCAGCCTGGCCTTTTGCTCTGCAGATAATAAGGGAACTATTTCTGCCCCAGCAATTTGAAACCCAAAGTGACTCTGTGGAGTCAGAGCAGCAGAGATGGAGCAGGGTGACAAAAAAACCTGCCCTGGCAACGTGTGGGTTCTTCAGCAGATAAATAAAGGTTTACATTTTTAACATAAAACTCATGCTAAGTGCTTGGTAAATGGAGTTCTGTGGGAGTTACTCGAGTTGCATTTCCTACATGTTGGAGAGGTGGAGAAAATGGAGTTGGAGATGAATCAGAGCTTTTTCTTTTGGTTGTTGCTCTGTGTCACTGCAGCGTTGGTTGGGATGGTCAGTGACACTTGGAATAAACAGTCAGAGTTGAATTAATTCCTTTTTGTGGTGAGGATTCAGCTCCTCCACCACTTCCAGCTGTGAGGAGTTCTGAGAGCCTTTTCCCTGTTCTGGGATCTGCCTCTCAGCATCTCTCAGTGGGATTCTGGAGGTTTTATTTCTTAAATCAGTATTTAAGTTTGGGTTTTGTACAGAGGTTCCTCCATGTGGGAAAGGACCTTCAGCCAGGAGATTGCTGGTGTTGGAAGGGACCTTCATTCATCCCATCCCACCCCAATTTTCCCCCTTTTCACCCAGTAATTTCTGGTTTTTGTCCCAAACCTGTTCTCTGCTTTGCTCTGCTGTCACAAGCTGAAGGGATCATCAATCTGCCACCCTCCTCCCGACCTAATTTTCAATTTTCTTCTGGTGATGCTTCATCTCCATCATCCCTCTGAGGCTGCTGGTTAATGTGATAAAAAGGATGTGATTCCATGCAGGTCCCAGCCTGCCAAGGGGAGGTCAAGCCTGTCCCTCACCAGGAACAGGCACTGTGAGCCTGGATACAGAAATTATCCCTCAAACCCCCTGAAATTCCAAGCTGGCTTCCAGTTTTCTTGCAGATAAATGCATGAACTCACCGACCAAAAGTGTGATTTTTTTTTGTAGATAAACAGAGAAACTTCGAGGCTTTTCACAGCAGCTCTGCTGAGAGCAGAGGAAAGAAATGAATTCCCTGGGTTTTAATATTTCTACAGCACCTCCCTTTTGGGGTAAAAACGCTTTTTTAGACCCTTCAGACAGAAATCTTTGCTCGAGGTGCTTGGGTTTGCTTGAGAAATAGGTTGGCTGAGGAGTGAGTAAAGAATTGCAGAGCCAGGGGGGAATCTTTGTTTGAAGGCCGAGAAGTTTTAATTTTTCTCACTGAGGGAGCACCACTTAGGAATTTCTGGGTGCTTGTCAAGCCAGACTTGTGGGCTTGGTGATAAGCTCTCCTTCCTTAGGAGCAGGTTTGGAATTATTAAGAATTTTTCAATCGCCCAAAGAATCCCTGCAAGGATGAATTTATTTTTTTTTTTTTTTTTTGGAGAAACTCATCATTTCCCCGGGAGCTGCTCCCATCAAGCCCCAGAGTGTTGAGTTGATTGCGGCTGCTTTTGCTCTTTGCTGAGGACAATCAGAGCCCGAGAAGGTGTAAAATGCACATGCAAATGAGAATTTGCTGCTTCCTCTCACCTGACCCGTGAGTCATGAGGGGTGTTGGGCTTTATTGAGCTGCCACCGTGAGTCACCGGCGCCGGGAGCTGACTCCTAATGAGGGAGCAGGGCACAAGGAGAGCTTGGGGAAAAGCAGGGAAATCAGGAATCTGCATCCCTGCAGCTCCTGGGACTGCACCAGCAGCTCTGGCTTCTGCGGCTGAGCCAGGCTGGGAGAGATGGGGTGCTCACTTGGAGGAGGGAAGGATCCAGGAGAGCTCAGAGCCCCTTGCAGGGAGCTCCAGGAGAGCTGGAGAAGCATTTGGGACTGGGGATTGTCAGGAAAAGGAGTCCACAAACACCAGAGCTTTATGTCCAAAAAGGAGACGGGGAGTCCTTTTTGCTTTATTCGAATAAAGGGACAGGCCATGGGACAATCTCTCAAATTTTTGGAGGATGCAGCCTCCCTTTTTATCCCAATTTCCCTCTCTCTTTCCCCATTGGCTGAGGTACTTTAGACTTCCCAAACACCTGACACCTGAGATTCCCCTCTAATGTACAACCCTCCCTTTTAATTTTTAATTCGTACACAATTCATAGTTTTTCCCCGTTGCTTCTTTCATCTTCTGATATCCAGTTTCATTTATCAGCAAACCTACAGTTTGTATGTAAAGGCAAATTTTTTTTCCCATGCATCAATCAGTGGAATCCAACCCATTGTTTCTTTCATCTCTCTCAGTGCTAACCTTATCTACCAGCAGATCTACAGCTCGTTTGTAAAGACAAATACAGCATTCCTCTCAGGATGGAGGGACAGGACACAGGGAATTCTTCCCACTGCCAGGCAGCAGGGTTAGATGGGATTTTGGGAAGGAATTCCTGCCTGTGGCACTTGAACAGAATTCCCAGAGCAGCTGTGGCTGCCCCTGGATCCCTGGAAGTGTCCAAGGCCAGGCTGGAGCAGCTTGATCTAATGGAAGGTGCCTGCAGGTGGTTGGAATTGGATCTTCTTGAAAGTCCCCTTCCCACCCAAACCATTCCATGATTGTCACAATTTCTATGTTTCAGTATGTTAATTTTGTTTTGTTTTAAGGTGTGGTAGGTTGCCTGATAGGAGATAACCCACGCTCTGCAGTTCAGATCTCTCCTGATATTCATGAGACAACATCCAGCTGCAGAGCAGACACAATTATTCCCATAGCACATCCAGAACTGGGGCATCAGTCCCTTGAAGAGCTCATTTTCCATACTGAACCCCAGTACTCTGAGGAGCCATTGCTGCATTTGATTCCTCGTGGAGCAGCTGCAGCTCCACCTTTTCCTTGGATTTCCATCGATTGCCTTTTGTGCTCCAGCATTATCTGTGTGTCCTCCCTGGGGCAGCAGTTACCCACAATTATCCTGGTGGGGAGGGAAGTTTCCTTCAGGTATCCCAAAAGCCAGATTGATTTTTTTTTTTTTTTTTTGAGAAAGAGAACAAATGTGAGCTCTGCTGAAAGAGAAGACGTAGGTTGTAAATAATCAGAGTTTAGGACCTTTTAATCCATTGAGGCAGAAAAACCAGCCCTGAGCTCTGGCAGTTCCTGCAGTGCTTGCTTTGGGATGTGGAGCTCCAGACTCCTTTTTAAATCCCAGCTGGGAATGTGTCCTGAAGAGGCCAGATCAGAGCTGTGACAAATGTGCTTTGTGTGATTATCCTGTGATGGGGTTTGTGGGAAGGTCGTTGTGTACAAAAGGAAAAAGAAGCTTGGAGGATGAACAGAACAGAGAGGTTGTGGAGTCTGGAGATCCTCAGATCCCACCTGGCTGTGATCCTGTGGCACTTGGTATCCAGAGGCTCTCCCAACCCCAGCCACTCCCAAATTCCCACACTCATTTCAGATTCCAGGTGCTCCAAGAAATGCTGGTGGCTGGAGGCAGAGGGCAGGGTTAGGTGGGATATGGGGAAGGAATTCCAGCCTGGGAGGGTGGGGAGGCCCTGGCACAGAATTCCCAGGGAATCTGGCTGCCACTGGATCCCTGAAAGTGTCCAAGGGCAGGTTGGAGCAATCTGGGATAGGGAAAAGTGTTGGGGTTGGAACTGGATGAGATTTAAGGTCCCTTCCCACCCAAAATAAGTCTGGAATTCTGGGATTGTGAATCAAACACAGCTACACCTGAATTTGCTTTTCAATATTGAGGAACAAACGTGCTTTTAAAAAATGGTGCTTTACAAAGTTGAAGTCTGTTCTAAACTCCCCAAATAAGACTTTTGGGCCTTTTCTGGGTGGGAGGTTCCTGCAGGGAACTCTGGGCTTGCTGCTGCTGTATTTTCACCAAAATTCAGCCTTTTTGCTTGGCTTTTAGGGCACTGTGAGGTTCTGTGGGGTAAAAACGAGCAGGTTGAGCCTGTGCCTGTATTCCACAGCGAGAACTCCTCCTGGCCAGAGGTCAGAGCAAACCCATTTCACCTGGTGGCTCCTGCAGGCAGAGAAGAAGCTGCCCTGCAATTCCAGAGCTCCTTCCACTAATGCCTCTTAATTGAGCTCCCCGAGTGCTAATTGTGACTCCAGCAGCAAACGAGCCAGGCTTTGACTCACTCTGCAGTGATTCACACTGGGGCCATCCAAGAGGTTGCTGTTCTCCTTTTATCTGCTCCAGGTGACCCCTTCCAGAGCTGCCACAGTTCACCCCCCGGGGCAAATTCATGGAATTTTGGAGAGGAGAGCCATTACAGAAGCTCCTTCTCTGCCTGAGGGGAGTGGGAAATGAAAAATTTGACAGTCAGCTCCCACCCCTCGCCCTGCCATAATGAGTGGGTGCAGTGACAGGGAGGCTCTTGAAGCTCCAAATTGCCGGGTTCAGCTCCAATTCCAGCTCTGATTCCAGCGGCAATTTTGGGATGTGGGGACTCACCAGCCTCGTGTCCCCTCCTGTGCCTGGCTGCTGGCAGAGGAAGGGAATAGCAGGAGGCAGCAGCATTGGAAATTGCCGTGCCTGGATCCATCAGAGCTTGTCTGTCAAATCCCTCTGGACATCCAGGCAGGAGATAAGTGGCTGTTGTTTTAGTGCCAGATCGTTTACAGCAGAAAATCTGCCTAAATTTCCTTTTGTTCCCAGAGATTTGGAGCCCAGCTCCTAATCATTGTGGAAAAGCAGGCAGATTTGCTTTGTTTCCAGCTTTGGTGTGGTGTGGCACTGGCACAGATGTCCCAGACAGGTTGTGGTTCCTCATCCCTGGAAGTGTCCAAGACCAGGTTGGAGCAACCTGGGGCAGTGGAAGGTGTTGAGGTTGGGATGGGATGAGCTTTAAGGTCCATTCCCACCCAAACCATTTTATATTTTCCATTAAAACCCGTTTATCACCGAGTGTTTATCCCTAAATGCTTTCATAACTCTTGCAGATTTTAAGGAATTTTACCCCAAAGCTGCCTGGCCTTTGTTGCCCTCCCGCTGCTGCTCATTTCCTGCTGCATTTTCCAACTTTTAACTGCTGGAGTTGATGTTATTTGGAAGCTCTCTAAGCAAAAAGTAATTTCATCAGATCCTAATCTTGTGGTGGGGAGCTTTCCATCTTCTTTCCTCCCTCAGCAATGGAATGGGATTGCTTATCCCCTTATCTTCCCTCCTGCAGGTGAAATATTCCATTTTAAGGAAGCCAAACCCACCCTTTTGTGATATTGTGTGATTTTGGGTTTTCCAAAGGGGATACTGGAACCTCTGAGGTGTTTTCTCAGGAATTGGAGCCACCCCAAAATTAGAAATATTTGTAAATCCACGTTTTATCCCGTGCTGGTGGAAACAGTGTCAGCCTTAGCGGTCATGACATTGTCAGAGCTAAATAATGAATTTCCCTGCTTTTTTCCTGTATGTTTCCAGCAAATTACTGCTGAACACCTGCCAGAGGGAATACTTTGCTCGTTCTTGCTGCTCTGTGTAATTTGGCAAAGCACAACAAGTTCTCCGGTGACCTGCACTAAAATGTTAATGGTGGGATGGGATCCGAGTGGCCAGCTGGGGTTGGTGGCTGGAGATGGAGCTTTTTTTTTTTTTTTTTTTTTTTTTGCTTTTTTTTTCCAAGGGCTTGGCCACCTGTGTGAATTTGAACCTGGCCTGGTGATTATAGGGTTTGAATTCCAATTTTGCCGGTGATCCAGAGGTAATGTGGCAGTGAGAACAGAGGTGCTGTGCACCGATAAGGTTTTTGGGTTAATTCCCTCATCGTTTCCATCATCCTTGGCTTAATCCCCTCATCATTTACGCCCATCCTGCAGCTCTCAGGAGGATCTGTGCTGCACTCTGATTTCCCAAGCAGCCACCAACTCACCCATTCCCCATTCCCCAGCTGCAATGATCCAAAGCGATCATCCCATGCCCTGCAGCGCTGACAGGGGACCCACACTCCCTTTTTTTTTTCTTTTTTTTTTTTCCCCTCCTCTCTCAGCAGAGATTGCTTTGCCCGGATGGAAATGAGCTGGTGAAATAGGGAGATGTGGTTGATGGTTCCCTCAGCTGTGCTCTGCTCGCCTCATTGCCGCTGTAAACCCGGAGCCGCCCGCCTTTCAACGCCGCGAAATTAATTTGAAAGAAAACTCATTTTCTGGTGACATGGTGGGTGCAATCAGCGTGGAAAGGGGAGGAAAAAAAAAAAAACAACAAACCCAAACAGGTTTAATTTTCATACTTTTGCAGGGGTTTGGCTGTGGCTTTGGGGAGCAGAGCAGGAGGTGCCCCGGGAATTTTTGCTTTTCAGAAGTTTGGGGAGTTGGATGCTCCAAAGCTGGGAATGCACAGCTTGGGGGGTGTTTGTGCAGCTGGATTTGCTCACCCTCTGTCTGGGCCTTGGGTTGTGCAGTGACCTCGTTCTTTAACTCTCTGCACGATCTTTGCTTGCTTTGTCTCTAGAGCCATGGTCTGAAAATTCAGAAATTTGCAGGAATTTGTTCCTTAGGTAAGGAAAACCTCCCTTTTTTTTTTTTCTGGCAGCTCTGGGGTGAGATGTGGGTTCAGCTGGTGGGTTCAGAGCTCAGCTCAGCTCCCTACAGGAGGTGAAATCAGCAGGCAGGGAGGGATCCACTGCTCTGACTGCCATGGGAGGTGAGAGGATCCCACCCAAAAACCACCCAGGAGGAGTTTTCACTCCCATCTCTGGCTCTTTGAGCTCATACCAATCCTTGCTTGATGGAAGATACTCCTGTGCCTTCCAGTGCTTGGTTTTCCATTAATTTGGTTCCAATAATTAAGTTTAGAAAAGACCTTTCAGGTCATTAAGTCCAGCCATGAACCAGCAGCACTAAAACACATCCCCAAGTGCCACATGCATGTTTTTGAGCACTTCCAGGCATGGTGACTTCCTTGGGCAGCTTGTTCCAGCCCTTCTGGGGATGAAATTATTCCTAATATCTCATCTAAACCACAACCTGAAGCTGTTGTCCTGCCACTTATTCCTTGGGAGGAGAGGCCAAAACCCCCAATCTTTGCTTTTCCCCAGCTCTGGGAAGACACAGGTGGTTCCTCACCTTTGGCTGTGTCCTCTCTGTGTAATTATGATTAAAATCCAGGTTGTGCCATTTGAGGGGGTTTTAGCCAGGAAATATTTAGGAAATATTTCCCCTCAGCCCATCCCTGGGCCAGCACACCATCCCTGGAGCTGTGAGGGATGGCTGTGCCCGAGGATGATGCAGTTCTGAGCGACTGCAGCAGCTAAAAGCTGAAATCATTTTCCAAACAGTGACTCAACCACCATTAAAAGTTGAGTAAAATCATCAAATTGGCTTGGCCAGGGCATTAAAGCTCTTTTCATTCCATCCCCGTGCCGTGGAGGAGGAGCTGTGGGCACCTTGGAGCTGCAGCAGGAGCTGGGGCAGAGGCACCACAATTTCCTGCAGCAAACCCAGGAGTGGGTTTTTTTGGGGGGGAAAACAATGATTTTTCACATTTTTCACTTTTTTGAGAGCGATCACAGCTTTGTAGGTGAGGGATTTGCTTTGGCACGGGACCAAGACGAGCTGGAGCACAGCTCTCCACTGGCACTTCTGGCTGATGGCTGCTTTTTATTAGCTCTCTTTATAATTTTATGGATACAATTTCTTCGTTTCCTCAAAGCAGCAATCAAGCTGTTTTCCTTCCTCGAGCTAAATGTTTTCTCTCACCGAGTCAGATGGGGACGAGCTCAATCTCATTTAAAAGGTGGAGAAAGAAACTAAAAAGCAAAAGGGCTGGGCTGGCCACTTGCAGCACTTTTAGAGCATTGAGTTCGTGGTGTTTTTCCTCAGGAACAGTTTTTCCTAAGAATATCCAACTTTCCTTAGGCTGCAGTGAGTCGATATCAGTGCTGAAATTGAGTTGGGTTTTTTGAAAGTCCGTGTCAGTCTCACCCAGCAAGAATAAAAAACTGGAATTTCAGGGCGGATTTAATAAAAGAGGCTGTCGTGTCGTTTCTTCCGTAATTTTAGATGTAAGGAATTTTTTTTTGTTTAACTTTTTTTCTTCCTGCATCCTTTGTTAGCCCACGCCTGCAACTCAGTATTGACTATTCCCTGAGAAACTTGTCTTTATAGTTATGACCTAATGGTTGATTGTATTGATTTGGCAACAGGCGGCGGAACGGGTTTTTTTCTTTCAAGTTTTTCCTGAAGTAATTGCACAGCAAAGATGAGAAAAATCAAGGACGAATCTTGGGCCATCTCCTCATGGAATTTTTCCACCAAGCTTTGTTTCAGGGGTCACTGTGGTGAAGAGCTGGCAAAGCTGAGAGAAAGGGGATCAAAATGAAATATTGACTAAATGCTGCTTTTCACCCTCTGAAAGGAGGTGCTTAAAGCAAAGAGACACTCGTGGGTGTTTATCCTGGATTACTGCACAGAAATCTCTCCTTGGATTGCTCTTCCCTGACAGTGGGGAGGTCCTGGCACCGTTTTCCCAGAGAAGCTGTGGCTGCCCCATCCCTAAAAATGTTCCAGGCCAGGTTGGATGGGGTTTGGAGCAGCCTGGGGTAGTGCAAGGTGTCCCTTTAGGTTAGGGCCAAGCTGATCTTTAAGGTCTTTTCCAACCCAAACCTCTCTGTGATTGTGTGATTCTGTGAATCCCCAAATTGTTCTGAGAAATGCATTTGGTTCTTTCTGAAACACCAGGGCTCTGAGCATCTCCAATTTCCTCTTTGTGCTGAGCATCACTTTATTCTGAGCTTTCCTTCTGCACCACGAGCCAAAAACTGCTTTGGAAAATCATCCTGGTTGGGTTATTATCCCTCACAATTGGGATTTTTCCCACTTGAGCCTGGCAGGGCTGGTTTGTAAAATTACTTTTACAAAGAAATCAGTTTAGCAGTGCTTGGGACAGGGGTGGGTGCTGGGCTAGGCAGTGCTGGTTGGACTTGAAGGGCTTTTCCAAGCTTAATAATTTCCCAATTCTGTGATTCTGGATTGGGGAGGAGCCCAGGGTTGGCACAGGAAATCTCACCCTCACCTGTAGATCTTCACAGGGCTCTCAAACTTCTGTCCTCTGAACCATTCCTTCCTTTTTTTGTAGCTTTGTCACATCTTCCAGGATGGCTTTTGGGGCTTCTTTTCTTTGGGTGTCATTGCCAAGTGCTGTTGGTGGGAATTAAAGGAGATGGGAAATCTGTGGGAGCATCCTGGGAGCAAGGAGAGCAGCTTTGGGATGTCTGGTTGAAGCCATCCCATGGTTTCATCCATGATTTTTTGTCCTGGCTGCAGAAAACCCAAGCTGGGATGATCAGTGGTGTGCTGCATTTCCCATATCTAAGATGAATTGTTGCATTTTTTTGCTGACATTCACACATTAATCTGAGAGTGAAACTCTCTGGCTCATGGTGAAACAAAGTGTGAGCCCTCCTCACCTGATAAATTGAATATGGGACATTTTACAAGAGCTTTGTGTATTTCCCTCTTCCAGACACATTGCAAAATGTGTTTTGCTGATGTGCTGGGCCTCGGTTGTATTTATCAGGACAAGATTTTATTTTCTTTAGCTGCTGAAACCCCAAAGCACCTCCCTGTTCACATAGATTGAGTACAGAGAGGTTCTTGTTTCCACAGAGCTTGTTCCCATCGTGTGGCAGATGAATTCCTGCCCTCTGGCTACAGGAAATGCTTTCAACAACACATTTGGGTTGTAGCTTTCTCTGGAGCATTTGACAAATCTCTGTAACTTTGCCTGGATTTCTAAAAGCCCTTCACTGGATTGTGGGAATAAGAGTGGAGGTTTTGCATACTGAAATTATGGAAAGATATTAAGAAATGGATTAAATGATGAATTAACACAGTGGAGGGAGATCTTTAGTCTGTCCATGTGCTGGAGCAGGTTGTTTTGACCTCAAAAACAGTTTAGATACAAAGCATTGTTCATAAAAGAGATTTTTTTTTTCCTATTTTTACTACAGGACAACAACCTCCAGATTGGCTGATGCCACTCAGGAATAAGATTTTAAAGTTTTACTTGGTAACTGTGAGAAGCACAGCCCTGGTGCTTGGTATTAGTTAAAAAACCAGCTCAGTGTGAGGAATTACAGTGATGGGAATAGAGAGAAAACTGGGAAATGGTGTCATGGAGCTGCCTCGTTCACAGCTTGAACCTTGCTCATCCCTTCAAAAATCAGGGAGGAGGAAAATGCTGCTGTGGAAGCAGGGGAAGGATATCTGAGAGAGATATAATAGAGATTTATGAGGTCCTGAGTGGCACAGAGAAGAGAAAAGAAGGATAAATGCTGATTTTTCTTTGACACAACAAGAACTGGGGTTATCTGGTGAAATGGGAATTAAATCCAGAGGAATCATTTCCTTGGGCAGGTCGTGGCTGGGCTGAGTGACCAAACACAATCTGAGGAAAAACATCCAGTGAGAACTGCCTGATCCTGAAAAACCACAACCACTAAAAACATTAGGGAGTCCAATTCCAGACTCAGGTCTCCCTAAATTTCAGTGTGAGGAATCTGGGACCTCGTGTTGCTGTTTCTCTGCTGGGAAAAACCTGAAGCCATAATTTCCAGACTGTAATTTGGCTCAGCTCACTGGGAAAAGCAGAGAGCTCACATAAGGGAGGAGGAGATAAGCACTGCCTTGCCTCAATTAGTCTTGTTTGGGTTTTTTTTTCTCCTCTCTAAACATTTATTTTTTATGGAGGTGGGTAAAAAAAAAAAAAAAAAGAGGTTGTAACTCCACTCCTGTTCCAGCCACGCATTTTCCTTGTTGGAAATACTTCACTCCAGCATATGTTAATTCATCCTGGTGTTTGCAGTTACAGCTGGCTAATAATTTGTTGCTGGGGGTGCGTTGTCTGAATTGCTGTTGCCATGAACTTGATGGATGGGAGCTCAGAAAACACGACAGGCTCGAAAAACCCAGCGGTGTGAGAAGGTCCTGTCAGGGTTTTCATGTTCCATGTCCTTTTTGTTTTTTATGTTTTGTTTTGTTTTGCTTCCTGACCTAAGACAGAGCTTTCAGGAGCTGCTTGGATGTCTGTGAGAGCAGGCAGTGATTATGGCTTTTGGGATAATTATGCATTAATCAGCCCAGTGTGGCTCTGGCCCCGCTCGTCAGGAGTGGCAGGATCCCTCCAGACCTTGCCCAGAGCTCCTTGATGGAAGCTGTGAGATAAATAAAAATAAACCAAAAAGCACTCTACCCTCTGCTGCAGCCACCATTGCTGTTCCTCATTAACAGCCAGGAGGTTAATTAGTGCATGCAAACAATCCTGCTTGGGGCAGGCTGAAGGGTCTCTGAACTGAGCCACTTCTGCTTGTGCTGGGCCATTTTTGGGAGGGTTTTTGGTTTGGCAAAGCCATTCCTTGTGGTTAAAATATGGTGAAAATACTGAGAAAGAGAAGAAAATTTATGTGATTTTAGGGTTTTTACCTCAGAATGATCAGGACTGAAATATCTTTTAACTGAGCCATGTGCTGTGCCTTTTCATCCTGGGAGGAATTTTGAGTGGCAGAGCCATTCCTTGGGAGTTAAAATATGGTGAAAATATTGAGAAAGAGAAGAAAATGGTATGGTTTTGGGTTAAAATGTGATTAAGTAGTGAGAAAGAGGAGAAAATGGGTGTGGATTGGGGTTGAAGTCTCTTAACTGAGCCATGTGCTGTGCCATTTTTTGGAGGGTTTTTGGGGTGGCAGAGCCAAAATCTTGGGTTAAAATATGGTGGAAATACTGAAAAAGAGAAGAAAATGTGGATGTTTTGTGGGTTAAAATATGATAAAAATATTGAGAAAGTGAAGGAAATGTTTGTGGTTTAGGGTTTTTACCTCAGAGTGATTAAGCCTGAAGTATCTTTTATCTGGGCCATGTGCTGTGCCTTTTCTTCTTGAGTGGAATTTTTGGGTGGCAGAGCCATTCCTTGGGGTTAAGATATGCTGAAAATACTGAGAAAGAGAAGAAAAATGGTTATGGGTTAAAATGTAATAAAATATTGACAAAGAGGAGAAAATGGGTGTGGATTAGAGTTTTCAGCTCAGAATGGGTTAGGTCTGAAGTGTGTCTGAACAGAGTCACTTGTGCTCGTGCTGTTCCCGTTTTTGGGAGGGTTTTGGGTTTGGCAGAGCCATTCCTTGGGGTTGAAATGTGGTGAAAAATGCTGAGAAAGAGAAGAAAAATTTCTGTGTTTTAGGGTTTTTACCTCAGAGTGATTAAGCCTGAAGTATCTTTTATCTGGGCCATGTGCTGTGCCTTTTCTTCTTGAGTGGGGTTTTGGGTGGCAGAGCCATTCCTTGGGGTTGTGGTAAAAATATTGTGAAAGAGAAAAAAATGTATATGTTTTGTGGGTTAAAATGTGATAAACATCTTGAGAAAGAGAAGGAAATGTTTGTGGTTTAGGGTTTTTACCTGAGAACGGATAAGGCCTGAAGTGTGTGTGAACTGAGCCACTTGTGCTGTGCCTTTTTTTGGGAGGGTTTTGGGGTGGTAGAGCCATTCCTTGGGGTTAAAATGTGGTAAAAATACTGAGAAAGAGAAGAAAATTTATGTGTTTTAGGGTTTTTACCTCAGAATGATCAGGACTGAAATATCTTTTAATTGAGCCATGTGCTGTGCCTTTTCATCTTGGGAGGAATTTTGAGTGGCAGAGCCATTTCTTGGAGTTAAGCTGTGGTAAAAACATTGAAAAAGAGGAGAAAATGTGTATGTTTTGTGGGTTAAAATGTGATAAACATATTGAGAAAGAGAAGAAAATTTATGTGTTTTAGGGTTTTTACCTCAGAGTGATTAAGCCTGAAGTATCTTTTATCTGGGCCATGTGCTGTGCCTTTTCTTCTTGAGTGGGTTTTTGGGTGGCAGAGCCATTCCTTGTGGTTGTGGTAAAAATATTGTGAAAGAGAAAAAAAATGTATATGTTTTGTGGGTTAAAATGTGATAAACATATTGAGAAAGAGAAGGAAATTGTGATTTAGGGTTTTTAGCTCAGAAACGTATTAGGCCTGAAGTATCTCTGAACTGAGCCACTTGTGCTGTGCCATTTTTTGGGAGGGTTTTTGGGGGCAGAGCCATTCCTTCTGGTTGTGACAAAAATATTGTGAAAAGAACAAAAGTGTATGTTTTGTGTGTTAAAATGTGATAAAAAATACTGAGAAAGTGAAGAAAATTTATGTGTTTTAGGGTTTTTACCTCAGAATGATCAGGACTGAAAGTATCTTTCTAATTGAGCCACTTGTGCTGTGCCTTTTTCATCTTGGGAGGAATTTTTGAGTTTGGCAGAGCCATTCCTTGGAGTTAAGCTGTGGTGAAAACATTGAAAAGAGGAGAAAAATGTGTATGGTTTTGTGGGTTAAAATGTGATTAAACATAGTGAGAAAGAGGAGAAAATGTATGTGTTTTAGGGTTTTTACCTCAGAGTGATTAAGCCTGAAGTATCTTTTATCTGGGCCATGTGCTGTGCCTTTTCTTCTTGAGTGGGGTTTTGGGTGGCAGAGCCATTCCTTGTGGTTGTGGTAAAAATATTGTGAAAGAGAAAAAAAATGTATATGTTTTGTGGGTTAAAATGTGATAAACATATTGAGAAAGAGAAGGAAATTGTGATTTAGGGTTTTTAGCTCAGAAATTATTAGAAGTGAAGCATCTCTTAACTGAGCCATGTGCTGTGCCATTTTTTGGAGGGTTTTTTGGGGGCAGAGCCATTCCTTCTGGTTGTGACAAAAATATTGTGAAAAAGAAAAAAAAGTGTATGTTTTGTGTGTTAAAATGTGATGAAAATATTGATGAAGAGAAGGAAATGTTTGTGGTTTAGAGTTTTTACCTGGGAAAGGATAAGGCCTGAAGTGTGTCTGACCTGAGCCACTGGTGCTGTGCCATTTTTTCAGATGATTTTTGTGTTTGGCAGAGCCATTTCTTGGGGTTTAAATGTGGTAAAAATGCTGAGGAAGAGAAGAAAATTTATGTGTTTTAGGGTTTTTTACCTCAGAATGATTAGGCCTGAAATATCTTTTAGCTGAGCCATGTGCTGTGCCCTTTCTATTGAGTGGGATTTTGGGTGGCAGAGCCATTCCTTGTGGTTAAAATATGGTGAAAATACTGAGAAAGAGAAGAAAATGGTATGTTTTTGGATTAAAATGTGATTAAATAGTGAGAAAGAGGAGAAAATGGGTGTGGATTGGGGTTGAAGTCTCTCTTAACTGAGCCATGTGCTGTGCCATTTTTTGGAGGGTTTTTGGGGGCAAAACCTAAAATCTTTGGGTTAAAATGTGGTGAAAATACTGAGAAGAAAATGTGGATGTTTTGTGGGTTAAAATATGATAAAAATATTGAGAAAGTGAAGGAAATGTTCGTGGTTTAGGGTTTTTACCTCAGAATGATTTGGCCTGAAGTGTGTGTGAACTGAGCCACTTGTGCTGTGCCTTTTTTTGGGAGGGTTTTGGGGTGGCAGAGCCATTCCTTGGGGTTAAACTGTGGTAGAAATACTGAGAAAGAGAAGAAAATTTATGTGTTTTCTGGGTTAAAATGTGGTATAAAAGGAAATGTGTGTTCTAGGGTTTTTACCTCAGAAATTATTTGGCCTGAAGAATCTCTTAACTGAGCCATGTGCTGTGCCTTTTCTTCTTGGGAGGGATTTTGGGTGGTAGAGCCATTCCTTGGGGTTAAAATGTGGGGTGAAAATTCTGAGAAAGAGGAGAAAATGTGTTTTATGGGTTAAAATGTTATAAGAGTTCTGAGAAAGAGTAGAAAATGTGTGTGTTTTAGGGTTTTTACCTCAGAATTATTTGGCCTGAAGTATCCTTTAACTTAGCCACTTCTGCTCTTGCTGTGCCTTCTTGGGAGGGATTTCAGGTGTCAGAGCCATTACTTGTGGTTTTGGTAAAAATATTCAGAAATAGGAAAAAATGTGTGTGTTTTATGGGTTAAAATGTGTTAAAAATATTGAGAGAAAGGGAAGGAATTGTGTGTGTTTTAGTGTTTTTACCACAGAATGGATTAGACCTGAACTGTATTTTAACTGAGCCACTTGTGCTGTGCCTTTTTTTTTCAGCAGGATTTTTGGGTGGCAGAACCATTGCTTGTGGTTGTGGTCAAAAATATTGAGAAAGATTAGAAAACAGGTGTTTTTTTTTTAGTGTTTTTTCCTCAGCTAGGATTCCCCTTGTGGATTTTGGAGCAAGTGACACAGCAGGAGGGAGCAGAGTTATCTGTTGGTGGCATCTAATGGGAAAAAAAAAAGTTGTTCTCCCTTATCTTTTAGCAGCACAGATACTGTTACCTTATCAAAATTGTGAAATGGTGTTTCAGTCAATAAATGGGAGTATTTTTAGTAACTTTTCTCAGGGTTTGAAAGCTTGAGCCTTGGGAAGCTGGTGCTGCTAAGAAACCAAACTCTCTGTTGTAGTGCTGGTGCTGGTTATAAAGAAAGCACTGAAACCTTGTAATAAAAATGTTGTAATAAAAAGGGAGCAGCATAAAGTCCAATAATTGGCATTTGAGCTTTCAGAAATGCCTGCTCTGGGCAATCATCAAACCTGCAGTTTTGAAACACGTCAGCTGAGTAAGATGCCAGCTGCTTTGTCAGAATATTCCTGATTTTGGGTTAATTCCCAGGGAACTGTGCATGCTGAATGAATTCTTGCTGGCTGTGTTTCACAGACCTCCCTGTGATAAAGCAGAGTTGTTAAAGATCAAGGAGATAATTAAGTAATGGGTGAGGATGTGGTACATGAGATATTCATGGGTTATAGGGACAGAAATCAGAAATCTGTGGGGTTGATTTTGGATTTAATTCTACAGTTGTGGATGTCACTGAGCAGTGTCACTGTGGGACACTCAGCCCTGTGTTGCTGCTCAATGGGCACCAGAAGGGGTTCATTTATGATTTGTTAAATCTGTTTGAAGTGCTGGATGTTCCTAAATCTTTGCTCTTCCCCAAGTTAAGACCAAGAACTTTCCTGGCCCAGGGTTCCTTTGGTCACTGATTTAAACCCTCCAAACATTCCAGTCTTTCCTCAGGACTCTGAGGGTGTTTTCTAAGGACATTTCTGTCCACCAAGAAGGACAGGGAGGAGCTGAAGCATGTCCAGGGAAGGGTTTGAAGCACCAGGAGCAGCTGATGGAGCTGGGAAAGAGGCTCAGCCTGGAGAAAAGGGAAAATTTTCATCTCTGGAATTCCCTGACAGGAGGGGACAGCCAGGTGGGATTTCTCCCAGGGAATAGAGACAGGATGAGAGGGAGCAACCTCAAGCTGCACCAGTAGAGGCTCAGGTTGGATATTGGGAACAATTCCAAATTAAAGATTAAAAAATCCCATGTGGATGTGGCACTTGGGGACACAGATCAGTGGTGACCTTGGCAGTGTTGAACTCTCTGCTCCTGGAGGTCTTTTCAAACTGAAATAATTCTGTGATTCTAAATTTGCAAATGTTTTTTTCTTGTCTGGGGTTTTTCTGGGGCTGATGAGCAGCAGGGTCTTCCCCTGCCCAGCTGTGACCACTCACCATGCTGGGTTTGAGTTTGGAGCATCAATTTAATGGGAATTAGAATCCAATCCATTACCAACAATACTACTATGAACATTCACAGAATTTATTCCATCTTTGCCTTCAGGAATCACAAAATGGGCCCAGTGGAAGCCCAGCCTGGTCTTGGACACTTCCAGGGATGGAGCAGTCCTGGAATGTCCCACAGGCAGTTTTTTGGGGTGGATGGGTTGGTTTAAATCCTTCTTTCCTCAACATTTTTCAGTGATTGCTTCTCTTCACTTTTAAGCCTCTTCTGCTGCTTCCTCCATCTCTCTCTGCTCTTGTTTTTTTGGTTTTTTCTGTTCTCTGCTTCTCCCAAAAGGAGTAAGCCAAAGCAGAGGCCCAGCTGTGACCACTCACCATGCTGGATTTGAGTTTGGAGCACCAATTTAATGGGAATTAGAATCCAGTCCATTACCAACAACACTACTGTGAACATTCACAGAATTTATTCCATCTTTGCCTTCAGGAATCACAAAATGATGGAGTGGTTTGGGCAGGGACATTCCACTGGGACACTTCCAGGGATGGAGCAGTGCTGGAATGTCCCACAGGCAATTTTTTGGGGTGGATGGGTTAGTTTAAATCCTTCTTTCCTCAACATTTTTCAGTGATTGCTTCTCTTCACTCTTCTGCTGCTTCCTCCACCTCTCTCTGCTCTTTTTTTTGTTTGTTTTTTTCCTGTTCTCTGCTTCCCCAAAAGGAGTGAAGCAAAGCAGAGGTTTAAAGGTGTGATATTAACTCAGCCAGAGTCGGAGTTCTCTCTGCCTGGCTCCCAGCCATCCCCATCCTGCCTGGGGATTTTGGAAGCTGCCCCAGCTCTGGCTGTAAATAATTGAGTCTTTGATCCTCAGCTCTCTCAGCTTTTGTCAGGAGAGCAGAGTTTAATGGAGAGGCTCTGTTAACAGAGCTGTTCCGTGCCAGAGCTGTGCTGCTTTTTCTCTGAGGGAGAAAGTGTTCGAGACCCTGTGTCTGCTGGAGGAGTAGCTGCCTTTTAGATCTAAAAAAATGAGTTTATTTAAGAGGCAGGCTCTGATCTGGAGGTCTGTGTAATGCAGCAAATTCACTCAAAAGACTCGTCGGTGATTAAAATTAATTTCCTCACCTTTATTTCTGCCTATTTCAGACAGCTCTGTAATCACTGACTTCACAAAATCTGTCTGCACAAATCTTTTAAGGCTTCTGTGGATCTTCATTTGCATGACTTAGCAGCTGCCTGATTTGCATAATGAACCTCTGTGGTCAGCCTATTATTAAAATTGCCCCTCTCTCATCTCGTGCTGTTCTCTTGTCTTGATTCCTGATTATTCCTCGGATGATGGGGGGGATCCTCAGCAGCCCTCGTGGTACAAATAGCAAATAATTCTGTATTCCAGGGAAAGAGGGGGAATATTCCAAGGGGTTTGTTGGTGCTTCAGGAGGTAAAATGCATCTCCTGTGGAGCCAGGCTGGGAGAGCTGGGAATGTTCACATGGAGAAGGATCCAGGGAATCCTTGGAGCCCATTCCCAAAGCCTAAAGGGGCTCCAGGAAAACTGGAATTTGGGAAAGGGATGGAGGGACAGGAGTCAGGGAATGCTTCAAATGGGAAAGGGGAGCCTGGGAGGGAATTCCTGGCTGGGCTGGAATTCCCAGAGAGTCCCTGGATCCCTGGCAGCATCCAGGGGTGGATTTAGATCACCCTGAGATCATGGGATTGGAATGGGATGGGATTGAAGGTCCATGGATCCCATCCCAAACCATTCTGGGATCCAGGACACTCAGGATCCATCCCAAGGGATTTTTACGGAATTCAGGGATGGAAGAGGGAAGGGAGACCCTTCCTGGAGCCCCAAATTCCCAGTGAAGCCCCTGGAGCCCAAAATTCCTTCCCAGAGAGGAGCTGGGATGGGGATGGATGGGATGGGGATGGGGATGGGGCTGGGAGAGCCGGGAATGTGCAGCTGGATCAGGGCAGGATCCAGGGAATCCTCGGAGCCTTTTGCAGAGGGAAAGGAGAGCTGGGATTTGGGAAAGGGCTGGAGGGGCAGGAGCCAGGGAATGGCTCCCACTGGGAAAGGGGAGCTTGGGAAGGAATTCCTGGCCGGGCTGGAATTCCCAGAGAATCTCTGGGAGTGTCCAAGGACAGGCTGGGACCATGGGAGGTGTCAGGGCTGGACTGGGATGGGATTGAAGGAATTCCAGGACTCCATGGGATGGGAAGCCACGAGAGAAGATGGAACCCCAGTGTGCAGGAGTTGCTTTTCCAGCAAGTTGGATCCCAACGTTTGGGATAGCAGGAAAATTCCATGCCCTTGGGAGGGGTTAGAATGGGAGGAGCTTTAAGGTCCCTGAAGGAGGGGAGGGAAGAATTCCCACCCCAAATCCTTCCCTTCCTTTTCCCAGCACAGGGATGAAGCACTGGAGGGAAAAGTGGGATTTGCACAGGGAAAAGCTCCTTTCCAAAATTCAGGAAAAATCCCAACTCAGCTGGGAAAGGGGGTCTTGGGAAGGAATTCCAGGCTGGGCTGGAATTCCCAGAGAATCCCTGGATCCCTGGGAATGTCCAAGGGTGGATTTGGATCACCCTGGGATGGTGGGATTGGAATGAGATGAGATTGAAGATCCATGAATTCCAGCCAAACCATTCCAGCATTCCATGATTCCATGGTCAGGGGTGGAGCTCTCAGCTCCAATCTCAGGGTTTTCTCTCTCCAATTAGTAAAGTTCAATCAGTGATCCTTCATCAGGTCTTGACTTTTTGTGTGTCTGTATTCTGAAATCCCTCCCTTCAGAGCTCTCCATAGCTGATTCCCAGATTTTCCTGCTTGGAAAGATGCAACTCCCTCCTGCTGTAGCCACAGAATTCCTGCAGGATCTGTAGCTGGAGCTCTGTTGTTTTTAAGGATCCTGTGCTGGCAAATCCATCGTGTCCATTGTCACCATAAATCCCCTGGACCCTGAGCTCTCAGGGATGGCAGAAATGTGGAATATCCCTAAAATTCTGCAGATGTTTGACATCCAAAAAGATCCCATTTCACCCATTCCATGGATTTCCAAAGCAGGAAATTATTGTCATAAACCCCAGTGGTTTCTAATGGGATTCTGCTGGTTTTGCCCCTGGGCTTTTGTTTAAAATTGTGTTCAAATCCTCATTTCTCAGGGCTGGCAGCAGCCATCCATCCATCCATCCATCCATCCATCCATCCATCCATCCATCCATCCATCCATGCTGCAGCTGGGAGATCAGAAATAAATCCACACTCCCTGCTAAACTCCAACAAGATGGAAAAAAAATCCCCAGCAAGTTTTTCTAGGAACGGGACAGGATTCTATTCTGAGCAGCACCGAAATCTCTGGAAAAAAAATTTTAAAAACCCAAAAATTTCAGGTTGAAGTCAGAGAATCATGAGCTTTTCTGTATGATTCAGCAGCCAAATTACCCCTGACTGCATAAATAGTGAGAAATTGGATGGGAATAGGCAAATCATGTCCCAGCTGGATGCTGGGTGGCTTTTTTTGGTAGCAGAAGGCCCCAAAAAGCTGGAGGAGAGCTGAGAATAGGGGTGGGGATGATGCAAGAATTCCAATTTGAGAGCAGGGATAGGGTGAGCTTTAAATCCCAAACCATCCTGGGATTTTGGGAATGATCAGAACTCCTTGGGTCTGACTCTCTGATTCCTCAGGGGCAGCACGACCTAAAATTTAGGAGGGGATTTTTTTTTTTTGGATTCTTGGCTCATCCTGGGAGCTGGAGAGGGACAAGGTGGGAATGACTTCCCACTGGGAAAGGGGAGATTTGGGTGGGATATTCTTCCCTGTGAGGGTGGGGAGGCCCTGGAATGGAATTCCAGGGAATTCGTGGCTGCTTCATCCCTGGAAGTGTTCAAGGCCAGATTGGAGCCACCTGGGAGAGTGGAAAATGTCTGAAATTACCTTTTTGAGGTCCCTTCCAACCCAAACCATTCTGGGATTTTGGGAATGATCAAAACTTCTTGACTCTGACTCTGATTCCTCAGTGGCAGCATGACCTAAAATTGAGGGGGGATCTTTTTTTTATTCTTGGCACTGGGAAAGGGGAGATTTGGGTGGGATATTGGGGAGAAATTCCTCCCTGTGAGGGTGGGGAGGCCCTGGAATGGAATTCCAGGGAATTTGTGACTGCCTCATCCCTGGAAGTGTCCAAGGCCAGATTGGAGCCACCTGGGATAGTGGAAAATGTCTGAAATTACCTTTTTGAGGTTCCTTCCAACCCAAACCATTCTGGGATTTTGGAATTCAAGAGCTTTTCCCACTGATGAAGGTGTTATTCCCAAGCACACATCAGTCTTCTTATGGTTTTTTGGGTTTTTTTCCCTCTTCTGACTGTCTTGTATCTGCTTTAAACTGAGAAATCTCACAATTCTGGTTTAAAAAAAAACCCAAACATTAAATCTCATTAAATCCTGATGTAAATCCATATTTAGGAGATGCCCCTCATCAGTGTTCCCTGCCTTTCTGAGCTCCCTCAGCTCTGTTTCACAGCTCACCCCTGCCACTGGAAAATGTGGAAATTGAATATAAAACAGCACCAGATCGATTTAAAAAAATAAAATATCAAATGTAATTTAGTTGTATAATGCAGCTTTGTGCTGGGTAATAATACCCAGTTCAGCTTTTATGGGCATTCTGTGATAATTCCCTCCAGAAAATGGCAGGTTATGTAAATCCACTAAAGCTTTTAATTCATGTCCACTTCTGATATTTCTTGTGTTTGGCTTCTAAACCAATAAAATCCCTGCCTTTGCTGTCAGCTTTTGAATGAAATAGACTTTCCTTTTGCAAATAGGAGAAAATGTTCAATATCCAAATGAACCTTTTGAGTTTGAGAGCGGAGGAAAGACACAAAAAAAAAATCAAATTTCATTTTCTTTCTTCTGCAAACGATGGTGGTTTAATTTAATTATTTTTACCTCCTCTCTGTATTTCTATATTTCTACCCTAATTTTAGGTGTGATAGGAGCGGGTGCTTTGTCCCAAGTTATCTGAAGAGGTTTTTTTCGCTTCTTTCATTCTGATTTCTCTCTTAATTTTTGCAAATCACGTCTTCCAAAGTGGGTGTTTGGGAGTCTGCTGTTAATGAATCACACTTTGGCACTGTTTTCCCTGACGTGATAAACAATTGGTGCTGTTGGGCTGTCAGATTAGTGAGCCACAAACTTGGAAATGTTTCACGTACTTTTTATTCTTATTTTTTTTCCCCAATTCTTCTTTTGACAACCTGTCCCCCCAAATATCTCGGTCTTTATATAGATTTGAGCAGTTTGAAGGGTCTTAATATTTTTTTAATGAGTCTGAGTCCAATTGGGGAATTTGTTTTGTTGGGTTTTTTTGGAGGATTTTGATCGGGGTTTGGTTTTTTTTTTGGAAATTAAGTTCCATGCTGTTCTGAGAGCTTTATTTCCATTCAGAAATTTCCAGCAATGGGATGATGAATCTTTACAGACTCCTAATAAAGAGCTGAACTTAGTCATCCTTTCCATTTGAGCATGCAGGTATGGGAATAACATCCCTCTCTTCCTCAAGGTGTCCCCTTTGTCACCATCATTTCCTATTAACACCCAAAAATCATCATTTGGGGCCATTAAAGAGACTGATATCCCCTAAAACATCCTGGTTTGGGGCTTAGCCAGGTTCTCTCTGCTGTTCCAAAAAGAAATTTCCTCTCTTCCTGCTGTAAATTTGTGCTCCTGGGCTGTGGTTTTGTTACAAGGTTCAGGAAAAACGCTCTGGGGAATTGATTCCCCCGTGGAAAGGAATTTTCTCCTCGCTGGCCATGGTGGGGATCGATGATTTCCTTTTGTGAACTTGGCTTTGGGTTCTTTTTTTTTTTCCCCTTTTTTTTCTCTCTCTCACAGGTCACTGACTTCCCATTTGTCATCAGGAGTAGAGTTTTTTACCAGCTGGAGTAATTAGTCTTCGTTAGACCTCCAGTGAGAAAGGGCACAAAAGGAGGAAAAAGTCTTGACACTGGATTTTGGTTTTGTTAGATTCCTTCAGCTCCCAAAGGGATTTTATGGGATTTTTCATGGACATCCTTGTGAATCCCCTCCAGGCTGCCACAGCTCTTTGTGACCCAGAACAACCCCCAGCCTGTATTAATTACAACCCCAATTAATTAATACAACCCAGATTGCATTAATGTGCATTTTTGTGCATCGTTTCACCCACACATCGCCAAAGCACCGCAGGAATTTCAACCTTTCAGCCTCAAAAACCTGGGAGATGCCAGGAACTCTTCCCTTTTGGAACCCTGAAGCCTGGGAGTTCTGAACTTTCTGTTCTTTCTGTCACTGCTTTTGACTTGAGGCCTTGGAGAAGACTCCAGATTTGAGTGATAAAATTAGAATCACTGGTGCATAGTCTGGCTAGAAGTGTGTAATTTCATTTAGTGAAGGGTTTGGAATTTGGGGTTTAGGTATGGGACAAGATGGAGGTTCTGGGGTGATGGCTCTTGTTCCTTCTTCTTCTTGGTTTTAGACAATAGTTTTTGGTTGGATGGAAAATGCTGCACTGCAGGTCACAGGTGTTTGGTCAAAAAATCAAATTTCTTTTACTTCTGCAAACAATGGTGATTTAATTTAATTATTTTCTATATTCCTATATTTCTGATTTTAGGTGTTGATAGGAGCAGATACCCTTTGTTCCAAGTTATCTGAAGATTTTTTTTCTCCCTTCTTTCACTCCAATTTCTCTCTTAATTTTTGCAAATCACGTTTCCCAAAGTGGGTGTTTGGAAGTCTGACAGAATGAGAGAAAGATGAACAAAGGAATACACACCACCCAAAATCCTCCATCTTGTCCCATACCTATCACTATACTATAAAAACCTCAGATTTAAAACCCTTTACCATGTGAAATCACACACTTCTAATTCACTACACACCCCTGATTTTAACTCCACCACTCAAATTTGGAAGTCTTCTCCAAGGCCTGAGGTCAAAAGCAGTGTTCTCCAGGGGTCAATGCCAGAAATCACAGAAAGCTCAAAAAAACCCCAGGTTTGTGGGATCCAACATCTTCCAACCAAATTATTCTATGAATTCTGTGAAAAGTGCTGTAAAACTCTCTGTACCTTAGATAAGAATTAATAAACAAATGAGTCCTCACGTGAGATCACCACTTATTAGTGTTTATTTTCTTTTTCACCACATATTGGTGTTTATCTTCTTTTTCACCACATTTCAGTGTTTATCTTCTTTTTCACCACATTTTAGTGTTTATCTTCTTTTTCACCACATTTAAGTGCTTATCTTCTTTTTCACCACTATTAATGGCTACCATTTTTTTTACCACATATTTGTGTTTATCTTTTTCACTATGTATTAGTGTTTATTTTCTTTTTCACCACGTATTAGTGTTTATCTTCTTTTTCACCACATATTAGTGTTTATCTTTTTCACCATGTATTAGTGTTTATCTTCTTTCTCACCACATATTAGTGGTTATCTTCTTTTTTCCTCTGCCTTCAGTCAGAGTGGGGATTGAATCACGAGGGACAGGATTCAGTAACCCATCCACACCTTCCCAAGAGAAAGCCTGTGCTGACTCAAGTTTAGGCTGTTCTGTGCATTCCAGTTCCAGTGCTGCAACCAATCCCTTCAGCATCTCACTGTCCTGGTTTGAAGGACAGGTGTCTGCCAAGAAAGGCAGGAGCTTCTCTTTAAATGGAGAATGTAAACTCACTTTCTCCAAATTGTTATAATTTTGAAATTAAGGGGCTCTCAGGCAAAGATAGGGGAGTTAGGAATAACAGTTCTTTACTAGGAAAATTAAAATAGAAATACAGTATGACAAAGAACAATCCCAAAACACTGCCAGAGTCAGAATCCAAGCTGACACCCGTCAGTCAGTCAGGGTGTTGGCAGCAGTCCCATTCAATGGTGGCTGCATCCTCCCTCCTGCAGTGGCAGATGTGGTTCAGCTGGAGCAGTGCTCCGGTAGAAGGTGAAGTTTTTCTCTGAAGGTCCAGGGATAATGTGGAAAGGTCCAGTTTTCCTCTGGAATCCAGTGGAAAAGGCTGCTCTGGTGTTCCAAATCTCATTTTTTCTCTAGGTAGGAAAGGCTTGGCTCCTCCCCTGGCTGGAGCATCTCCCAGTGGGATGATGGAATTTTCTCAGTCATGCCCTGGGACTCAATGGCCATGAACAGGAGATATCTCCTGGAGGGAGGATGGGCTGTGGGAAAGATAAAGATGATTGCCCCAGCTGGTTTAAAGCTGGCCCATTAGCAGATAATATGTGCCAGGAGATAAGGGTCACTGCCCCACCTGGTTTAACAGATGGGGACAGAATTCACATTGCTGGCCACATCAACCCAACACAACCTCTTCATCTCCTTTTCCACCGTGTGGACATCACTCCTTGAGTCCACTACAACCCAGAACTGAAGGATTTTAACCATGAATGGAGTTTTTTGCTGCAGGTACTCGGAGAGGAGCCTGACCAAGTGCGTGGGGATCACCATCGAGACGCGGCCGGATTACTGCCTGCGGCAGCACCTCAGCTCCATGCTGGGCTACGGCTGCACCCGCCTGGAGATCGGCGTGCAGAGCGTCTACGAGGACGTGGCCAGGGACACCAACAGGTCAGGGCGGGTCTGGAGTCTTTGTTTGTGTCGGCATGGAAGGTGGGGGACAAAACTCCAGCGCCCTGTATAAGCTCAGAGTTACAGTTGCAGTTTTTTATTAAAGACTCTGCTGGGAGCTGCCTGGCACAGCCCCAGAGCAGGACAAAAAGGGATAAAAAGGGGAGAGAGAAGAGGGAAAAGAGAGCGTGAAGAGGAGAGCGATTTCCTGTTTGCAATACAATAAATCTTCTTCCATGATGAATATTCTTATTTCCAGTACCCAATCTAATACAAAATGCAAATTCTATAGCATTTACATACAGCCTATAGAAATCCTTATATTAGCGCAGTGTGTTACATTTTAAACTCTAAGAACTAATCTTTGGACCCTGGCAAGTCTTTCTGTGACCTTTGGAGTTGCTCTCTGGCAGAGGGCATTGTTCTTATCAACCCCACCAACCAAACCAATCTCTATTTATTTATTTATTTCAAACCTGATAATGCTGAGATTTTTTTTTTTTTTAAAAAGCATTTTTTCCTTGTTTTTCCACTCCTGGCATTCTCTCAAGCTGTTCCTTCCAATTCCACATTCCTGTCACCTCCCAGAGATTTTTAATAACCATAATCACAGGTAATGGCAGAGAGATTCTGGCTGGATGGGCAAAGCACATTTTTAATTCTTCACCTCAAAGGCACCAAAGCAAAGCTGAAAACATTGAGCATTTTCTTCTCAGACAATCCAGGGAGGAATCCCAAAAGAATTGGGGTCTGGATGTCACTGCCATGGTCCTAAAAACCCAAGAAAATCCCAAAAAATTCCAGGTGGTTTCCTCCTCTGGATGCCAGAGCATTAAGGAATTCATGCTCTTAATTTGAATTATTACAACTCTCAATTTAACAATTAATTCCTCATCAGCTCCTAAAACTTTTTTTTTTTATTTTTCCCACCTCAAATTTAATTTGATTTGAAATCCACTTTGAGACAAAGAAAAAAAAAAAGGTGATTTAAGTTTTTTTTTTTCCCCTCTGTTGAAACGACCTCATTTTACTTTTCTCCTTTGTGTGGGGGTTGTGTGTTTTGGGCTCCAAACTTTTTAATATTTAGCTGGTAGCAAAATGTCAGATTACAACCAATTAGGGTAACTGTTTGGAAATTACTTTCTATTATGTTCCATAAGTCATTAGTGAGGTTTCTGAGTGCTTTCAGTGGCTGTGAGGCAGAAAAATATTCAAGAACAGAGCTAGGCATCAAATAATCAAGTTATTGATGCAGCTCAAATTCCACTTCTAATAAGAAAATAATTTTTATTTATGAAGCAAAGCTCCTATTTACTCCCCTCAGGCTACTCAAGGTCTTGAGTGATGCTGTCCTTGAACAGTCTCAGAAAAACACGGAAAAAATGGGAAATAAAACTGAGTTTAGAGCTGCATGGAAAGGTTTGATCTTCTGGTAGAGAAGGAGGAAAAAAGATCCTTTAAAAAAAACTAAAAATAATGGGAAGCAGCTGGTTTGAGTTTCTGTGAGGGGCAGAATTCAGGGGGAATGAACACAGGGGTGCCCAAAGGGAGTTGGATTTTTTTAAATCCAGAGGGATTTGGTGGAGAAGAAAAAAAAATTCACCTGCAGAGCTCATCTGGGTGCCAGGAATTCCAGGAGTTGGGAGGAAAACAAGGATGGAAGTGGGAAAAAAAGGAATATTCAGGAATTTGAGAAAGAGCCAGAATTTTGTGGGAATTTTATTTTGTGGTGGGAATCTCCTACTTGGAGCTGTGAAGGTGGAAAAAAAAAGAATTTTCTCCAGAAATTTTATGATTTTTTGGGCTCCAAACCCAGAGTGGAAGAACATGGAATCCTAATCCAGGTTTGGGGGAGTTCACATTTCTCCAGAAGGAATTTTTGGGTGATTTTCAGCTTTGGCTGCTTTTCCTTCTTCCCGTCCCTTCTCCTCTTCCTGCAATTTTTATTCCTGGTTTATTCTGAGGGACACATGCTCTGACACCAAGCTGGATTTCCAAAATTTCATTTTTAGTGTAGAAAACTCTCCTTTCCTAGGATGAAAGTGCCCCAGGAATATTCAGGAATATGGGAGAGAGGCAGGATTTTGTGGGAATTTTATTTTGTGGTGGAAATCTTCTATTTGAGCTGGGGAGGTGGAAAAAAAAAAGAATTTTCTCCAGAGATTTGGTGGTTTTGGGCTCCAAATCCAGAGTGGAAGAACATGGAATCCTAATCTGGGTCTGGGGGGAGTTCACATTTCTCCAGAAGGAATTTTTGGGTGATTTTCAGCTTTGGCTGCTTTTCCTTCTTCCCATCCCTTTTTTTCCTGCTGTTTTTATTCCTGGTTTATTCTGAGGGAGACATACGCTGACATCAACCTGGATTTCCAAAATCTCTTTTGGAGTTTGGAAAATCCTTCTTTCCTAGGATGGAAGTGCCCCAGGAATGTTCAGGAATTTGAGAAGGAGCCAGAATTTTGTGAGAATTTTATTTTGTGGTGGGAATCTCCTGCTTGGACCTGTGGAGGTGGGAAAAAAAAGGAATTTCCTCCAGAAATTTGGTGATTTTTGGGCTCCAAATCCAGAGTGGAAGAACATGGAATCCTAATCCAGGTTTGGGGGAGTTCACATTTCTCCAGAAGGAATTTTTGGGTGACTTTCAGCTTTGGCTGCTTTTCCTTCTTCCCATCCCTTTTTTTCCTGCTGTTTTTATTCCTGATTTATTATTCCTGGTTTGTTCACTACATCCCTGACACCAGCCTAGATTTCCAAAATCTCTTTTTCAGTTTGGAAAACTCTCCTTTCCTGCAGAATTCACAATTTTAACTCTCAACAAACCCTTTCTAGGCACAGTTTTACCTCCAGACTCAGCCCTCCCAGGGGGATAATCCCAGTTAAACTCATCAAAAATGGCTTTTCCTGCCTTTTCCTGATTTTTTTTTTCCCTCCTCCTTTTCCCAGGGGTCACACAGTGAAGGCTGTGTGTGAATCCTTCCATCTGGCCAAGGATGCTGGGTTTAAGGTGGTGGCCCACATGATGCCAGACTTGCCCAACATGGGGCTGGAGAGGGACATGGACCAGTTTTTTGTGAGTATTCCTTAAAAAAAAACCCAAAAAAACCAGCAATTCCCATTTTTAAAATTTTTTTTACCCATGGAAAACTTTTTATACTCAGTTACCAGATTTGTTTCTAAAGGACAAACAATTTAAAACTCTTTGTTGTTTGTTTTTTTTTAAGAAGGTGAAAAAAAAAAAAAAAAAGAGATTTGTTGAACTACTTCATCCAGAAAATTATATCCCTGTCTCATGCAAGCCTGAGTCACTCAGGTCCCTGTGGAAAACAGCTCTTCCCATATTTACTGGGGCTCCTGCTTTTTTCCAAGGTGGTTTTCCCTCTTGGATTTAGAGTAGGACACAATTCCAAGCTCAAAACATCCTCTCTGGAAGGTAATTAATTACAAAATTAGTGAAAATTAGAGTGTGTGTGTTATAAAGCATTTTGGCTCAGCACTGTTCAATTACTTTGTCAATGATGTAGAAGGAAATATGAAATTATTCCTGGAGAAAATTGGAATGAGGGGAATAAAGAGCAAATGGTGAACAGTGCAATGATTTAACCACTTTGGTAGGTTTTTCAGGGTTTTTATTTTTCTTTTTTCTGAGTTAAAATTGGGTGTTTCTTTTTGGTTTTTTGAGACAGTGCAGAAATTGGAGTCGTGACAGAGGAATCCCAGGGGGATTCCTGGGGGAGGTTGAGCTGGGTGCTGTCTGGCACTAAAAAATATCAGTGAAATGAAATATATTGATTAAAAATACAGGCAGAAAGCAGAAAGGCACATCTGGGGAAAAAAAATAAACAAGAAAAGTGGAAAATGCAGCTGTACAGGGCAGGAAGGGAATCCTGAACCTGGGATAGGAACCTTTTTTAGGGGATTTTTGCAGAATTCCTGGAGTTTTTCCAAAATAAAATCTCTTGGTTCTCAGCCAAGGTGGGAGATTGGAAGTGATGAGCACAAAACTCCAAATTCCTGCTCTGGATTCTGCCCCTGGATTTATTTTTTTTTACCATGCCATGCTTAAGTAGAGTGTAACACTGAATTTTCATGGAATTATTTGTGGTGCAGAACCCAGCAAAACCTTGAATCCTTCCCCCAATATCTCATGGAATTCTGTGGGATTGGACTGGAATTTGTGGTGAAAAAATGGGAATAATGACCAAAAAATATGGGAAGAGCCAACCCTGGGCAGGTTCAAACATAGAAGAGACCAAAATCTGAGGTATTTGCAAGGTGGGAGGAATTAATTCAAGTTTTTGTGATTAATTTAATTTAATGATAATTATTATCCTTTGCTGCTTGTTGGTGATGAGTGGTTAAAGAATTTCCACTGGAATTGCTCCTGATTGGCTGCAGGAAATTTGGGAATGATGGGAAGTTGAATTTCTGGATTGTAAAGGGAAGGGTGATGCCATTCTGGGTTCCATTAATGACAATTTTCCCAAAAATTGAAGAAGGTGAAGTTTTTGGAATTGGGAGAGGAGGAATTAAAATGAAGGTGGGAAGAGGAGCTGAGGATAGAAAAAGGAGCAGAAGGAAAAAAAGATCATTACCCCTTTCTCATCCTCATTTAAATGCTGTATAATTATTTTTTTAAAATATCCATTTAAATACCAGAGAATGAAACACCAAACCAAATTTATTGATTTATATCCCAAAGCCTGAACATAACAGGAATATCCAGATAAATTCCCAAAATTCCTTCATTCCCAAAGATTCAGCTGGAGAGTTCAATCCCTGTTTCCTGCCTTAAAATTTTATATCCTTGTTTTGAGTTGATAAAAAAAAGAATTTATTGATGTGTTGGGCTGTGTAAATGTTAGGCCAGGCTGGTAAATATTTAAAATTAATTAAATTAATGCATAAAATTAATGAGGATCCAAGTGGAGGCATCTCCTTACAACTGTGGAATCCTGGAATGGTTTGGGTGGATTAATGGATCTTCAATCCCATTCCAAACTTTCCTTGGATGCTCCCAGGGATTCTCTGGGAATTCCAGCCCAGCTGGGAATTCCTTCCCAAATCCCATTTCCCCCTTTCCCAGGGAATTCCCTCCATTCCCAGCTCTCCCAGCCTGGCATTGGATCCATCCCAAATTTGGGAATTTGGGACTCCAGGAAGGGTCTCCTCTCCCTTTTTCCATTTCTCCATCCCTGAATTCCATAAAAATCCCTTGGGATGGATCTGAGTGTCCTGGATCCCAGAATCCCAGAATGGTTTGGGATGGGATCCATGGACCTTCCATCCCATTCCAACCCCACCATCCCAGGCTGCTCCAGCCTTTCCTTGGACACTCCCAGGGATTCTCTGGGAATTCCAGCCCAGCCAGGAATTCCTTCCCAAATCCCAGCCCAAGCTCCCCTTTCCCATTTGAAGCATTCCCTGGCTCCTGTCCCTCCATCCCTTTCCCAAATCCCAGCTCTCCTGGAGCCTCTTTGGGCTCTGTGCTCTCCCTGGATCCTTCCCTTTTCCAGGTGAACATTCCCAGCTTTATTTCTCATTTTGGGACAACAAACCCCTGCCTTTCCAGCTATTTCCCTTTGATTCTGAGGTGATTCCAAGTAACTTTGGACAAAACCAATTCTATTTCCTGTGAGTCCCCCTCCTCTCCAGCCCAGCTCAGCAGAAGGTCAGACATGAAGTTGTGAGCACCTTCAGCACCAGTTGAAATAATAAATCCAGGGGCTTCTCCTGGGAAGGGAATAATGCTGACGGTGCTGACCTTGGCCTGAAAAAATGCTGGGTGCTTCTTCAACTGGGGCAGGTAATTACAGCTCTGTCCCTTCTGACCTATTGATTTTCCTGCTGCTCCCCCATCCCAGCCTGGCAGCTTCTCCCAGCTGTGTGTGATCAGCAGCTGGTTTTATTCATAATAATTGGAAATATTGTGATAGATGAGGGTGAGTGTGTTGTCTGTATTTTTATTTTATTTTATTATTTTTGCCTGACAGAGTTGTGTCCCTGTGGGTTCCATCCCTGGGAGTGTCCCAGGCCAGGTTGGATGGGTTTGGAGCAAGCTGGGATAAATGGAAGGTGTCCTTGCCCAAGATCTTTAAGGTCCCTCCCAACCCAAATAATTCTGGGATTCTCCAATTCCATGATTTTTCACATAAAGTATCTTTTTCTCTGCTTGCACTCTGAAGTTTCAGTTCCCTTTTTTGCACTGATCCCATGTCCCAGCTCCACTATTCCCTTTTTTTTGTTGTTTTTTTCCTCCTCCTTCTGCTCATGAATTCTTTTTATATCCTCAGAGGATTTCCTTCCTACTCCAGGTCTTCTCCACCCCATTCCACAGCGAGGAAGGGACACAAACACTAAAATAAAAACCCCCAAAACCCCTCCCAGAGGCAGGCAGAGCCCAGCAGAGCCTCACGAGGCAGGTGGTCGAAGGGAATAATTGGAATAATGGTGAGGATAAATCAAGGGCTCAGCAGGAATAATGGAATTGTTGCTGGAGCAGACACCTCATCCTGCGGAACGCGATCGACGCGGGGGATGAGGTGGCTCTGCAAGGGGGGAGATGCTTGGGAGGATTCATGAATCACATTTGCCAGGCTGAACTTGGGGTTGGAGCAAAAAAAAAACCCACAAAAACCAAAAAACCCCCCAAAACAAACAAAAAACAAAAAAAAAGTAAAAAAAACACCCCCATAAAAATGAAACAACCCCCCCAAAACAAAAAAAAACCCCAAAACAGAAAAAGATGAAAAACCCAAAACTAACAGAAAATCAAAACAAAATACAGTCAAGAAAACCACAAAAACAAAGCTAAAAACACAAACAACCCCCAAAACAACAACAAAAAATAACAAAACCCCCCAAACAAAAAAAGAGCCTAACAAAAAGCCCCCAAAGAACAACAAAAAAGGCTAAGAGAGACCCCCCAAAGGCCCAAAAGACCCAAGACAGACTGACAAAAGACAAAAAGAGCAGTCAAGAGAGAAAACCAGGGAGAAACAAAACAAAAAACAGAAACAATCCCCAAAACAACATAAAACTAACAAAAAACACCCCCAAAAGGCCAAAGAGACACTCAACAAAACAAAACAAACAAACCAAAGAGAAAAGCCAAGCAGGAAAAAAAAGCACTTCACAAAAGAACAAAGAAACAAGACCCCCACAGACCAGAAAAGGCCCCAGACAGGAAAAGACCACTGAAGGCCCAAAAGACTGACAGAGAAAACCAGAGACAAAAAAGATCAAGAGAAAACCACAAAAGACAAAAACTAAAGAGCACAAGAAACCCCCACAAAACAAAAAAACCAAAACCCCCAAAATGATAAAAAGGCCTGACAAAAGGCCCCCACAAGAACTAACAAAAAGCTAAAGGGAAAAGGCCCCCAAAAGGCCAGAGACAAAAGGCTGACAAGAGACAAAAAGAATAGAAACCAGGTCAAGGAAAACCAGGAGAAACAAAGACAAAAGAAACACAAACAGCCCCCCAAAGACAACATAAAGACTAACAAAAAAGCACCCCAAAAGCCCAAAAAAGCACTCAACAAAACAGACAAAAAAGCCTAAATAGAAAAAGACACTCACAAAAACAAAGACAAGCCCCCCAGACAGAAAAGAGCCCAGACAGAGAAAAGACACGAGAAGACCCAAGACTGACAGAGAAAACCAAGAGCAAAAAGAGTCAAGAGAAAACCACAGAAACAAAAGACTAAAGAGCTCAAAGACCCCCAGAAAACAACAACAAAAAACAGCAAAAAAACCCCAAAGCAAAACCAAAAACCGACAAAAACCCCCCCAAAACCCAAAAAAGCCCCAAAAAACAAACAAAAAGAAGTCAAGAAAACCACAAAAATAAAACAAGAAAAGAAAAACACAGAAACAACCCACAAAGCAACAAAAAAACAACAAAAAACCCCCAAAGCAAAACAAAAAAACCCAAAAAATCCTAAAAACACCAAAAAAACAACCAAAAAAACAAAACAAAGTCAAGAAAATCACAAAAACAAAGAAACCCAAAAACACACACCCAAAACAAATAAAAGAACAAAAAAACTCCCAAAGCAAAACCAAAAGCAAACAAACAAAACCCAAAAAAACCCTAAAACAACAAAAAAAACAATTTAAAAAACCCAAAACAAAAGCAAAACTACAAGACAAAAAACCCTTAAAACAACAAAAAAACCAATTAAAAAACCCAAAACAAAAGCAAAAGTACAAGACAAAAAACCCTAAAACAAAAACTCCAAAGCAAAAACATTAACAAAAAACCCCAAAAGAACCACCAAAAAACCAAAAATAAACCCAAAAAAGTCAAGAAAACCTCAAAAACAAAAAAAAACAAAAACCACAAAAAAAACCCCAAGAAACCCAAAACAACAACAAAAAACCCAAAAGCTCAAAGCAAAACCAAAAACAGAGAAAAAACTCAAAAAACCACCAAAAAACCAAAAACAAACTAACAAAAAAACCCCAAAACAAATTGTCAAGAAAACCACAAAAACCAAAACAAAAAAAAACCCCACAACCCCCCCAAACCCCAAAACAACAACAAAAAACGAACAAAAAACACCAAAAAATACCCAAAACCAAAAAAATACCAAAAACCCCCCAAAATTTTGGGAGGCTGGAGAATTCCTGGTGTTAATTCCTCACTCTGTGGCAAAAGGAGAATCTGGGGCAAATATTCCTAATAATGCTGAAGAATATTCGTAATAATTCTGAATAATATGTATTTATCTGTTATTTATAATGTATATTTATATGTTATTATTTATACATTATAAATAACAGGTTTTTTTAATGGAGGGAATATTGCTATTATTTTATTTTTTATTTAATTTTTACAGATTTATTTTTATTTTTCAGGGGATTTTCTTGAGCGTGGTTTATGGGTGCAAATTCTTTTTTTTTTTCTGTGTGTGTCCATCTAAAGTGTCACATAAATAAAATTTTGAGGTGAAAAACCCCATTTCATGGGGACAAGGATTTAGCTGAGGAGATTTTTTGATTCCCATCTGCAGAGCCGTTCTTTAAATAAAACAAAATCGCTGGATGAGTTCAGCCTGAAAATTCCTGCTCTTAGTCATGTGGCAAGATGGGATTTTTATTTTTATTTTATTTTTTTTTCTGGAGGAATTGCAAAATAAGCAATTTCTGAGAAATGAGCTAATTTTAGTGCCAGGCTTGATGCATCTGGGATGTGAGTGATGCAGGAGGGATGGACATGAGAGGGGGAAGAAATAATCTGAAATAATAAGGGAAAAATGAGGGGGAATAATCTGAGGGGAAATGAATAATGTGAAATAATAAGGAGGGGAAATAATCTGTGAAATAATCTTGAAGTGAAATAATATGAGGGAAAATGAAGGGGAATAATCTGAGGGGAAATTAATTATCTGAAATAGTTTGAGGGGAAATGAATAATTGAAATAATCTAAGGGGAAATGATGTGGAATGATCTGTGAAATAATCTGAAGGTGAAATGATCTGAGGGGAAATTGATAATCTGAAATAATCTGAGGGGAAATTAATAATCTGAGGTGAAAATTATCTGTGAAATAATATAAGGGGAAATGAATAATCTGAGGGGAAAATGATCTATGAAATAATCTAAGGGGAAATGAAGAATCTGAGGGGAAATTAATTGAAATAATATGAGGGGGAAAAGATATGATTTGAAATTAATAATCTGAGAGAAAATGAGGGGGAATAATCTGTGTAATAATTGAGGGGAAATGAATAATCTGATACAGTCTGAGGGGAAATTAATAATTGAAATAAAATTAGGGGTAAAGGATCTGACTTGAAATTAATAATCTGAGAGAAAATGAGGGGAAATAATCAGTGAAATAATCTGAAGGTGAAATAATGTGAGAGAAAATAAAGGGGAAAATATGTGAAATAATCTGAAGGAGAAATAATCTGAGGGGAGAAAGATCATGAAATTATTTGAGGGAAAATGAGGGTGAAATAATGTGTGAAATAATCTAAAGGTGAAATAATCTTAGGGTAAATTAATAATCTGAAATAATCTGAAGGAGAATTACAGGGAATAATCTGAGGAAAAATTATTAATCTGAAATAATATGAGGGGAAATGAGGAGGAAAGGATTTGATCTGAAATTAATAATCTGAGGAAATGAATAAAATGAGGAAATCTGTGAAATAATTTGAAAGTGAAATAATCTGAGGGGAGAATGAGCATTAAATGATTTGTGGGGTATGAATAATCTGAGGGGAAAATGAGTGTGAAATTGTCTCAGAGGAAATGAGGATGAAATAATCTGAAGGTGAAATAATCTGAGGGGGAAATGAGGGTTAAATAATCTGAATGGAAAAATTTGGGTGAAATAATGTGGGGGAAATGAGGGTGAAATTATTTTAGGAAAAAAATGAGGGGGAAAATAATCCGGGGGAAAATGAGGGTGAAAATTATCTGAAGGTGCAATAATCTGAGGGGAAATTAGGGTGAGGTAATCTGAGAGAAAATGAGGGTGAAATTATCTGAGGGGGAAGTGAGGATTAAATAATCTGAGGGGGAAAATTAAGGTGAATTGTTGTGGGGGAAAATGAGGGTGAAATAATCTGAGGGGAAAAAGGAGGGGGAAATGATTTGAGCGTGAAATAATCTGAAGGTGGAACAATCAGAGGGAAAAATGAGTGTGAAGTAATATGAAGATAATATGAGAGGATAATAAGGATGAAATAATCTGAGAGGAAAATGAGAGTGAAATAATCTGGGGGAAATGTGTGGGAATAATCTGGGAAATAATTTGAAAATGAAATAATCAGAGGGGAGAAATCTGTGAAATAATATGAAGGTGAAATAACCTGAGGGAAAAATGAGCATGAAATGATCTAAGGGGGAAAATAATCCAAGGGGGAAAATTAGGGTGAAATTATCTGGGGGGAAAGTGAGAGTGGAATATCTGTGAAATAAATCTGAAGGTGAAATAATCTGAGAGGAAAATGAGTGTTAAATTATCTCAGGTAAAATGAGGGGAAAAATAATCCAAGGAGAAAATGAGGGTGGAATAATCTGAAGGTGAAATAATCAGAGGAGAAAATAAGGGTGAGATAATCAGAGGGGAAAAAAAGAGGGTTAAATAATCTGAAAGTGGAATAATCAAAGGGGAAAGTGAGGGTGAAATAATCTGAGGATGAAATAATCTGAGGGATAAATGATGGTGAAATAATCTGAGGGTGAAAATGGTGAAATAATCCGAGTGTCCTTTCTTTTTACCAAGTGGGTGATGTTGCCTCAAACCTTCAGATATTCCCAGCTGTAAATAAAACTTCTCTTTTCCTGAGGGATCTGTTTTTTCTCAAGGAGATGAAATTCATAATGAAACTAAAATATTGCCCCTCTATCAGAGGCTTTTAATAACTGCAATAAAAGTGAGTTAAAGTGCTGATCTGCATTGATTTTTGCTCCTCTGGGAAGACACTTCCCTCTGTTTTTAAATATAGCTCTGAGTCTTTAGTGGGGTAAACGATTTTCCTTCCAGCTCCTTCTAAACATCTCAGTGAAAAGCTGTGATTTGCAGGTGGTTTTATGTCTGAAAATGTGATTTTTTTTCCCCCTTTTTAATTTTTTTAAATTTTTTTTTTTTTTTTGATGGGCACATCCAATGCTTCATCCTCCTGGAATCTCAGGAAATATTCCTGCCTCAGCTGGGAAACAATTGGGGTTCTGTGAACTGTGACCAAAGCCAGGGGTAATTTTTATGTTAATGAAGATGGTGGTAGTAAGGAGCAGGCTATTTCTGGAAACTCTTTTCACACCTAATTACTCTCATATTTCTGTGGATAAAACACCCACGGAAAATCTGTGCCCACTTGTGCAGAGTTGTGGGCTCAGAAAAACTCGGAGGGTCGAGTTTAAATCAGAAAGGGTCAAAGATGGGGTTTTGGTGGCAGAGAGATCTTTTTATGCTGCACAAAAAGCAAAAAAAAATCAGGATATTGTGGGGAGAGCTGCCTTTGTCCCTAAAAATCAGGATTTTTCCCCCCTCACACGCATTTTCAGAGTTATGATAACACCAATCACTGCCTGTCAGCAGCCTCCCATTCACAAAAAAAAGCTCCTGCTCAGTAAAAAGGAGCAGTTGAGTCCCTTTTTTACACTGAAAAAAGGTCAAGGGATGATTTCTGCACTTTGCAGCCCCCCAGACCCCATGGGGTCATTCAGCCACTCTCTCTTCTGGGGTTTTTTACACCAGAAAAAAGCCTGAATTTATTAATTTTTTTATTTTTTAAAATTTTTTTAACCATTCATTTTAACCATTTTTTTTTGTTTTTGTTTTTTCACTCAGACCCCTTGCTGCTGAATCAATAATGAACATATGGCAGCCAAAAATAAAGGAATAAAGGGATGGAGAGTGCAAATTTCCCAGGCATTTAGGCAAAGGGAGCATCACTCAGTAAAACACAAATTTAATGCAGATCTCCATCAACTACTGGAGAAACCATGAGAGCCAAATGAGATTTTTTGGGGGGCTTAATTGTGGGTTTTGTGTGAGTTTGTATTTTTTTTTTTTAAATTAAAAAAGCAGAATGGTTTTGCTGTGAGCATTTGAGGTGAGGGGAAGAGCATGAAGTTGTTTTGATCCTCCTGATCAAAGTGGTTTTATTGCTTCAGTGTTGATTTTCATGAGATTGGGGAGTAATCTTCATGAATTGGAAGGGATTTTGTGGGTAATAATCACTGGAGAATTTTAGGGACTATTTGTTGTTTGATGTGGGTTTTTTATTATTTTTTTACTAATTTTTTGAGAGTATTCAATTTTTTTTTTGGTAGGTCTACCTAGACAGGATTGTTTGCTTTTTAGGTTAATTTTAGGGTGGTGAGTGTTTTAATGACTTCTATTAAAAATTCATTTTTATTTTTGTTTTTTCCTGTGACAGAACATCTTTTTTAATGCTGTGATGGCTTTTTTTACTACAAAGGGACAGATTATTACTATTTTTTTTTGTAACAATGATTGAGTTTTCACTTTGCAAAAACATGGTTATTTTAATTTTTGTGAGACTTTTCAAAGGTGCAGTGACTTCTATTAAAATTCATTTTTTATTTTTGTTTTTTATTGTGATAGGATTTCTTTTTTTGATACTCTGATGGGTTTTTGTACAATGAAGGGACGGATTTTTTATTGTTTCTTAATGATAATTGAGCTTTTACTTTGCAAAAACATGGTTCTTTTAATTTTTGTGAGACATTTCAAAGGTGCAGTGACTTCTATTAAAATTCATTTTTTATTTTTGTTTTTTATTGTCATAGGACTTCTGTTTTTGATACTCTGATGGATTTTTGTACAATGAAGGGACAGATTTTTTATTGTTTCGTAATGATAATTGAGTTTTTACTTTGCAAAAACATGGTTCTTTTAATTTTTGTGAGACATTTTAAAGATGTAATTAAGTTTTGGTTTTTGGCCTAAGAGATTTAGGGTTGGGTTATCAAAACCAAGATGGAGTTGCTGGGTTGGCTGTTTGTTTGGTTTTTTTTTTTTTTGGGTGGAGAGAGGAGACTTTTGAAGGATCACTGCAGAAATCATTAATTTGAAACAATAAAAACCACTTTATTTCCTTAATAAAGAAAAGGGGAAAAGCTGGGAGCTGGGGAAAAGCAAAGGTGGAACTTCAGAGCAGATTGATGAAGGAATTCTGGGTTATTCTGGGATGGATGGAGCACCTGCAGATGGGGCTGCTCGGGGCAATGAGCACAATCTGGACAGACCTGTCTGGGTTTGTGTGTCTGGGTTTGTCTGTCTGGACCAAACCTGTGCTCCAAGGTCAGCCTGATCCTCCTCCTGGTTATAAAAACATAATTATAACTAAAATAAATAACATAATAAATACATTAGGCTGTATTATAAATACTTATCATGGTATTTGCTTTATTAGATATAATATTCAAATATTAGAAATAATACTCAAATATTAAATACTATATGTGTCGTGCCAAAATGGTTTTAAGATAAAAAATAGCATAATCTAATAATTTTTTAAAAATAACATAAACTAATTTTTTAAAATAACATCAACTAATAAAGTGCTTTTGTAATAAGTAAACTACCTGCTTAATTAGATAACACCCAGTAAAAACACCTACTACTGATATACCAATTACCAACCATCTGTAAAAATGAAAAAACACCAATTAAAACTAATAAGAAAAATGAATTAAAACCCCAACCAGGAAACACACGTGCTCTAAAAAACCAAAACTCGAAATTAGCCATGTAAAACAGTTGCTGAAATATGGAAAACAGTTTATAGAAAAGTTTGAAAATTCATGATAAGTCTATAAATGTGGGAGATTCCTAGGTTTATATGGAAAACCAGGAATTTTTTTATGGTGGAAAAAGTTCCTGCTGGAGCTGGAGCTGGTGAGGATTCACCTTGGGGAGGATTCACTTGGAAAAACTCCCTTTATCCTGTGAATTTGAGGATTTTGAGGCTGCTGGGGGAAGCTTCACACAGCTTTTCTTACCTGGGAAATTCCAGAACAATCTGAGATGTTTTAGGTTCAGAGAACTGAGCCTCTTCCACCTTTTCCTTGGCTTGGTGGTTTCCACCACGGGAAATTTTGGCAGCTTGAACCTGCCAGGAGCTGAGAGGGTTCTGTGGTGTGGCTGTGGATGGTGAGGAAAGCTGCAGAAATTCCCTGCAGTGTTGTCCTCCCTCCCTTGGTCATGGGATATTTTAGAGGGGATGGAAGTTTTTGGGTCTTCAGGTGTTTCTCCCTTTGGTCACATCCATGGGAGGTGAGGGATTGTTCAGGTTGGAAAAGCCCCTGGAGATTCATGGAATCCCACCATTCCCAGCACTGCCAAGGCCAGATTTAAATCTCACCATGGATTGGGACTTCACCACGGATCCTAAATCCCCGTGGATTTAAATCCCTTCAGGCATGGGGACTCCAAATCCCCATGGATTTAAATCCCTCCAGGGATGAGAACTCCACCATGGATCCATGAATCCCCAAATCCCCATGGATTCAAATCCCTCCCAGAATGAGGACCCTGCCATGGATCCATGAGCCCCCAAATCCATGTGGATTTAAATCCCTGCAGGGATGGGAACCCCAAATCCCCATGGATTTAAATCCCTCCAGGGATGAGAACTCCACCATGGATCCGTGAATCCCCAAATCCCCATGGATTCAAATCCCTCCAAGAATGGGGACTCTGCCATAGATCCATGAGCCCCCAAATCCATGTGGATTTAAATCTCTCCAAGGATGGGGATCCCAAATCCCTATGGATTTAAATCTCTTCAGGGATGGGAACTCCAGATCCACATGGATTTGCACCATGGATCCAAGGATTTAAATCCCTCCATGGATGGGGACTTCACCACAGATCCATGTCCCCCCAAATCCCCATGGATTTAAATCCCTTTGGGGATGGAGACTCCATCATAGATCCATGGATTTAAATCCTTCCAGGGATGGGGACCCCAAATCCCCATGGATTTAAATCCCTCCAGGGATGAGAACGCCACCATGGATCCATGAATCCCCAAATCCCCATGGATTCAAATCCCTCCAAGAATGGGGACTCCTCCAAGGATCTATGGATTTTCAATCTCTCCCAGGATGGGGACTCCACCAAGGATCCATGGATTTAAATCCCTCCAGGGATGAGGAGACTACCATGGATCCGTGTCCCCCCAAATCCCCATGGATTTAAATCCCTCCAAGGATGGGGACTCCAAATCCCCATGGATCTAAATCTCTTCAGGGATGGGGACTCCACCATGGATCCACATCCCCCCAAATCTACATGGATTTAAATCATTTCAGTAATGGGGCTTCCCCATGGATCTGTGTCCCCCCAAATCCCCACGGATTTAAATCCCTCCAAGAATGAGGACTCCAAATCCCCTGTGGGATGGGGACTCCACCACTGCCCAGGGCTGGAAAACCCTTTCCAAGCAGGAATTATTCCCAATATCCAACCTGAACCTCCCCGTGTGCAGCTTGAGGCTTTCCCCCCTCTTTTATTGCACTCCTGGAGGGAATATTGGCAGAAACATTGGAATGGAGAGGAAGCTGCTCTAATAAAAAGAAGGTGGCACAAAATCAACTTCCCATCCTCACCTAAACCTGCCAGACAAATTCTCTGCGTCCTGTTGTGGAAACACACCGAGTCTGGGGTGACAACCTTGAAAGATCCTGGAGTTGAACGAGTTTAAAATTGAATTTCCAGGCTGCCAGGTGCCGAGCTGTGCTGCGGGCCGTGGGTGTTCCAAAGGCACGGCAAAGGCACCCTGGAACCCGCCGTTTCTCGGTCACTGGGCCATTGTCTGAATGCAGATCCTATCGTTAGGGTTTTAATTATCCCAGCATTGACGAGAGAGAGGGAGAGATGCAAATGGGGGGCAGGGAAAATGGAGCCAGGCAGTTTGGGGAGGCACGAGCTGCTGTTAATGCACGTAATTAAAGCGCTAAGTGATTGTTCCTTCCCCGCGGAGCTGCGAGTGTCACTCAAGGCAGGAGCTTTCAAGTGCTATAAATAATCCAGCTGATGGAGATAAGGGATGGAGTATGGAGAGCTCAGATAATGCTCGTCTTATTCACAATTTGAATCTCACCGTCTCCTTTTCACGCCGGAGGAGATTCACGGATCAGGTTGAGGGGCACGCTCCTGTTCAAAAATAGGTTTTGGTGACCTTTCCTCTGAACAGATTTTAGTCAACTGCTCTCAAAAATTGCTGCTTTTATCCCCTAACCGGTATCTCCTCCAGCAGCTGGACACCTGCAGAGCGAGGGGATTAAAGGTGGCCACTGAGTTTTGGGGCTGCGAAATGTTCAAGTGGAATCCCACAAAATCAACTTGGTTTTCTGCTTTTGGAGAGCTGCAGATTTTTTGGGGTGTTTTTTGAAGCAGGTTTCTCATTCATTGTGTCAGGAAAATCCGATTAAAACCTCCAGGTGGAACCTTTGAATATTGGCTGGGGCTGAATTTGGGGGTGGGGATCCCAAATCCTCAGAGCTTTCTCAGGGGTTTTCTGGTTTTAAAGGGTTTTTTCAAGAGCACAGAAATGGGAAAATGTTGAAATTCAGGGCATCACCTCCCAATTCCATCTCCTGTTCCCTCCTTGGAATGAGAGAATCTTTCCCAAATCAAACCATTCCACGATTCTGGGATTACATTCTGATCTAACAGAGGTTGGCTTTTGGTTTCCTGTAATCCAAATTTTCCTGGGCAACAACTACAATGTCACTGAATGTCAGTGGAAGTTTTTGGTGGAAGGTGAAAAAAAAAATTTCCACGGTTTTTATTTACTGTGAAAAAATCAATTTTCTGTAATACACCATGAATTGAGGAATGTTAAAAAAAATCCTGTGAAAAAAATCCTCAGGTTTTCTGTAATATCCCATGAATTGAGGAATGTTTAAAAAAATCCTGTGAAAAAAATCCTCAGGTTTTCTGTAATATCCCATAAATTAAGAAATGTTACAGGAAATGTTATTTTAAGGTATGGAGGAGTCCGTGTGAACCTCCAGGTTTGAGTTTCAGCTGGTCTGAGCTGACCTTTTTTTACTCTAATTAAATTTCAGTTTAAATTTATTTTTTTAAATTTTCATTAAATTACTGCAATACTCTCTCAAGTCCTCCCCATTGGCCACACGTCCAAATTTAAATTTTCCTTCAGCATCCATCTTCATTGTCTAAAACCTGTTAGATGCCTCAAGGGGAGAGAAAACTTCAGTTTAGCAGCTTTGAAGTTGGTCATGCTTCCATATGGAATATTCTGTGTCCTGCAGGGATTCAGAAATTTGGGATCTGCCTTCCCTGGGTCATCTTTAACAGACACAGCTTAGCCCTGACTCAGCCTGGAGCTGATGGAAAACCTCCAGAGCCGCTATGGATGGTGGCCTCTGGAACAAATATTTTCGGGATTCAATTTGTCTTGGCAGGAAACGGCTCGGGAGGGTTTTTATCAGCCCCAGACACCTTTTAAGGTGTCTAATTAAAAAAGAAAAAAAAACCACCACACAAGAAAAGGCTACAATTCCTCCTACAGCTTGGCACGTGTTGGCATTTTTTACTTCCTTTGTTGTGGGAGGAAACTTAATCAAAAGCTGTTTGTGAATGGGGAAGAGGTTAAGCCTTTAAATATTGGGATTTACAGGGACTGTTGGGAAAAGGGGCTGGGGAAGGACGGGCGCCGCTCCCTTATCTCGTTTGAAATTAATTACTTGGGGAATCAGCTCAGGAGTATTTTTGAGGAAGAGCTTGAGGAATTAACAGTAGAGATCTGTGGATTTTTACAGCAGAATTATCAGCTGGATTCGTGCTCTGACGTCAGAGGTGCAGAGGGGGCGAAGGGACGGAATTGGGGGTGGGATGAGCAACCTCCAGCGGTGACCTTGGCTTTGCTGCCTGGAAAAAAACGAGAATGTTGGTGAATCATTCCTGCTCCTGTGTTTGTTCAGGATCACAGGGAGTGTTAACCCAGGCCCTGCCTGCCTGGAGTGGTTTATTCATCCCATCCTCACCTGAACCAGGGCCAGGACACTCAGCCCGCAGGCATCTCCTCTTCCTTCACCTCATTTTCTATTAACTGCCCACAAAAGGTGGAATTCAGCCCATCTTGGGTTGCCTGAGGACAGCCAGGTTTGTTTTCCTGGCCCTGGGGTCACAGCCCCTGCTCCTGAAGGAGTGCAGGAGGTTTTCTTCTCTCTATGCATCTGGAGCTCTCTCAGAAGAAATGGAATTGATCCATAAATCCAGCAGGAGCCTTGGAGCTGCCCCTGGATCCCTGTGAGTGTTCAAGGCCAGGCTGGACGGGGCTTGGAGCAGCCTGGAAGGTGTTGGGGCTGGAATGGATGAGCTTTGAGATCCCTTCCCACTGATTCCACATCTTTATCCTGGTCCCAGACCTTGTTTTATCTCCCAGACTGGCTCCAGGTTGTGTCTGAGTGACTGGAGGCTGAGCTGCCTGGAAAACCAGTCCCATTGTCCACCTCTGTTTCCCTGGAGCTGCACAGGAGCGTGGATGCTCCAGGCTGGACCCAGCCCTGATTTAGGCAGGGAATCATCCAGGAAAAGCCTGGCTTATTGTGATCCCTGACCTTCTTCCCATCCTGGTGTTGGATCTGGTGTGCCTTGGAGCTGGGCTGATCCATTCTGGGGGTTTTATCCTGGAGAAATTTGGGGTTGGGAAGCACAGAGAGCCAGCAGAGCTGCTGGGAGAGCTGGGAATGTTCAGCTGGAGAAGGGAAGGATCCAGGGAGACCTTCCCGAGGCTGAAGGGGCTCCAGGAGAGCTGGAATTTGGGAAAATGGATGGAAGAACAGGACACAGGGAAAGGGGAGCTTGGGGTGGGATATGGGGAAGGAATTCCCAGAGAATCCTTGGGAGTATCCCAGGAAAGACTGGAGCACCCTGGGATGGTGGGAGGTGTTGGGATTGGAATGGGATGGGGTTGAAGGTCCATGATTCCATCATTCCATGATTCCATGACTCCAGCAAAGCCCTGGAGCAGCAGCTGGTGGGCCCTCAGCTTCTCCACTGGGAATTCCTGTTCCTTCAGGATCAGGCCCTGCATATCAAGTGAGGAACCCAGGAATAAATCCAGGATCAGATCTGGTGTAACAAGGCCGTGTCATCAATTAATTCAATCCTAGCTTGGTTCAGGATGCCTTGCCCGGCTCCTGGATTTACTTTTCCTTTGTCAGAATGGTTTGATTTAAATCTTAGTTCCCAAAATTTAATCTGGGAAAAACCCAGCCTGGGTGCTCCATGTAGGATTCAGGCAGGGAAATCAGGGAGCACTTTGTCCTCCCGTTCTTTAGGCTTGCTCAGAGTGGAGAATAACACAGAAAAACAGAATAAATCTGTTTTTTTCCGTTGTTATTCCAGTGCTGTGTCCCAGACACGCTGATTAATCTCAGAAGATCAGCACACTCATCCCTATTGTTCTAATCCCGAGCGGAGTCTGCCACAATAAATGGTTCAATATCCATGGAACTCACACTGAAAAGATACAAGGAAAGTGCAGATTTGACGACTTGTTCTGGTGTTGTGCAAACTTTTTTTCCTCCTCTTCAAATTTAGAACAGACTTTTTATTTCCAAAAACTCCTTAAACCCTTAAACACTCACAACTCAGGAATTCTCATATTTAAAACCACAAAATGCCCCTGGAAGCGAGTTCAGGCTCCCAACCCCAGGGAATGTTTGCTTTGCCTTTTTTTGAACTCTTTTTTATTTGACTCCTTTTTCCTTTCCTTTCCTTTCCTTTCCTTTCCTTTCCTTTCCTTTCCTTTCCTTTCCTTTCCTTTCCTTTCCTTTCCTTTCCTTTCCTTTCCTTTCCTTTCCTTTCCTTTCCTTTCCTTTCCTTTCCTTTCCTTTCCTTTTCCTTCCCTTCCCTTCCCTTCCCTTCCCTTCCCCTTCCCTTCCCTTCCCTTCCCTTCCCTTCCCTTCCCTTCCCTTCCCTTCCCTTCCCTTCCCTTCCCTTCCCTTCCCTTCCCTTCCCTTCCCTTCCCTTCCCTTCCCTTCCCTTCCCCTTCCCTTCCCTTCCCTTCCCTTCCCTTCCCTTCCCTTCCCTTCCCTTCCCTTCCCTTCCCTTCCCTTCCCTTCCCTTCCCTCTCTCCTCTCTCCTCTCTCCTCTCTCCTCTTGTCTTTTTTTTCTATTTTACATTTTCAGGAGTTCTTTGAGAACCCGGCGTTCCGCCCCGACGGGATGAAGCTGTACCCCACGCTGGTGATCCGCGGCACGGGGCTCTACGAGCTCTGGAAAACGGGGCGGTACCGGAGTTACCCGCCCAGCACCCTGGTGGATCTGGTGGCCAGGATCCTGGCCCTGGTGCCGCCGTGGACACGCGTGTACCGCGTCCAGAGGTAAATTCCCACCTGGAGTGTTCTGCGAGCCGCCCTGCGAGCCGTCCCGGCTGTAATTCTGTAATTTGTCTCAGCCTTCGTTATCTCCCAGCCTTAACCAGTAATTGAGCAGAGATCTCAAAGGTCTCTCTCTGTTCAGGTGGGAAATGGAAGGTGGGATGAGGAGCTGGGCGAGTGGGAAACGTCTGGAAATTTCCAGGGGCAGCACTCAGGGCTGGGATGATCCTGGGGGATAATCAGGTGGATCCTGTGATGGATAATTAATGGGATTGGTCTTATGATGGGTAATTAATTGGGTGGATTCCATTATGGATCCTGTGAGGAATAATGGGGTGGATTCCATGATGGATAATTGGATGAATCCCGTGATGGTTAATGGGATTGATCCTATGATGGGTAAATTGATGGATTCCGTGGTGGATAATTAATGGGATTGATCATATGATGGGTAATTAATTGGGTGGATTCCATGATGGATAGTTAATGGGATTGATCCAGTGATGGGTGATTGGATGGATTAATGGGATTGATCCTATGATGGGTAATTGGATGGATTCCATGATGGATAATGAATGAGATTGAGCCTATGATGGATAATGTGGTGGATTCCATGATGGATAATGAGTGGATTCCATGGTGGATAATTAATTGAATGGATCCCAAGGTGGGTAATTAATGGGATGGATCCCATGATGGGTGATTAATTGGATGGATTTCATGGTAGGTAGTTATTTGGATGGATCCCATTATGGATAATGTGTAGGTCCCATGATGGGTAATTAATTAGGTAGATCCCATGATGGGTAATTAATAGAGTGAATCCCATGATGATAATTTGATCCCAGGATTGAAAATTAATTGGGTGGATCCCATTAGGAACCCCATGATGGATAATGGGATGGATCTCTTTGATGGATAATTAATGGGATGGATCCCATGATGGATCCTGTGATGGATAATGGGATGGAACCCATTATGGATAATTCATGGGTGGATCCCATGGTGGATAATTAATGGAATGGATCCCATGGTAGATAATTAACGGGATGCATCCCATGGTGGGTAATTAATTGGATGGATCCCATGCTGGATAGTGGGGTGGATCCCATGGTGGATAGTTGGGTGGATCCCATGATGAATAATTAATTGGGGGGATCTCATGATGGATCCTGTGATGGATAATTAATTGGATGCATTCTGTGATGGATAATGGGATGGATGCCATGATGGATAATTAATTGGATGGATTCCATGGTGGATAAGTAATTGGATGGATCTCATGATGGATAATTGGGTGGATCCCATGATAGATAATGGGATGGATCCCATGGTGGATAATTAATGGATGGATCCCATGGTGGATAATTAATGGGTGGATCCCATGGTGGATAACGACATCACCAGACAAAACGCCTTCGCTTTTGCTCTTACCTTAAGTTTCTCTCACGGCTTCCCCTGCACCAGGGAAACTGAGACTGCTCCATCCCTGGAAGAGTCCAGGGGAAGGTTTGAAGCACCCTGGGATGGTGGGATGGGATTTAAGGTCCCTTCCCACCCAAACTATTCCAGGATTCCATGATCCCAAATTCTGAAACCCACTCCTTATGATTCTTGTTCCCTGGGACGGGATTTTGAGGAAAATCCAGGAACTCGCTGTGTTTGTGTCCATCCCAATCCCAAAATAATCAGTTTATTGAGGGAGAAAGGCACCACTGAATAAAACACCATGAAAAATCTTCCTGCTCCAGGAAATCCAGTGAAATGGTGTGGAAAAGGTGGAATCACCATCCTTGGAGTTGTTTAAAACCCTCGAGGCTGTGATTTAATACCCTGTTGTTGATGATCCAAAGGTTGATCTCAACCTTAATAATTCCATGATTCTATTGAACTTGTTGTTTATTTTTTAAAAAATGAGCTGCTGCTAATGAGCCCTTGGAGGAGAAGGCATCTCTCAGGCTGATCCTTATTCCTGCATTTATCCTGAATATTTGGGATCTTCATCATCCCCACAGCACTGCAGAAAACGACAGGAGCGTCACTCACCTCCAGGGGTTTTGTTTTTCCTTGGATTCTGGTGTTTTTATGGATTTTCCTCTCACTCTGATGGTGAGGAGGTGGAAAAATGAGGAAATAAAATCTTTCCCTCGGAATGGGGCAGAGCTGAGAGCCAGATCCAGAATTTCCCTGGAAGTTCCAATCAGCTGCTCCACGAGAAACTCAAGGAATGCAAATGTTGGGAAAATAAGAGATTAAACAAACGTGGCTGGAGCTGCTGGCAAATTTTCTCATTAACTTTAATAAGTCAGCATTTAATCCCCTGTATCCTGAATTTATTTAGCATTTTAATGAGTCCCCAAATCAGTGTCCAGTGTCTGGAGTTGCTCTGGACACTCCTGACGATCCAAAGAGGAAATAAAAAAACCCATTCCTTGCTTTTTTTTTTCCTTCAAAATCTGCTTTTTCCCATCCCTATTTGAAATTCCTTCTCTCCCCAGCAGGTGGATGAGCAGCTCTGGGTTGTAATCCACCTTTTATTTATGGGATTTTGGTTGCAGTTCCCTGGATTTAGATAAAAACCCAGGACAGGAGTTCATCAGGATTATTTTGTCGCTGTTCCTGGAGGGAAACTCCACCCAGCCTGGCGTTTTTGGAGCTGCTCCATAATTGTTATTCCCTGGATTATCCCTGTGGAGCTGAGTGTCCTCCAGTCACCACGTGAAGCGCTCGTTTTCCCCCAAATTGCAGCTCTTAGACTCTGCAGGGTCTTTATTTACTCAGAGAAATCCCTGCATAAAGGCCCTGGTTAAGGAGTTTTCCTTGGAGTTCTGGGCAGGAATTATCCCCAGATCATGTGGATTTATAGGAAAAAAAAAATCTTTTTTTTCCTTTTCCCAGAGAGGGGCAGGACACAGGGAATGGCTTCCCACAGAGGGCAGGGATGGGTGGAGTTCTGGGAAGGAATTCCTGCCTGGGAATCCCCATGCCTGGAATTGTCCCAGCAAAGGTTGGAGCAGCCCGGGATGGTGGAAGGTGTCAAGGTTGGGATGGGGTTTAAGGTCTTTAAGGTGTTTTGTTTTGGTTTTTTGGGGTTTGGGGTTTTTTAAATTTTTTTTAGGACCCTTTAATTGCTTTATTTTTTTGCCCAGCTCCTGCTAAACCCAGAAATTGTTCTTAGGTTTTAAGGAAAATCCACCAAGACCTGGGCAGATCCAGGAATTAATTTCACAGAGCTACAGGGGGATGGAAAACCAGATTGATTGATTAATTAATCAATTAATTAATTACAGCCCAAATTCCCTGAGCATCCCAAGCTCCAGGGATTTTGGGGTATTCAGCTGAGGAAAAGGAGGAAAACTCACCTAGGAATGTTTGGGACCATCCTGGTTGGTGCAGAACTGATTTTCCTGTCTGTGATTTTCCTGGAAATTGGAGGGATTTTGGATAAACATGGAATTTTAGCAGGGTGGGGTGGGATGAGCATTCCAAGCTCCATCCCAATGCAGAAATCCTCCTTTCCCTACAAATAAAATCCTGATTTTCTCATCTTCATGGGACAAACTGGGAATCCACCTGGGAGGCCAAATCTGCTCCCAAATTCCCGTTCAGCTCCTTCCCTGGTGTCCTGGTTTGGAGGACAAAGAAAGAAGGGTTCCTGCAGGAGCTTTTCTTTGAAATGGAGAATGTCAACCCCCTCCCTCCAAATTATCATAATTTTGAAATTAAGGGGCTCTCAGGCAAAGATATGGGAATTAGGAATAACAGTTCTTTGCTAGGAAAATTAAAATAGAAATACAGCATTACAAAGAACAATCCCAAAACCCTGCCAGAGTCAGAATCCAAGCTGACACCTGTCAGTCAGTCAGGGTGTTGGCAGCAGTCCCATTCAATGGTGGCTGCATCCTCCTGCAGTGGCAGATGTGGTTCAGCTGGAGCAGGGCTCCTGGAGAAGGTGCAGTTTTCCTCTGAAGGTGCAGGGATGATGTGGAAAGGTCCAGTTTTCCTCTGGAATCCAGTGGAAAAGGCTGCTCTGGTGTTCCAAATCTCATTTTTTCTCTAGGTAGGAAAGACTTGGCTCCTCCCCTGGTTGGAGCATGTCCCAGTGGGATGATGGAATTTTCTCAGTCATGCCTGGGACTCAATGGCCATGAACAGGAGATATCTCCTGGAGGGAGGATGGGCTGTGGGAGGATAAAGATGATTGCCCCAGCTGGTTTAAAGCTGGCCCATTAGCAGATAATATGTGCCAGGAGATAAGGGTCACTGCCCCAGCTGGTTTCACAGATGGGGACAGAATTCACATTGCTGGTCACATCCTGTATTACACCTAAGACACCTGGAGATCTACAGATTCTTCCCCTCCTCGGGCTGGGATTCACATTCCCTTGGAATTTCCAGCAGGATTTCGCTGCACAGAATTTTCCCAATTTTTCAGTGAAAAATCAAAATTCCCACAACAAAAAAGTTGCAATTCTGACAGATTTCCCCAGAATTTCTGGTCTCCAGCAGCAGATGATAAAGAACATCTGGATGATCCTTTTCCCCAAAATTTCTGGTCTCCAGCAGCAGATGGTGAAGAACATCTGGATGATCCTTTTTTTTTTCCCAGATTCCCGAGTGAAGAACTGAGAGAAAGCCCCTATTTTTTAGGATAGTTAAAGATTTATATTCAGGTTTTTTCACTCAAATAAAAAACTATGACTTCTTTTCATTTTTCTGCTGCTTTTCCCTTCATTTTTCAGTTGTTTTTTATTTCTAATCCTACCTAATTCTTGAAACCAAAGGAATTCAGCAAATTTGGGAATTCAGCTCTTTGAAATTTTGGCCTAATGATGTTTTTTTGGTGAATTCTGTGCTAATCCAGCTGTTAAAAATTTGGATTTTCCTCTTTTTTTGGCAGGGATATCCCAATGCCTCTAGTCAGCTCTGGGGTGGAGCACGGGAACCTGAGGGAGCTCGCCCTGGCCAGGATGAAGGACCTCGGGACACAGGTAAAAAAAAAAAAAAAAATTAAAAAAAATCAATAATAATTAAAAATATTGTATAAAGTATTTTATAAAATATTTTATAAAATATTTCATACATAAAATATAAACATATAAAAACTATAAAGTAGTTTATAGTGATATTTTAAAATAATAAATAACGAAGATAAATCCTCGTTGGTTGTGTTGAGGGAGAGCTGGTGCCCTCACCCACATCAGGAGATGAAGCCAAAACAAGAACCAGATTTGGCTTAAAAAAACCCCAAAAGAAGGAATTCCCAGAAATCCCTGGGAATATCCAAGGAAATTTTGGACCACCCTGGGATCGTGGGATGTTCCTGGAATGGAATATTTGGGGTTTCTGGAATGGTTTCCCTTGAAAACCAAGAAGGAGATTGGTGAAATTCCAAATATTCTCATTCAAGGATTCCCAATGCTCCACCTTCCCAATGCCAAATTTTTATTTTTCCATGGATATTTCCTTTTCCTCAGGGATTGATTTTCCCCAGTTTTACCTTCACCATTCCAACCTCTCCCCAAGGTGCAATTTTCCCATTGGAAACTCATCCCTGCAGCTCTTCCATGGGGTTTGGAACCCTGGAATTTTCTGGAATTTTCTGGGGTTTTTTTCTGGAATTTTCTGGAATTTTCACCCCCTCCCCCTCCCCTTCCCTTTTTTTTCACCCAGTGCCGTGACGTGAGGACGAGAGAGGTTGGAATTCAGGAAATCCACCACAAAGTGAGACCATACCAGGTAAAAATTCCTTTTTTTTTTTTTTAATTCCCTGGAGCTGAGGCTGTACCAGCAAAAATTCCCTTTTTTTAAAAATTCCCTGGAGCTGAGGCTGCACCAGGTAAAAATGTCCTCTTTTTTTAAAAATTCCCAGAATCTGAGGCTGTACCAGGTAAAAGTTCCTTTTTTTTTTAAATTCCCTGCATCTTTTTCTGTCCAAATTCACGGATGGAAGTTCAATAAGCCACCACAGTGGGTTTGGTGATGTTTGCACTCCCATAAAATCGCCTTCCCTTTTTTTCCCCATATTAAAATCCAGATTTGGGAAATCCTATAATGCCCCATGTCCATTTGGAATAAGAATGGTGGATTTACAGCTTTTTTTGGGTGGATTTCCACATTTCTTAGGCAAAAAATGTTCAGTGAAATATGTATTTTTATGTGAATATCTTCATTTAGCACACGCGTGGTGGCTTCCATTCCCAAAATCCTAAAATAATCCATAAAAAGATGGTTTGGCTAATGGGAGAGAAAAGGAAAACGTGCACTGATGGATTGAAGCATCCAATTTAGGAAATTCCAGAATCCTGGAATGCTTTGGGTTGGAATTCTGGGCATGTCCAAATTCTGGGAATTCCCTCTTCCTGTTGCTTTTCTGATGTTCAGTAAAGACCAAAACCGATTTTTTACTCCCAAATAAATTTAGTTCCAGCTGGGAAGAAAGCTGGATCAGGGACCAAACCCAAATTCCCAAACCCAGCCACAAATTCCAGGGTCAGGAATTCTCAGCACCCAAAATTTTTAAAATTCCTCTTTACTCCTGCTTTGGAATTCTGCTGATTTCCTCAGGCTTCCAGGGATTTGGAGAATATTCCCAGAGTTCAGCAGCTGGAGGATTTTTCCAGACATTCCAGGGAATTTTATTCTCCTTTTCTCCTCCAATATTTCTGTTTGTATCAAAATGCACCAAAAAATCCCAAAATTCTCCCGTTCTTCCCAGATTCCTGCAGGAACCGAGGTTGCCCAGACTCCTGGGAATCTCTTCCCAAGTTTCTGTTGGATCTGATTTGAATTGTAAATTCAGACAGCAAATCGCTCATCCCGGGCTTTTCCAAGCGGAAAATTCCCTTTGTTCAGCTCAGCAGGAGCAGAAATCCCAGGAAAACGGTTCGGGAGCGTTTTCCATGGATGTAAACAAACAATGGCAGGCACGGCTCAGCTTAATTAATCACCACCTCTAATTAACAGCTCTGGGGTGGGGGTTCCATGACAAAAATCTGATTTTTCGGAGCTGATTCGAGGTGTTTTTGTTGTGGTTGGGAAATCTCAGAAATGAAATTATTGCTGCAGGGGTGACAGATCCTGAGGGGCAGTGACAGCTCCGAGAGGGGCTGGTCCTGATTCCTGAAAAACTGAGGGATTGTGTTGGGATAACGAGGAATAAAACTCATTTTGGAGCTGGTTTAGGTTAAAAGTTCCAAGGAGGTGCCAGATGTTCAATGGGATTTATTCACAGGGAAAAAGGGAATTGATGTGGGAGGGTTTGGGGACTGGGAATTGTCCCAAAAGTGTCCAGGTACAGCCTGGATGGGTTTGGAGCAGGAATGGGGTTGGAATGGAGTGGGATTGAAGATCCATGGGTCCCATCCAAACCATTATGGGATCCAGGACACTCAGGATCCAGCCCGAGGGATTTTTAAGGAATTTGGGGATGGAAAAGGGAAGGGTGACCCTTCCTGGAATCCCGAATTCCCAGTGAAGCCCCTGAATCCTGAAATTCCTTCCCAGAGAGGAATGGGGATGGGGATGGATCCAATCCCAGGCTGGGATTGCTGAGAATAGAGGGAATTCCATGAGAAAGGGGGAAATGGGATTTGGGAAGGAATTCCTGTCTGGGTTGGAATTCCTAGGGAATCCCTGGGAGCATCCAAGGAAAGTTTGGAGCAGCCTGGGATGGTGGAAGGTGTCCCTGGAATGGGATTGAAGATCCATGAATCCCACCCAAAGCATTCCATGGTTCTGTGCCAAGGGCACCACGGGGAATCCCAGCACTGGAATTCCCATCTGGAATTAAAGTGGCTTTAGGGAAACTCTTCCTGTTTCCTCTGAACTGTATTTATGGATCCATGGAATTGGCTTCGGTCAAGGATTTTCCTTTTTCCCGTCCTTTTCCTCCTCATCCATCCCCTCCTGGATCAGGAGGTTGATCCAAAGGGATTTCATGGCCAAGTCCAAATTCCCACCTGGAACTAAACTGGCTTTAGGGAATCCATACTGGGATTCAGCAAATCCAAACTGGGATTCAGGGAATCCAAACTGGGATCCAGGAAATCCCAACTGGGATTCAGAAAATCCAAACTGGGATTCAGGGAATCCAAACCGAGATTCAGAAAATCCAGACTGGGATTCATTAAATCCAAACTGGGATCAAGCAAATCCAAACTGGAACTCAGGAAATCCCAACTGGGATGCAGTGAATCTAAACTGGAATTCAGAAAATCCAAACTGGGATTTGCCAAATGCAAACTGGAACTCAGGGAATCCCACCTGAAATTCAGTGAATCCCAACTGGAATTCAGAAAATCCAAACTGGGGTCCAGCAAATCCAAACTGGGATTCAATGAATTAAAACTGAAGTTCAGCTAATCCAAAACGTGATCTAACAAATCCAAACTGGGATTCACCAAATCCAAACTGGGATCAAGCAAATCCAAACTGGAATTCAGTGATTTGAAACTGAGATTCAGCAAATCCAGACTGGGATTCAGGGAACTAATCTGGAATTCAGTGAATCCCAGCTGGAATTCAGCAAATACAAACTGGGATTCAGAGAAGCCAAACTAAGATTTGCCAAATCCAAACTGGGATTAATTGAATCCAAACTGGAATTCAGTGATTCGAAACTGGGATTCAGCAAATCCCAAATGGGATTCAGCATATCCAAACTGGGATTCAGGAAACTAATCTGGAATTCAGTGAATCCCAACTGGGATTCAGCAGATCCAAGCTGGGATTCAGTTCTGTTTGTTGTGAGCCATATTTACGGAATCGGTTTGAATCTCCATTTTTCTTTTTTCCCCTCTCTTTCCTCCTCTCTCCCGTCCCAGGTGGAGCTGATCCGCCGGGACTACGTGGCCAACGGGGGCTGGGAGACGTTCCTGTCCTACGAGGACCCCGAGCAGGACATCCTGGTGGGGCTGCTGCGCCTGCGCCGGAGCTCCCCGGCCACCTTCCGCCCCGAGCTGCGCGGCGGCGTCTCCGTGGTGCGCGAGCTGCACGTCTACGGCAGCGCCGTGCCCGTCAGCAGCCGCGACCCCAGCAAGTTCCAGCACCAGGTGCTCCTCACATCCCTCTTCTCTCCAGAAAAACTGGGATTTGGTTTCATTTCACTGTTGGGATTTGAGCTGCTTTTTCCTACAATTCTGTTACTTCTGAGTGTTTTTGAAATTTTTTTCCAATGGGACCCTCAGAATTCCAGCACCAGGTACTCCTCTCATCTCCAGTTCTCCTCTGCTCTCCTGTCCTGGTTTGAAGGACAGGTATCTGCCAATAAAGGCAGAAGCTTGTTTTTGAAATGGAGAATGGAAACCCCCTCCCTCCAAATTATCATAATTTTGAAATTAAGGGGCTCTCAATCAAAGATAGGGGAATTAGGAATAACAGTTCTTTACTAGGAAAACTACAATAGAAATGCAGTATTACAAAGAACAATCCCAAAACACTGCCAGAGTCAGAATCCAAGCTGACACCCGTCAGTCACTCAGGGTGTTGGCAGCAGTCCCATTCAATGGTGGCTGCATCCTCCTGCAGTGGCAGATGTGGTTCAGCTGGAGCAGTGCTCCTGGAGAAGGTGCAGTTTTCCTCTGGAGGTCCAGGGATGATGTGGAAAGATTCAGTTTTCCTCGAATCCAGTGGAAAGACAGTAACTTGCTGTTCCAAATCTCATTTTTTCTCTAGGTAGGAAAGGCTTGGCTCCTCCCCTGGCTGGAGCATCTCCCAGTGGGATGATGGAATTTTCTCAGTCATGCACTGGGACTCAATGGCCATGAACAGGAGATATCTCCTGGAGGGAGGATGGGCTGTGGGAAAGATAAAGATGATTGCCCCAGCTGGTTTAAAGCTGGCCCATGAGCAGATAATATGTGCCAGGAGATAAGGGTCACTGCCCCACCTGGTTTAACAGATGGGGACAGAATACACATTGCTGGCCATGTCAACCCAACACATCTCCAGAAAAACCGGGATTTTGTTTCATTTTCTCTCACTCACTCACTCACAGTTGAGATTTGAGCTGCTTTTTGCTGGAGTTCTGTTGCTTCCGACTGTTTTTCATTTTTTTTTTTTCAAATGGGATCACATCTCAGCTCTGCAGGAACTCTGAGATATAACAAAATTGCTTGAGATTTTAAAAAATTCCTTTCTGGACGCTGCTTCATTTCCATCCCTCAGGAGCTGATTTGCTGATTTGGATTTCCTGTGTTAATTAATTCCTGCTCAGTGGAGGAATTCCACTCCTGGAATCTGCAGCAATTCCCCCTGGGAAGGGCAGGTTGGGTTTGGTGCTGTCCCCATTTGGGACTTTTGTGGGATAGGTTCTTCCTGCTGAATCAGAATTCCCGGGAATCCGTGGCTGCCCCTGGATCCCAGGAGAGGCTGGAGCAGCCTGGGATCGTGGGAATGGGATGGGATGGGATGGGATGGGATGGGATGGGATGGGATGGGATGGGATGGGATGGGATGGGATGGGATGGGATGGGATGGGATGGGATGGGATGGGATGGGATGGGATGGGATGGGATTGAAGATCCTGTGCCACCCAAAACAGGTTGGAATTACCACACCCAAATTTATTTCCTTGGACACTCCCAGGGATTTTCTGGGAATTCCAGCCCAGCCAGGAATTCCTTCCAAAATCCCATTTCCTCCTTTCCCAGGGAATTCCCTCCATTCCCATCCTGGGGTTGGATCCATCCCCATCCTGATCCTTTCCAGGAAGGAATTTTGGGCTCCAGGGGCTTCAATGGGAATTTGGGATTCCAGGAAGTGTCTCCCTTCCCTTTTCCATCCCCAAATTCCATAAAAATCCCTCAGGATAGATCCTGAGTGTTCTGGATCTCAGAATCTCAGAATGGTTTGGGATGGGATCCATGGACCTTCAATCCCATTGCAATCCCACAATCCTGGGATTTTCCAGCCTTTCCTTGGACACTGCCAGGGATCCAGGAGCAGCCACAGCTCCTCTGGGAATTCCAGCCCAGCCAGGAATTCCTTCCCCATATCCCACCTATCCCTGCCCTCTGGCACTGGCAATTTCCAGTTCAGAATTCCAGGATGATTTCCCATCAGGGGATTTAACCCCATCCCTGCCATGGCGAACCAGTCAGACACTGGAAGCTCCAGTGAATAATTCCACCTTGAGGAAAAAAATTCCCTGAGGAATTCATTGTTGATCTCAATCCTGCAATATTCGCAACCACAAAATCCAAAAATCCAGATTTTTTGGAACTGATATTTTCTTTCTGACCTTGCTCATGGCTTCCATTTTGACAGAACTTTTTTTTTTTTTTTCCTTTTCCCCTGTTATTTCTGCCATTCCAGGGATTTGGAATGTTGCTGATGGAGGAGGCAGAGAGGATAGCCAGGGAGGAGCACGGGGCACGGAAAATCGCTGTGATATCAGGTATTGCTGCTTTATCCCTTCTTTAGGATATTTTTATCTTAATCCCAAAATTACCCCACTGCTGGGAGCATTCCTTGGCTCAGGGAGGATGCATCTGAAATTATCCCAGAGAAGAAGCTGGAGCCTTTCCTCCTCTCCCATTTTTGGGGTTGGAACTGATTTTGGGATTTTGGGAGCTGTGGCAGCTCCAGGAAGCTTTTCCAGGTGGATGGAGCTGTGGAATATCTGGGATCCTGCATTCCCTGGGGAGCTGTTCCACCCTTTGGAATACAATAATTTAATATTAATCATATTACTGGGGAGAGGAATTCTTGTTGCCATAAGAATTTTAGGGGATTTAACTGCAGAGCTCTGATCCAGAGGGTTTTTGGTTTTTTGAGAAATAAAAATCCTCATTTTCTGCTGCCCCACCAGAAAAAAAGAAAACCAAACCCAAAAATGAGAAATCCACAGCTTGGATTGGAGCTGCTGAGCAAATCCCTGTGTGCTTCCAGCTTTAAAATCCCAGGATTTTCATGGATCATTGATGAGGATCAGGGTGGGAGTGGAGCACAATGTGCAGGAGGAGCTGGATGATCCAATGGAATTTTCTGGGTTCTGTTTGCTTGTTGTTCCCAGAGCAGCTGTGGCTGCTCCATTCCTGGGAGTGTCCAAGGAAAACTGGGAACAACCTGGGATCATGGGAGGAGGTGTCAGGGTTGGAATGGTATTGAAGGTCCCTTCCCACCTGAACCAGTCTGGAATTCCATTATTCCATCTCGCAATGGTTTCCCAATTTCTGCTGCTGTCTGGTGTCAGTCCTGAACTGGGAATTTCACCTGGATTCCAGAATTCCATTATTCCATCTCCCAATCATTTCCAATTGCTGTTTGGTGTCAGTCTGAACTGGGAGTTCCAGATGGATTCTGTTTGTATCCCTGGAGTGCCAACCACAATTTCCTGCAATTTCTCCAGGTTTTCCAGCAGTTTCCTTGGAGATGCTGAATCCCAGTCCTCCTCCCAGAGGTTTTATCTGGAATAAAAGACACAGCTAGGAGTTTTTTTCTCCCTCAGAGGGTGAAATTTTGGGGTTGAAAATGGAATTTTTTAACACAGGAGCCTGTTCAAAGTTGTATTTCCAACAGAAAATTATTTTTCCAAAAGGAAAAACATGGAATCTGGCGGATTTCAGGCACAATCTTTTCCCTCTCCTCGGCTGTGAGATCCTGGAATTTTCATCTTCCTGCTGTAAAAACCCTGGATCCAAACCTGGAGATGGGAATGGAGTAATTAATTAATCCCTGATTGCCTCCCTGTGAGGATCAGGAGCAGAGTGCTCAGGTTGGGGTGGCTGTGGCCACAGGAGGTGCCACAATCCCAAAAATCCAGGGCATGGATTTTTCCAATCCCACAAATCCTTGGTGGAATCCTTTCTGGGAATGTGAAGCCGCAGGAGGTGCCACAATCCCACAAATCAAATTCATTGAGAGTTTTTCCAGGCTCTGAAATCCTTGGCTGTTCCTGGGAATATGAAACCATGGGAGATGACACAATCCCCAAAAAAAATGGGAATGAAGGGCTTTTCCAGGCACCCAGATCTTTGGGATTCCCACAGGAGTCCATGATCCTGGGGAGAAATTTAACTAATTCCATGTTTTTTCTGGGATCTGGAGTGTCTGACTCTGGGAACACTCAGTGTGCCAGAAGAAATCGGAATCCTCCTCCTTCCCCTTTTCCCATCGTGAATTTCAGTTGCATCCCACGGTGCTAAATCCACCTGAATTTCCATGGAGAGAAGCTGGAAATCCTCATAAATCACAGGATTTATCCAGGGGCAGCCCAAAGTGGCCTCATTTCCACCCTGGAAGAAATAAATCACCGGAGAAATGGGGATGATGGGGTCTGGGAAGGCTCCCTTGAGCTTTCGTTCCATCCCAGAGCTGCTGTTTTTAGAACTGCCAGTCTCAGGGCTGTTATTAAGAAAAGTGGCCCCAGATAAATGGAAATAATGAGTTGATGTTTGTCTGCTCCAGGATTGATGGCCTTTGGAAAAGGAATTAATTAGTGGGATTTGGAAAATCCAAGGATAAACCTGGAGCAGGGAATTCCTGCCTCTGGGTCGGGATGGACTCAAATTTTGGAGGTTTGATGATGTGACAGCTCTGAAAACGGGCTTGATGTTGGATTAACTGGGATTTTGGGGCAGGCATGAGCGGAATATTGGTTGTCCTTAAGCAGGGATAAATTGGGATTCTCCAAAGTATCCTGGCTGGAAGTTTTTATGTCAGTATTAATATTGTCTGTATTTATATGGAGGCAAATCCTACATGAAATGTAGGAACAGGAGGTGAAAATGTCAGGAATCCTTGGGATTCCTTCCTTCCTGGAATCCTTCCTTCCTGGAATTCTTCCTTCCTTCCTGGAATCCTTCTTTCCTTCCCAAATCCATAGTTTCTGAATTTAGATCAGCTGGGAATTAATAAGAAATCAGATTAATGACAAAACAAAGGCGATTTCCTTCCTGGCGATTTGGAATTCCCAGCAGTTGGAAGTGGGGTCAGATCAGAGCTGGGAGCATTTCCCAGGGATTTTTCACCCTGCAAAGCCTCTGAATTTCCCTCCTCACCTCTTTCCATGAAATCCCCATGGATTTCCCACTTTCCTGGGGCTGGAATAACGGGATAACTCCGGATGCGGGTGAAGAGGACAAAGCTCTGTCCTTGGAACCTTTCCTGTCGTCCCCTTGATGGCTCCTCTAGCCGTTATTTTGACTTTGAGGCTTGACATCCCATAATTAGCCCCATCTGACCCTGATCCTGGAGCAAACCCTTCCAGCTGCTCCCTTAAAACAGCACCAGCGACGGGAATGTGGGAGAGAATTCCAGAATGCTGGGAATGGTCCTGCCTCTCCCACTGGCCCCCAAAAATCCAAATATTTTGAGATCCAAATATTCCCGATCCTTTGTGCTCCCCCTGAGCAGCACCCAGCAGTTCTGGTGTCATCCTTGGATTCTGGAGAGATCCAGGATTCCTTGAAAATTCCATGAAATGACAAATCTGGTACCTTTGGAATGTCAAATCCACTACCTTTGGGGTTTTTGGTTTTTTGTTTGAGGGGTGTTGGTTTGTCCTTCCTGCTCTGGGAAGATGTTGGGATTGGAATGGGATGATCCAAAAGATCCCTTCCAGCCCAGAGCTTCACTGTGATTTTATCCCACAGATTGTCCTGGGCTCCCTTGTGCAGCCCTGATTCATGATTCCAAACTGGGATCCAAGGAATCCAAACTGGAATTCAGGGAATCCCAGCTGGGATCCAGCAAATCCCAACTGGGAATCAGCAAATCCAGACTGGGATTCAGGGAATCCAAACTAGGATTCAGGGAATCCCAACTGGGATCCAGCAAATCCGAACTGAAATTCAGTGGTTCCGAACTGGGATTCAGCAAATCCAAACTGGAATTCAGAAAATTGAAACTGAGATCCAGCAAATCCAAACTGGGATTCAGCAAATCCAAACTGGGATCAAGCAAATCCAAACTGGGATTCAGCAAATACAAACTGGGATTAAGCAAACCCAAACTGGGATGCAGTGAATCCAAACTGGGATTTAGCAAATCCAAACTGAGATTCAGGGAATCCCAACTGGAATTCAGCAAATCCAAATGGGATCCAGCAAATCCGAACTGGGATTCAGCAAATCAAAACTGGAATTCAGAAACTTGAAACTGGGATCCAGCAAGTCCAGACTGGTAAGCAGTGATTCCAAACTGGGATCTAGCAGGAGAAGCTGCTGTGGCTCCTGCAAGAGCAGGGACAGCCTTGGGCTGCAGATCCCTTGTCTGGCCCTAAGCCTGGCTCAGTAAATCCCTTGTCTGGCCCTAAGCCTGGCTCAGTAAATCCCAGCTCAGTAAATCCCAGCTGTGCTGACTCTGTGGCTCCTTCCCACAGCTCCGTGTCCTTATCTCCCGCTCCAGGCCTACACTGAATTCTCCTTCCCCTTGGAGCGGCGCCTTTTATCCCTTAAATCGGGCTTGGCCTCCCAGGAGCTTCGGGGCAGAGTCTGAGCCTCACCCTGAGCTCATTGCCATGCTGGGATGATCCCAGGTCGCTTTTCAGGGGCTCTCAAGGAGAAAATTAACGTGGCCACGGGCCAGGGACGTGTCACGGCCGAGTGCTCGGCGGGAGCGGCGGGAGCAGGTGATGGCAGCCTGGGATCATCCCAGAAAAACCATCCGGAGCTAGGATTGATTGTTTTATTTTAACTCTCTGAATTCGTGGTGATATCAGGAAGCTCCAGCTTGGGATCATCCCATGAACAGGGATAAAACCATCCAGAGCTGGGGATTGGTTTATTTTAACTCTCTGAATTCCTAGTGATGTCAGGCAGCTCCAGCTTTGGATCATCCCAGGAAAAACCATCCAGGGCTGGAATTGATTTATTTTAAATCTCTGAATTCCTGGTGATGCCAGGCAGCTCCAGCTCCAGCTTGGGATCATCCCAGGAGCTGGGAAAAAAACATCCAGAGCTGGGATTGATTTATTTTAACTCTCTGAATTCCTGGTGGTGCCAGGCAGCTCCAGATCCATCACTGGGATCAATCATCCCAAGAGTTGGGGAAAAAAACATCCAAAAAAACCATCCAGAGCTGGGATTGATTTAATTCTCTGAATTCCTGGTGATGTCAGGCAGCCCCAGCTTGGGATCATCCCAGGAGCTGGGATAAAACCATCCAGAGCTGGGACTGGTTTATTTGCGCCACCAAATCCCAAATGGTTCGGGTTGGGAGGGGCTTTAAAGCCCCCTGTTTCACCCTGTGGTTGAGGTTCCACCTTCCTCTGTCCCAGCCTTTCCTTGGACACTTCCAGGGTTGGAAAATCCAAGGAGGAGCCTTGCCAAGAGGGACAACAAAGCAAAAATACAGAGGAGTTGTGGAGGATTTTCCGCCTCCTGGTCCTTCTCGGTCCTTTTTAACCAGCAGTATTATTTTTGTTATTTCTGTTATTGCTGTGAGTTCTGTCCCCATCCCTCCTGATGCCCCATGGCCACACCACGGCAGCAATTAGTTAAATCCTCGCAGAATTTACAGAGTTTTCTCCCAAATATTTCATTTTCCACCACCTCTGCCTTTTGCTGTTGCTGGAGTTTGCTGGCCTGGGGCAGGCAGGGCTGTGTGGGCATTAAAGAAACGTTGCTTCCTTCATAAAGGGATCAATGAGATGGAATCTCCCCATCTGGAATCTCTGGGATGGGTCTCACCTTCAAAAATCATCTGTAATTCTGCCTTTCGTTGGTTTTTTTCCCCAAAAAATGTTCAGGTGCTGTGGTTTCTTCCCTGGTTTTTATTTCTCTGGCTGAGAAGTTGGATCAGCCCCATCAGGAAGGTGTTGCATCTGCATATTCCCTTCAAATCCAGCCCCATCAGGAATGTTCTGCATTTCTCTGCATTCCCATCAAATCCACTCTGGATTTAAGTGGAGCAGGGATTTTTGGGAGGCTGGAGGGCAATTCCAGGGATATCCCAAGTTTTCTGCCCACAGATCAGGGGTCACAAATAATCCCATCTCAGATCTCCATGCCACCGATATTTTGCAGTTGTTGAGCTGATGAATGAGACTCAGACTTCAAAAAACTCTTATTTTTTTTTTCCCCAAAAACCTCATTTTTCCATCACAGATTTGTGATTTCAAATTACCCCAGCTGTGGCATCGTGGCTGCTCGGGGCCGTGCCGTGACAGAGCCTCGCTGCCAGACACAGGGGCTGTGAAAACAGTAATTTAAAATCTCCGGGAAGCATTCCAGCCAGGAACAGGGAGGGAGAGAAAAAAAAAAAATCCCAATTTGTATTTGACATTAAAAACCAGAGGATTTCGGGGGCGGGTTCCTCCCGCAGGTCCAACAAACGGCTTGGGCACAGCTGGGGTTTGGCTCTGCCGCTCGTTCTGAGGCAGGATTCTCATTTTGGGATCGTCAGGCAGCGAGGTTAGGAAAAAATATCCAAAATTTACTCCAGAGCTCTGATTTAAAGCAGGTTCAGTGATGTTAAATGGGGTTTTAATTAGCTCTTAAATAAATAATATCAGGTTCCTATATTCTCAGAGGGAATGAGGCTCTGGCACAGGTTTCCCAGAATCTGGGGCTGCCCCTGGAAGTGTCCATGGACAATGCTTGGAGAAATCTGGGATAGTGGGAGGCGTCCCTGCCCATGGAAGAGGGATGGAACTGGATGAGCTTTGAGGTCCCTTCCAATCCCAAACCATTCCGGGATACTGGGCAACACTTCCAAAACCCTCCAATTTTCCAAGGATTTTTATCTCCTCAGGAGCTTCCAGAAGATGCACTGCCAATTCTCTGATTTAAAATAAAACCCTTTGCTGTGGGGATCATTCCCTGGTTCCCTAAATTCAGAATTTTTCTGGGATTGCTGCAGTGTGCGCTGGTTTTCTCAGCACTGTTAAAAAATGGGATTTCCCCCCGTTTCCTCAGTGCTGATAAGGCAGGTTTTGGTTATCTTTGATCCTCTGCCTGCTCCATGTTGTTCCTGTTTGGGGATTTGTTGGAATTCATACAGCCTCGTGTTTTTCCTGGAGATAAATCCCAGCCCAGTGGGAAGCAGAAACACCAAAGGAAACTCAGGGAAGATCATGGATGGAGCTGCTGCACATTCCCAACTCCAGTTTGCGAACTGGAGTTTTCAGCATCCAGAACACAGCAAAGGAAAAAAAATCCTCCCTCTTCCTATTTTCCTGCATTTCCATGGGTTGAAAGCGTGGATTTGACCCTTCAGCCCATAAGTTGGTGCTGCCAGCTTGAAGGGCAAGGTCCTGTTTCGAAGCAAACCCTGGAATGTCGCCGAGTGTCGGCTTCGCTTAGGGATCAAGGCTTGGGGACACAGGTGTCACTGTGAGCTCGGTGGAGATCAAATTTCTCTTTTGGCAGCCTAAGGTTGCATTCCTTCACTTGTGGTGATGTCAAACTCCAAGCCATGCACCCGGGGCTCGAGTGACACTGAAATGTCACTTTTGTGTCCTCACTGATGACTTTGGAGTCACCCTGGAGGTGCTCCTGGAGCTCTGGTTTCCTTCTTGGCTTTTTGGGTTAAAAATGGGGAGTTTCTGCAGCAGCAGCAGCTCCTGTGCTTCCCGCCTGACTCGGTGCTATCCGTGTCCTTGGAATGCCAGAGGTGACAGATTTTGTCACTTCCTTCTCTGTGACTTTTCCATAGACAGTGAAATTCCAGCTGAGGCACAGCGTTCCCCTTGTATGGTACTGGCACGGCCTCGCTGGTGCCAAGAGAAGCAGCTTTGGACACCCCAAATCCATGTCTATCACAAATCCCTGTGACCATCCCAAATCCCCACTGCCATCCCAAATCCCTGTAGCCATTCTGAGTCTCTGCAGCCATCCCAAATCCCCGTGGCAATCCTGAATCCTGGCCATCCCAAACCCTCTGGCCATCCCAAATCTCTGTGGCCATCCCAAATCCCTGCCACCATCCCAAATCCCATGGCTATCCCAAATCCCTGTGACCATCCCAAATCCCTACAGCCATCCCAAATTCCTGTGTCTGGCTTGAGACTTGCTGCTCATTCTGGGTGAAATACATAGTATTTGGTGAACATCACATCGTTCTTCCACAGAATTCCAGGATGGTTTGGGAGGGAAAGGTCCTGAAACCCCATCCAGTTCAGTGAGCAGGGGCACCTCCCACCATCCCAGGCTGCTCCATGCCCCGTCCCACCTGGCCTGGAACATTTCCAGGGATGAGGAATCCACAGATCATTTTCCCAGCACCCTTGAAAGACAGTCTTACTCACCAAAGATCCTGCAGATTATCTGGGTGCCCACTTGGCATGTCCAGGCTCCCTTTTCCACAGGCAACTTCCCCAAAAAAACCTGGAAAATCACACCTCAGTGGGGTGAGGCAGTGGGAAGCCCGGCTGGCTCAGGTTATCCCTGGAATATTTGGAGGGGGATGGAATCCACGAGTCAGGATGTACCCTGGAGAAGATCCCAGCAGTTGCCAGGAACGACGCGGAGATGAAGTCCCCGGTGTGTCCCGGCAAGTCTCTGCCGCAGAAATTTTATGAACCATTAGGAGGTCGTTAATGATGCTGAAAACAACCTCATTTTCACTCAGTTCCATGCCTGGTGAGCCGTGGCCGGGGATCTTGGAGGATTCTCAGATGCTGTCGGTATTCCAGCGCAGCAGGGCTGAGTCAGAGATGGGGATTTATGGATTTATGGATTTATTGGCTGGTTCTGCTGCGGTCCCGTCCCTCTGGGCCACCAGTGTGTTTATCCCTGGTGCTTGAGCCACTTCCCTCTGTCCCCTGCTCCAGGCAGGCTTCCAAAATGTATTTAATTAATTTTTGGGATGCAAATTCCAGGTAGTTTTGGGGCGTTATCAGCAGCTTTCTCCACAGTTCAGGTGCTCCCAAATGGGGATTAAATTTGCTGTTGTCAGAGGATGTCACTCGACGATTATGGAGAAGGGACAATTCCAAAAAGTCTCCCCTGGCTCCTGGCTGGGGGTTTCCATCCAGGCAGGTGGGATCAGAGCCTCTGGATCAGGATGAATCCTGCTCTGCAGAGCTCAGCCTGAGCTCTGGCACGGTCGGATGTGGAATATTTGTTTAATCCCTGGCCCAATGCTGCAGGGTGAGGAATTCAGCCAGTTCTGGCTCGGAAAGCCAAGTTTTGGTCTTTCTCTTCCAATCCTCTGGATAATTCTTTTGAGATATTTCTGGGAGGATTTCTTTTCTCTGGAAAACACAGGTGTGGATTGGAGCAGTGGGAAGGTTCTCTCTGCAGAGGTCCTGCCAGCTCTGGGGCATTTGGGGTAAATCAGAGTGTCAAAATTTGGGAAGAAATCCTGTGCCATGGAGACCTTCCAGGAATGTTGGGCATTCCAAGGTTCTTCTCCAGCTCTGGAATCACCGTCGCCATGGGGACACAAGTCCTGCCAAGCTTCCCGCAGGGTCATGGCCTCCCTGGTGCTTCTCCAGGGAGGAACTTCCCACTGAAGGACATTTTGTGGAGAAGTTACTGCCATGAGCAGGGCTGGGATGATGATGGTGACACTTGGGACACATCATTGTCCTTGATGGCTTGAACCCATAGAGGAAGATCTGGCACCCAACTCATGCCTCTTAACAATTTTGGGATTCATGATTTGAGATGTTGCCTTCAAACCCCTCACGTTTTCCAAGGAATCAATAAAAAAAGGGGAAATTGTGAAAGAACTCTGATGAGGTGGTTTTAAAATCATTGGTTGAATTATTTGGTTGTCCTTCAGCTTGAGGTGTTGCTGACCCTTTATCCAAGTTTGGGGTTGTGGGATGATCTTCCAGAGCCAAAATCTGTTTTTGTACCCCAACTGCTCTGCTGATGAACTCCAGGGGATGTTTTTTGGGCAAGATGCTGATTAAAGTCATGATCTAGTCCAAGTCAGAGGTCCCAACCTTTCCAGACAGGGATCAGAAGGAGGGGAAATTGATGTGTTTGCTTTTTTTGGGCTTTTCTTTGATTTCAGGTTGCAAAAGCAGAGTGAATTTGGGTCCCTCTGGGGTGTTCTTGGTCCTGGCTCCACTGTGATGTCACAGGGACTTTGCTTGGGGCTCTTTGTGGTTTTCCAGGGACACGAGGACATTTCATTTCTGGGTTTTAGGTGCCTGTTCCACACCTTAAATTGATCCAATTTGGAATCATGGGATGAATCCAGGAGTGGCTGGGGTTGGAAAGGACCTTAAAGGCCATGCAGGTCCAAGGAAGAGGATACTGGATGGGCTTTTTTTGGGATTTTACACCATTCAGGAGCTCCTGAAATGTGCATTTAGGGAACAGCTGAGGGTCGTTTTAACCAAACCTGTCTGAGCAGCCGCAGGGGCAGCAGTGTGGGCAGGAAAGGGTTACCAGGGTCATTCCCTGCCTGTTCCAGCTGATTCCTGGAGAGCCCTGGAGTTTCCAGGAAGGCTGGAGAGGGATCAGAGCAAAGAGAGGCTGAAGAGCCGAGTCCTCTTCATCCTGCGCTGCCTCCTCCTTCCCTGATTAGTAGTTACTGCATCTGTGACTAATTAGCTGAGGTAGGAAGGATGCAGAGCTGGGCCTGTCCTGCCTTTCCTGCAGGAAAACCTTCCTCAAGAGAGGAATGAAGGAATTCAAGAGGGAAGAAGCTCTCAGAGAATGTTTGGAGCCATCCTGCTCGAGGAGGAAATTAGATTGTGCCCACTTGAGCACCTGGAGTGGAGCTGAGCTTGTTCTTGGGAATGGGAATGGGTCTGGGGGCTGTAGGGCTCTTCAGTTCCCGGTAATGATCCCACAGCTGGGCCCTTTGCCTTTGTTGTGCACGGGGTTCGCATCTCCCGTTTTTCCTCCCGGAGCCCACGGCTTTTCCCAGACAAAGGACGTGGGGCAGGATGGAGCAGCTGCAGCTCCTGCCTCAACAACACCGTAATTAGTCCAGCTGCTAACGAGCGAACACCCCCACTCCGCCACAACAGCCGAGTCTGGAGAGGCCGAGCTCTTCAATTCCCTCCTTGGAAGGGCCTGTCCTGCCCAGGCCTGGCTTTTCCAGCTTTTTCCCCATGGAATTAAACCTTGTTGTTCTCCTCCCGGCAGGTGTCGGCACCAGGAATTACTACAGGAAGATTGGCTACGAGCTGGAAGGGCCCTACATGGTGAAAAGCTTGGAATGATGATCCTGGAGATCCTCATCCTGGAAGAACAAGAAGGACACAGTGCTTATCCCGGGAATAACGCTTATTCTGGGAATAATGCTTATCCCAGGACTTGCTTCTGCTGGAGCCCACAGCCACAAAAAGCTCCAGAGTTGGACTTGGTGATCCTGGTGGTCTCTCCCAGTTCCACAGGGCATCGTCTCTTCTGGGAAGAGCAGCCCTGGGATCGCCCCATTCCCCCTGGAGATTCTGGGGACATTCCAGGTGTCCCATCACCTGCGTTAGTCCCCCCCTATCCTCGGGATGGGCTTCAATGGTTGTGTTTGAGGGATGAAATTTCAGGATTTGGGGACACTTTGGAGCTGCCGGGTGGGGAAAACGCCTCTTTCCTGATGCTGTCAGCTTTTATTGGTTCTGCATTAAAACTGGGCCTGTTATTCTGGACAGGAATAAATTCTGTGCTTATTTATTTACACCGGGCTCAGCTGCTGCTGTCCATCTCAAACAATCCCAAATTTGATCCTTTCCCTGGAGGAGGCCATGAGGGCTGGAAGCTGGGACCTTGCTGGCAGGAGGAATTGAGATGAAATCCCAAATTGTCCCTCTGAGGACACTGAGGGTGGAAATCTCGGAGCTCTCCAGGTAGGTCGGGATGGTGATCCCGGAGGATCTCCAGGGGTGCCACCATCATCTCATCCCAGCAGGAATTGGGATCCCCTCTGGCTGTTCCCAGCTCTCTAGGCCTGGTTTTGGGGAGGGTCTCTTCCAGTGAAGGAGGATCCTGTAGATCTGGGATTCTCCTCATGGAGATGGTGTGGAATTGCCTTTTCTGTCACAAATTACCCAATTAAAGCTTCTCAGCACCTTCCTCACCTCTGCCCAGCCCAGGCTGGGGTGGAGGAGCCCCAGAGCAGGTGGGTGGCCTTTGACATCAACAGTTCCAGAGCTTTGGAAGCCGCATTCCCATGCTGGGCTTCAAACCGGGAGCGAGCGCCCGGAGCTCTGGCCTTTCCCACCTTTTTTTTTATAGGATTTCAATCAAAAGCAGGGCTGAAATCCAGCAGGGATGGTGACATTTCAGGTGGTGAGGTAATAAATTGCTCTGTCAGGAGCTCTGCCAGCGGCAAGGGCTCGGACACGCAGGGAAAAACCAGGATGAGGACGAAGAATTCCATGAGGAAGTGATCCGGAACGTGGGGTTGTGCCAATGCAGAGACAACAAAATATCTGGGGATAAAGTTGTGATGACCCAAGGAAAACCGGTGTCCCTGCAGGGAGGGACAAACCCACACGGGCCCGTTGTCGGGGATTTCAGTCCTGGATTTGTCAAAGCGGGATTTTTCCATCCCCTGGAGAAAAGGCCACGCTCAGCTGTGACACCGTATCAGCAAAGCACCAAGGCTGCGTTGAGAGGAGACGCAATTCCAGCTCGGAATCGGTGAAATCTTCCGGAAAATTTGTTGTCCTGTCACCGCTGACACAATTACGGATGGCGCTGACGTCGGAACCGTGACAGCCCCGGCTTTTTCCGGTGCCTTCCGCGCTCCGGCCCTCGGGCAAAAACGGGGAAAAATATTGGATCCGCTCCCTCTTTTATTTTCTCTGAACCCAAAATGCATTCGGAGCTGCCCGGCAGCTTGATCAAGAAATAAAGCAATTTTCCCTCTGGGTTTTATTTTTAGCTTCCCATTTGGCGGCTCGTTCCGGGCTCGTTTCGTGCTGCGCTGGCTCAGCCGTGCAGAAACTCTCCGGGCTTGTCTGCACAGGCTCGGGGATGTTTGGAAGAGCGATGGATTCCTCCGGATATTGAGGCAGCCCAGTTGTTCCCAATGTTTTCTGTGATGGAATTGGGATAAGGACAGGGAGAGCAGGGCTGGAAAATATTTTTTACTCCACAAGGAAAATTTTCAATTTCGAGCTCCTCTGGGGACAACTTGAGACCTTTTCCTGCACAGAAACTCCAAGGGATTTTTTTTTTTTTGCTCCCCAGTGCTCTGGAATTCTGGGGGGATTATTTAAGGTTTTTGCTCCATGAGAACAATAATTCCTACTCTTAGGAATTCCTGTCCATAGGATATCAGGCTGGAGCTGCTGACAGGCAAATTCCAGCCCCTCCTCCTCACTTTGTGATGGAAAAAAAGAGCTGATTCTTTACACAAGGCCTCCCACAACTCTTCAAAACATCAAAGACAAAAACCCAAATTTGTCCCTAAAACCCACTGGACCACGGGATGTGCCCAATCCCAAACCTGGGTCTGGGAAGCCCCAGAATTTCCAGGCTAAAAGTTGGAATGGAGAGAAATAGGGGGGAAAAAAGGGAAAATTTCCCAGGAATTCCCAACACCACTGGTCAGGGTCTCAGGTGAGGTCAGGTATCCAAGGATGGGAATTTGATCTTCTCGCAAGGATCCATTCCTTTCTCCCAGCTGGAATTCTTCCTGCTTGGACAGTGAAATTTTTGGGATCATCTCCAGCCTTTTCCAAATGGGAAAGGATGGATTTGGTCCCTTCCAATTCCAGCAGCAGCCGCTTGGCTTTGGGGTTTTTCCCCTTTTTTTTCCCAGTTTGTTTGGAATTGTGGGAAAATTGAGGTCCCTGGAGAAGCTGTGGCTGCCCCTGGATCCTGGGAGTGTCCAAGGGTGGATTTGGATCCCTAGGATCCACAGGGATCAGGAGATATCCCGGGATAAGGAGCGCAGGGAAGTTCCCAAGGTTTCCATGGATTTGGGAGAAGCCAGAACTCCCAGAGGACCGGGAATTTTAGGACAGGACCTGGGAATGTTGGAACATGGAGACAATTCCAGAGGGGGAAGGATTCAGGAATCAGGGATTTGTGGGAATAGGAGGGATAAATCCAGGATATCCAAGGAAAACAGAGAAGAAGAGCCACGAATCCCAGCACGGATGGAATTCCAGAGGTGGAAAATGGCAGGAATCTTCCACAGGGGCTCCAGGAGAGCTGGGATTTGGGAAAACAGGAGCCAGGGAATGGCTTCAAATGGGAAAGGGGAGCTTTGGCTGGGATTTGGGGAAAGAATTCCTGACTGGGCTGGAATTCCCTGGCATTGTCCAAGGAAATCCTGGATCACCCTGGATTGGAATGGGATGGGGTTGAAGGTCCATGGATCCCATCCCAAACCATTCCAGGATTCTGGGATCTAGGACACTCAGGATCCATCCTGAGGGATTTTTATGGAATTTGGAGGTGGAAAAGGGCAGGGAGACCCTTCCTGGGGTCCTGAATTCCCAGAGAATTTCTGAAATTCCTTCCCAGAGAGGAGTGGGGATGGGGATGGATCCAATCCTGGGCTGGGAGAGCTGGGAATGTGCAGCTGGATCAGGGAAGGATCCAGGGAATCCTCAGAGCCTTTTGATGAGGGAGAGCTGGGATTTGGGATAAGGGAGGGAAGAACAGGACCCAGGGAATGGCTTCCACTGGGAAATGAGAGCTTGGGGTGGCATTTGGGAAGGAATTCCTGGCTGGCACCAGAAGCAGCAACCTCCTCCTTCCAGAATTTATTAAATTCCCAAAAAAACCCTCACTTCCAGCAGCTGGAGGAGCTGGCTCAGTGTGGTTGACATGGAAAAATCCACGAGCTGGGATTTTCTGATTCATGGATCTGGGAATGATTTGGGTGCAAACAATTTCCGAGAAAAACAGAATTGACAGGATGGATCCAGCCAGGATTTCATCTTTCCCTGGAGAAACCCAGGCCCTGGATTTGTCACTCACTCTATGAGTGATGGGATTTGTCCCATGGAAAAATATGAACAGGTCTGAGGCATCATCCTTAATCCCAAGGAATCCATTTCCTGAGGATTTCTTCCTCTGAAGAAGAAAAAACATGGAAAAATGGAAATGTTATGGGATTTTCCCCCACCAAAGCAGGAAAAAGCTTCACCTTTGCATTCCAGGAATCGTGAAGCCACATCCCTCTTTTCTCTTCTGGAGAGGTGAGGCTGTGGATAGAAACATGGAATTACATCCTGAGCCACCAGGGATCTGAGAAAAAATGGGAATTTCACCCACCTGCAGCACCGTTCTCATCCCAAAATGTGGAATTCCAGGAGCTTTCCTCCAGTCCCCGTGGCTGTGACAGCAATTTTTGGGATTTCCAGCAGCTGGAATTCTCCAAAATCCATCATTTTCCAGCCTTCCCATCCCCCATTCCCAAATGTCAGATTTCCCTGGTTTTGGGTTGGTTTTTTTTTCCCCATTGTTATTAATGAGGCACCAGCAGCTTTTGAAAGGAGGGAAAATTCCATGGAATCATCTTCTCTTCCATTTTATCCCGTCCACCTCAGCCTCTAGATCAGTTCTGACTCCAGAGCTGTTTTCAGGGATTCTTTCCCTCGGAATTATTCCCTTAAAATTACAGGTTGTCATTGCATCCCTTCATTTCCCAATCCATGAGGTGTGGGAGTTAAAAAAAAAAGGGGGAAAAAAACAAAAGATTGGAAAAACTACAAAAAAAGGAGGTGTCACAAATGATTCTGAGGAGATGCTCGGCGTTCCTGTGCTTGCCAGCAAAAACAACAAAAATTCCCATGTTTTATTGATTTGTGGAGTTTTGAGGAATTAAAAATATGGAGAGGCTAAATATATCCAGCAGCTGTGAGGGAATGAGCCCAGCAACGGCAAAAAAAAAAAAAAAAGGGCAAGGAGGAAAAAGTTGTTCCTGGATGCTGGAATTCTCTGATGTGGGGAAAGGGTGAGAAATCCTAAAAATATCCCAGAAAAATGGGGCTGGGATCAGGTCCAGGAGAGCAGTGGGATGGGCTGGGGTGGGAAGAAGAAAAAAGGAAAGGGGAAAAGGAGGAAAGGGAAAAGGAAAGGGAATAGGAGAGGGAAAAAGAAAGGGAAAAGGAAAGGGACGAAAGGGGAGAAAAGGAGGGGAAAGGGGGGAAAAGGGGGAAAAAAGGGACGGGGAAGGGGGAAAAACGGAAAGGAAAAGAAAAAAAGGGAAAATAAAAAGAAAAAAGGGAAAGTAAAAAGAGAAGGAGAATGGGAAAGTAAAGGAGAAAAAAGGGGGGGAAAGGGGCAGGAAAAAGGGAAAGGAAAAGAAAAAGGGAAAGGAAAAAGAAAAGGAGAATGGGAAAGGAAAGGAAAAAAAAGGAGGAAAGGGGGAAGGAAAAGGAAGAAAAGGAAAAGGGGAAGGAGGAAAAGGAAAATAAAAAAGGAAAATCCTCTCCATGCTTTGTGCCCCACTGCTTTAATCAGAGCCTGCAGCAGGAGGAAAACCCCAAATCCCCATCCCAAATCTCCACACGGAATTTGGGGTAGGAAATTCCTCCATCTCTCTGGAAAAGCAGCGGCACTACTGTCGGATCCTTTCCTGGAGGGAAGCCAAACCCATCAAAAAACATTAAAAAACCTCCACAAACATTAAAGCCATTTTTCCACCCAAGGGGGGAAAAGGGGGAATAGGGGGAAAAGGGGAAAAGGGGGAAAAGGAAGAAAAGAGGGAAAAGGGGAAGGAAAAGGGGAAGGAAAAGGAAAATGAAAAGGAAAAAAGGGGAAGATATAGGGGAAGGAGGAAAAGGAAAATGAAAGGGAAAGAGAAAAAAGGAAAAAAGGAGAAAAGGGGAAAAAATAGGAAAAGAGGAAGGAGGAAAAGGAAAATAAAAGGAAAAGGAAAATCCTCTCCATGGCTTTGTGCCCCACTGCTTCAATCAGAGCCTGCAGCAGGAGGGAAACCCCAAATCCCCATCCCAAATCTCCACACGGAATTTTGGGGAGCAAATTCCTCCCTTCCCTCTGGAAAAGCAGCAGCAACGCTGTCGGATCCTTCCCCAGAGGAATCCAAAACCCATCAAAAAAACCCTAAAAAACCCATTAAAGCTATTTTCCATGCAAGGGGAGGCAAAAGGGAAAAAGGGGAAAAAGGGGGGAAAAAGGGGAAAGGGGGGAAAAGGGGGAAAAAGGGGAAAAAGGGGGAAAAAGGGGGAAAAAGGGGGGAAAAGGGGGGAAAAGGGGGAAAAGGAAAAGAGAAAAAGAGAAAAAGAGAAAAAGAAAAAGAAAAAGAAAAAGAAAAAGAAAAAGAAAAAGAAAAAGAAAAAGAAAAAGAAAAAGAAAAAGAAAAAGAAAAAGAAAAAGAAAAAGAAAGAAAAATGAAAAAGAGGGAAGGGAAAGGAAAAGGAAAAAAGGGGAAGGAAAGGGGAAGGAGGAAGAGGAAAATGAAAAGGGAAAGGGAAAAGGAAGAAAGGAAAAAGGAAAAAAGGAAAAAAGGGGAAAAGGGGAAAAGAGGAAGAAAAAGGAAAAGAGGAAGGAGGAAGAGGAAAAGGAAAATAAAAAAGGAAAATTCTCTCCATGGATTGGAAGCGCGATTCCCGGGCGGCGCTGATGCATCTGCTGCCGTTAAAAATGGATTTAAAACTCACTGGGTTTGTTTCCAGAATGGGTCTGGGTGGAGCTGAGGGAATATTTTATCAGGGATAAAATATTTGGGATTTGTTGGTGTTCTGGAGTTTGGTGGGGTAGTTGGGTTGGAGGGTGGAGATGGTGGAAAATTCTACTGAAAGGGTTAAAAAGTGTAGTTAAAGGTGGGGAAAAAGTCAAATTAAACAGCAAAAAAATTGTAGTTAAGAATTAAAATAAACAGCGAAAAACTGCAATTTAAAATAAAAAAAAAGCCAAACAAAAACTGCAGTTAAGCACAGAAAAATTGCAGTTAAACACCAAAAACCTGCAATTTAAACAAAAACAAACACCAAAAAACTGCAGTTAGACACTGAAAAAACTCTAATTAAACACCAACAAAAAAAACTCCAATTAAACACCAACAAAAAAAACTCCAATGAAACACCAAAAAAACTCTAATTAAATAAAAAAAATCTTCAATTAAACACTGAAAAAACTTCAATAAAACACCAAAAAATTGCAGTGAAACACTGAAAAAAATTCCAATTATACACCGAAAAAACCTCTAATTAAACACCAAAAATCTGCAGTGAAACACCAAAAAATTGCAGTTAAACACTGAAAAAAAATCCAAACCAAGAAAATCAAACCAAAAAATATCCAATTTAATCCGAAAATCTTCAATTAAACACCAAAAAAACTCCAAAAAACGCTGAAAAAGCTCCAATAAATACTGAAAAACTCCAATGAAACACCGAAAAAAATTTCAATTAAACCCCCAAAAAATTCCAATTAATCACCAAAAAAATTCCAATGAAACACCAAAAAATTCCAATGAAACACCAAAAAATTCTAATGAAACACCAAAAAACTCCAATGAACACCAAAAATCTCCAATTAAACACTGAAAAAACTCTAATAAACACCGAAAAAACTCCAATCAACATGGAAGAAACTCCAATTAAACACTGAAAAAATTCAAATTATACACAAAAAACCTGTAACTATACACACAAAAAAAATCCAATGAAACTGAAAAAAATTCCAATTAAACACTGAAATAAAATCCAATTAACACTGAAAAAACCCCAATAAACACCAAAAATCTCCAATTAAACGTCCCCAAAGCCAAATTCTTTGCCAAGGGAGAATCCAGGGCTGGAAATTCCATTTTCAGGTGGTTCCTCCTCATTTTTTTTTTATGTTCACGGGAAGAGCAGGGACAAAAAGATGTTTGAAAAATGGAACTGAGAAATTCCTCGAGGCTTGTCTCCACGGATAAAGAACAGAAACATAAAACCACCAAAAGTTGGGATGAAATGAGATTTTTTTTGAGGGGGATTTCTCTCCAAGTTACTGTACAAATAAATTAAGTTTTGTCCGTTTAAATAGAACCGTCCCGGGTAAGAAATCCAGGAGCTTCTGTGGATTTTCAGATTTGGGAATTCCACAGGAATTTGGCACTTCCAGATCCTGGTGGAACTCGATCCCTGCTGAGGAAAAAGACCAGAAAAACCCAAAATTCAGTATTTATTAACGTGGGGAAATTATGGGAAGAGCCCAGAATTTTTCCTTGGTAAAAATTCCCAGCTTTTCTCCATGTCCTGGGATTTAAATTCATGGAAGAAATCCCATTTTGGTGATTTTAAACCCCTGAATGGTCTGGTGAACCCTGGCCCTAAATCCCATCCCATTCCAATCCCATAATTCCTGGATTTTCCAACGTTTCTTTGGATATTCCGAAGGATTCTCTGGGAATTCCAGCCCAGCTGGAAATTCCTTCCCAAATCTGACAGGGATTTTTGGATTTTGGGGGGGAATTTTTCGTTGGGATTTAGGGGTTTTTGGGGGGGATTTGCAGTTTGGGATTTGAGGGTCTTTTTTTGGGATTTGGGGGTTTGGGGATTTTGTGGTTTTTGGGGGAGATTTGGGGTTTTTTTGGGATTACCCCAAGAATTCCTTCCCAAATTCCTCCCTTTTCCCAGGGAATTCCCTCCATTCCAGCTCTCCCAGTTTGGGATTGGATCCATCCCCATCCTGATCCACTCTATGAAGGAATTTTGGGAATTCTCTGGGAATTTGGGACTCCAGGAAAAGTCTCCCTTTCCTTTTCCATCCCCAAATTCCATAAAAATCCCTCGGGATGGATCCTGAGTGTCCTGGATCCCAGAATCTCAGAATGGTTTGGGTTGGGATCTGTGGACCTTCAATCCCATCCCCATTTTTTCCCAAGGGGAAAAAGAACAGGATAATTTGGGAAGAGAGGTGTGAGAGGGTCAGAAGTGATCCCAGAATGCACCAGGAGGAATTTTCCAGGTTTTCCAGGGAATTCTGGTGCTGCACAAACAAAGAAACTCCTCTGGAATAAACACAGGAATTTTTGGAGGTGGAGGAAGCAACCAAAAAAACGTGGAGAGGAGGAAAAGTCGGGAAAATCGGGATTTCCTCCCTGGAATAATTCAGAATTGGCAACAGCCATGAAAGAGAATAAATTTGGAAGCTGAAGGACAAAGGTGGCACCAGATCAGGGACCAGAAATGTTTTGAGGTAAAAAAGGGCAGGATCAGACAAATCCTTATTTTCCAAATATTGAAAGAAATTCTGGGATCTGATGGACAAAAAGACTGGAAAGCCCTGGGAAGTCTCTGCTGTGTTTTCACTGAATTTTGGGCTTTCAAAATTCCACCCAGGCAGGTTCTAAAAGCCCTTTATTTATTTTTTAAATTAGAATTTTTTTTTTCTCATTGAAGGACTCAAATTTCCAATCCAGCCTTTTCCAAAATATCCTTTAAGAGCTTTTCATAGTAGAGAATTCCAGAGGGAAGTTCCCTACCCTGAGAACACTTTAATTAAAATAAATCAATTAATTTGAGCTTTTCTCACACCAGAATTTGGGTGAACAGCTACAAACAAACATGAATTTTTCCCCTTTGCCATAAAGGAAGCAAAAAATTCTTCAAACTCAACCAAAACTTGCACCAAAAACTTTTCTCCTGGTTTGGATTTTTTTCCCCATGGTTGGATTTTCTCCCAGTTTGGATTTTTTTCTCCATGACTGGATTTTTTCCTGGTTTGGATTTTTTTCCCAGGGCTGGATTCTTTGGGGGCATTCCCAAAATCCCTGGAAGCTTAAACTCACTCCTGGTTTGGTTTTTTTTCCCCCATAGCTGGAGTTTCTCCTGGTTTAGATTTTTTTCCCCATGGCTGGATTTTCTCCCAGTTTGGAATTTTTCCCCTAGGAGGATTTTCTCCCAGTTTGGATTTGTTTCTCCATGGCTGGATTTTTTTTGGGAATTGCCTGGAGGTGATTCTCCAAATTCCTGGGAGCTTGGACTCACTCCTGGTTTGGATTTTTTCCCCATGGCTGGATTTTCTCGTGGTTTAGATTTTTTTTTTCCCATGCTGAATTTTCTCCCAGTTTGGATTTTCTTCCCATGGCTGGATTTTCTCCTGGTTTGGAATTTTTCCCAGGGCTGGATTTTTTTGGGGAATGATTCCCAAAATCCCTGGGGACTCACCCTCCCGCTCTAGGAGCTGGAGCGCTTCCGCTTTTTCCCGTAGGAAATCTGCTGGATCTGCACTTCCAGCTGGGAAGCATCCAGCCTTTCCTTGGGATTGGAGGCCAGCATGTGGTGCAGGAGCTGGCAGAGATCCTCAGGCATGGATTCCTTGTTCTTCAGAGGGATCTGCAGCTTCAGGTTGGGATTTTCTAGCAGAGCCTCTCCCAGTGGGATCAGCTCCTCGCCTTGGCAGATGTAAGTTCCTGCACACGGAGAGTTGGGTTAGGCTGGGAGAACCCACCCCAAAAAAAATCAGTATTTTGGAGGGGAAAAAAAATCAGGAATGTTGGTGAAAACTCTGCCGTGGGGGTGGGGGTTAAGAGTTAAACACAAAATTTGGCTCAGTTAAAAAATCCTCAATTTCTCCTCCAAGGTCACAGGGAGGGAAATGTAAGTTTTGTCGATTCCCTCCTAAAATCCCCAATTTCTCCTCCTAGGCCGGGGGAGGGAAATGTAAATTTGGTCAATTCTCTCCTAAATTCCCCAATTTCTCTTCCTAGGCCATGGGGAGGGAAAAGAGAATTTTGTCAATTCCCTCCTAAAATCATCAGTTTCTCCTCCTAGGCCAGGGGAGGTAAAGGTGAATTTTGTCAATTCCCTCCTAAAATCTCCAATTTCTCCTCCTAGGCTATGGAGAGGGAAATGTAAATTTGGCCAATTCCCTCCTAAAACCTTTTCCCTCCAGAGGCTGGGAATAATGAACTGGCTCCCAAAACCACCAGGAAAACCCCAGATTCCAGCTGTGCCAGGCAAAGAGGGAATTTTGGGTGGGAACACTTTGAAGGGAATTTTTCTCTCAGCTGCAGCCATTTCCTCCTTTCTGGAAGAAAACATTTATCAAAGGAAATATTGAAAGGAATTCAAAATGGAATTTGAGTGGAACCCACTCAGGAGACAGGGGAAAAAAAATAATAGAAATTAAAAGTGGGGGAAAGGCAACAACTGGAAATGTTGAAAGGGAAGACAGGCAGGGGAAGGGATGAGCTCAGAGCCTGGGGAAAACATCTCCAATTATTATGCAAATGAGCATCCTCCTCTCTCCCAGGTGGATTTTCCACTGAGAAATCCCGCTCTGGAATCAGGCAGGAGCAAGAATTCCCAGCGGGAATGTGGGAGTTCTCTCCCTGGGAGACAATGGATATTCCAGTTCCAAATTCCAGCTGGAATATCCCATTCCCAGTTTATCTTCTGGCTCCTTGGAATTCTCTTTTGGAGCTCTGGATAATCCCCAGGCAAACAGATCCATGAACCCAGTTTCAGAGAGGATTTGGGAACATTTTCAGTCACCTCACCAACAGCTAATATTAATTTTTCTCAATTTCTGATCAACATTAGGGCCAAATCCATTTTTTTGAGAGCTTTCCTTAGAGCAAGGAAGGCCAGAAAAACCAGGAATGATTTTTTCTTTAACCTTTAAACTCTCCAGAATTTCTGTGAAAAATCTGGCAAGAAGGATTTTCCAAATAAAACATGGATTTGGGAAGATCAGCACCATTCTGCTGATGCACTTTGAAGCCCTGGAAATCCTCTCTGTGTGAGGAGTGACAAATCCTGAGGAAATTGAGTTGTTGGTTGTTTTTGGGTTTTTTTCCCCAGTTCTTTTCCAAATCCAAGCTCCCAGAAAACCACGATTTGGGGTTGGTTGGGTTTTGGTGGGTTTTTTTTTTTTAATTCCTGGGAAAAGCCACGCTTAAAGCACAACAGAATGGGTTGGATGGGACCTTGGGGACCAACCCAGTTTCAGCCAAGGTGGTTGAAATTCCACCTAAGGCTGGAATGGTGGAATTCCAAGAGGTGTAAATGTCTGAGGGAAGAAAGAAAAGAAAGGGGGGAAAAGAAAAGAAAGGGGGGAAATAGAAAAGCAAGGGGGAGAGAAAAGGGGGAGGGAAAAGGGGAGAAAAGGGGAGAAAAGAGGAGAAAGGGCAGAAAAATAAAGAAAAAACAAAAAAGAAATAAAAAATAAAAAATAAAAAATAAAGAAAATTATTAAAAAAAGAAAAATATAAAGATAAAGAAAAAGATAAAGAAAGAGGTAAAGATAAGAAAAAGAAAAAGAAAAAGAAAAAGAAAAAGAAAAAGAAAAAGAAAAAAAAGGAAAAAGAAAAAGGAAAAGGGAAAAAGGAAAAAGGAAAAAGGAAAAAGGAGAAAAAAGGCAAAAAAAGGTAAAAAAGGGAAAAAAGGAAAAAAAGGAAAAAAGGGGAAAAGGGAAAAAAGAAAGAAAAAGGAAAAAGAAATAAACAGGAAAAGAGAAGAAAAAAAGTAAAAGAAAAAGAAAAATTTAAAAAAGAAAAAACCAAAAAAAGAAAAAAAAAGAAAAAAATAAAAATATTTTAAAATAAAATAAATTTTCAAAACGAAGCAGAAGCAGGTGTGGGGGCCGCGGGGCGCTCACCCAGCAGCTCCTTGCCGCTGTGGCTGTCCCGGAAGGTGATGCGCTCGGCCATGGCCCAGAAGGTGACGCCCAGCGCGAAGATGTCGGCCTTGGCCGTGTAGTGGCCCTGCCACACCTCGGGCGCCATGTAGAACGTGGAGCCGCAGGCCGAGGACAGGCGCTGCTGCGCCGCGCCGCCCGCGCACACCGCGCTCAGCCCGAAATCCGCCACCTGGCAAGGAGGGATGGGGAAAGAAATAATGGGATTCGTTGGGAGCAGGATCGTGCGTGGAACCAGCGGTTTGTGCCCAGAAATTCCGGAATTTTCGGGATTCTGTGGGATGAGATGGGTGGAATTCATGCGATTCTGAGTTGGGAATGAGGTGGGTGGAAATCTTGGGATTCTGAGGAATGAGCTGGGTGGGATTTCTGGGATTCTGAGGGAGGAGGTAGATTGAATTAATGGGATTTTGGGTTAGGAATGAGCTGGGGGAATTCTTGGGATTCTGAGGCATGAGCTCGGTGGAATTTTGGGGATTCTGAGGAATGATCTGTGTGGAACTTCGGGCATTCTAATTCTTGGGAACCTGAGTTGGGAATGATTTGGGTGAAATTCTTGAGATTCTGAGGAATGAGCTGGGTGGAATTGTTGGGATTCTTAGTTGGGAATGAGCTGGGTGGAACTTTTGGGATTCTAAACTGGGTGGAATTCCTGGAATCCTGAATTGGGAACTATCTGGGTGGAATTTTTGTGATTTTGGGCTGGCAACAAGCTGGGTAAAATTCCTGAGATTCTAAGGAATGACCTGGGTGGAATTCCTGGGATTCTGAGTTAGGAATGATCTGTGTGGAATTGTTGGAATTCTTAGTTGGGAATGAGCTGGGTGGAACTTTTAGGATTCTAAACTGGGTGGAATTCCTGGAATACTGAGATGGGAATGATATGAGTGGAATTTTGGGGATTCTGAGGAATGATCTGTGTGGAACTTCTGGCATTCTAAGCTGGGTAGAATTCCTGAGATCCTGAGCTGGGAACGATCTGGGTGGAATTATTGAAATTGTAAGGAATAAACTGGGTGGAATTTCTGGAATCCTGAGTTGGGAATGAGCTGGGTGGAACTTCTGGGATTCTAAACTGGGTGGAATTCCTGGAATCCTGAATTGGGAATGATCTGGGTGGAACTTTTGGGATTCTGAGTTGGGTGGAATTTTTTTGGATTGTAAGGAATGAGCTGGGTGGAATTTTTAAGATTCCAAGTTGGGAACGATCTGGATGGAATTTTGGGGATCCTAAGGAATGAACTGGGTGGAATTCCTGAGATTCTGAGGAATGAGCTGAGTGGAATGCCTGGAATCCTGAATTGGGAATGATCTGGGTGGGATTCTTGGGATTTTGGGTTGGGAATGAGCTGGGTGGAAATCTTGGGATTCTGAGGAAGGATCTGGGTGCAATTTCTGTGATTCTAAGGGATGAGCTGGGTGGAAACCTTTGGGATTCTGAGGGATGAGCCAGGTGGGATTCTTGGGATTCTAAGGAATGATAGGGTGGAATTATTGGGATTTTGGGCTAGGAATGAGCCAGGGTGGAAATCTTGGGATTCTGAGGGATGAGATGGGTGGAATTCACGAGATTTTGGGTTAGGAATAAGATGAGTGGAATTCTTGGGATTCTGAGTTGGGAACGTGCTGGGTGGAATTCCTGAGATTCTAAGGAATAATCTGGGTGGAATTCTTGGGAATTCCTGGAACTTTCTGTAAAGCTGGGCCAGATTTCCAGCTCAGGGCTACGAGCACTGCACTAAGTCAGTCTTTCCCTCCATGGAGACAATTCCCACTTCCCCTGAACATCCAGGGAAGCAATTTGGGAAGAAAAAGAGGAGCACCAGGGCAAAATGTTCAAGTGTCCCAAGATTTATCACATTCCACAGAATGTGATGTGGGAGCTCAGAATTGTGGAATCACGGAGTGGTTTGGGCTGAGAAGGATCTCAAAAATCATCCAACTCCAGCTCCCTGCCGTGTCCCAGGGAGTCCAACCTTTCCTTGGACACTCCCAGGGATTCTCTGGGAATTCCAGCCCAGCCCCTCCCAGCCAGGAATTCCTTCCCAAGCTCCCCATTCCCTGGCTCCTGGCTCTCCAGCCCTCTACCAAATTCCAGCTTTCCTGGAGCCCCTTTAGGCCGTGGAAGGGGCTCTGAGGTCTCCCTGGAGCCTTCTCTTTTCCAGATGAACACTCCCAAATTCCTGGAAGGGCTCTGAGGAGTTCCTGGATCTTTCCCTTCTCCAGTTGAAAGCACTCCCAAACTCCTGAAAGGGCTCTGAGGATCCTTCTCCTCTCCAGGTAAGCATTCCCAAACTCCTGGAAGGGCTCTGAAGATCCTTCTCCAGGTGAGCATTCCCAGCTCCTGAAAAGGCTTCTGAGGAGTTCTTGGATCCTTCCCTTCTCCAGGTGAACATTCCCAGCTACTGGAAAGAGCTCTTTTCTTCTCCAGGTGAACACTCCCAAACTCCTGGAAGGGCTCTGAGGGTCCTTCTTCTCTTCAGGTGAGCATTCCCAGCTCCTGGAAGGGCTCTGAGGATCCTTCTCTTCTCCAGGCTGGACATTCCCAGCTCCTGGAAGGAGATCTAAGAAGTTCCTGCATCCTTCTCCTCTCCAGGTGAGCACTCCCAAACTCCTGGAAGGGCTGTGAGAGTCCTTCTCCTCACCAGACAAACACTCCCAAATTCCTTGAAGGGCTCTGAGGAGTTCCTGGATCCTTCTCTTCTCCGGGCGGGATTCACCAAACTCCTGGAAGGGCTCTGAGGATCCTTCTCCTCTCCAGACGAACATTCCCCAGATCCTGAAAAGGTTCTGAGGAGTTCCTGGATCCTTCTCTTCTCCAGGCTTGACACTCCCAGCTCCTGGAAGGACTCTGAGGGTCCTTCTCCTCTCCAGATGAACATTCCCCAATCCCTTGAAGAGCTCTGAGGAGTTCCTGGATCCCTCCCTTCTCCAAGCTGGACACCACCAACACCTCCCTCCCCCATCCCCAGCCCCTCTCACCTTGACCAGGGGCCCAGCAGGCCCGCTGGTCACCAGGATGTTGTCAGCTTTGAGGTCGCGGTGCACGATGTGGTGCCGGTGCAGGAAGGCCACGGCGCCGCTGAGCTGCCGCATGAAGCGCGCGTTGAGCCGCGCGTCGGGGCGGCGCGCCAGCAGGAACTCGTTCATGGTGCCGCCCGCGCACAGCTCCGTCACGAACCACAGCCAGCAGCCCGCGCGCGGCCCCGCGCAGCGCCGGCCCTTCAGGCACGTCTCCACCAGCAGCGGGGGGCTGCCGGGCTCCCCGTCTGCCAAGGGCTGGAAGCGGCGGCCGTGCTGCAGGACGCACTCCTCCAGCTGGAGGACGTTCTGGTGCTGCCGCCGGATGCTGCGCAGGGCCCGGAATTCCTGCAGGGCCAGCTCGGCGTTCTCGGGGGCGTTGCAGTGCATCCTCTTGACGGCCACTCGCCGCTTGGTGTGGTTGGCCACGGCCTCGTAAACCACCCCGTAGCTGCCCCGCCCCACCTCCCGCAGGATGCTGTACTTGGCTTCCTCCTCAGCCATCCCGCCCTCGGGAGTCAGGGATGGTTTGGATTCATGGCAGGGAAACCTGAGAGAAGAGGATGATTGAAACAAACAAAATAAAACCAACTTTTGGACTTGTGTTGGGTTGATGTAACCAGCAATGTGAATTCTATCACCATCTGCTGAAGCCAGGTGGGGCAGTGACCCTTATCTCCTGGCACATATTATCTGCTCATGGGCCAGCTTTAAACCAGCTGGGGCAATCATCTTTATCTTTCCCACAGCCCATCCTCCCTCCAGGAGATATCTCCTGTTCATGGCCATTGAGTCCCAGTGCATGACTGAGAAAATTACATCATCCCACTGGGAGATGCTCCAGCCAGGGGGAGGAGCCAAGCCTTTCCTACCTAGAGAAAAAACTGAGATTTTGGACAGAAAGATTATCCGTCTTTCCATTGGGTTCCAGAGGAAAACCGGACTTTTCCACATCATTCCTGGACCTTCAGAGGAAAACTGCACCTTCTCCAGGAGCACTGCTCCAGCTGAACCACATCTGCCACTGCAGGAGGATGCAGCCACCATTGAATGGGACTGCTGCCAGCACCCTGACTGACTGACGGGGTGTCAGCTTGGATTCTGACTCTGCAGGGCTGGGATTGTTCTTTGTAATACTGCATTTCTATTTTAATTTTCCTAGCAAAGAACTGTTATTCCTAATTCCCATATCTTTGCCTGAGAGCCCCTTAATTTCAAAACTATAAGAATAATTTGGAGGGAGGGGGTTTCCATTCTCCATTTCAAAGAGAAGCTTCTGCCTTTATTGGCAGACACCTGTCCTTCAAACCAGGACAAGACTCAAACTCTCCCTGTGAGCTGAGCGGTTTCCTGAGGAGAGGCAGCTGAGCCATATCCATGGTAACTGGGAGTGCCATCGATCCCTGAGGAAGGAGCAGGGCTCTGTGGGCACGTTCCCTGCGCAGGGGGCAGGGGGAAGGCAAGACCCCCTGGGATCCAGGATTGACTTTTCAATAAATGAAGTTGGCCACAAGTGCTGGTTTGGCGCTGGAGCTTTTCCTGCTCGGAGTTTTCTTGCCTGTCATGTCCCTGCACTTCCAGCACCAATTTCCTGCGTGCCCTGTTCTCCAGCCCTTTGCAAACTGACCCCAAATTTCACCTCAAGCTCCCTGTCCTGCTCTCAGACCCCCCATTCCAGATTATTCCTCTTTTCTTTATCCAGTACAAACTCCCACTGCATTCCTACAGGTCCCTCTTCCCCCTTCTCCTCGATGCCAGGATGCCTCGATGCTAAATTTACCCTTAAACCCACATTAATTCCTTCCCCTGTCAAACTTCCTACCCCTCCTGCTGCTGCCTTCAAAGCCCCCATTCCCAAATCTCCCTCCCTCTCCAAACCCAAAGTGTAGCTTTCCCAAATCCCATCTTTCCACTCAGCCCTCTCCCAGCTGATTCCCTCACTCCCTCCCAGAGCAGCTCCCATGGCTCCAAACCCCGACCTCCCCATGCACCCACCCCAATTAAAAACACGCCCCTCAATCCTTCCCCATCCTGCTGCATCCCAGGGACTGTCCCTTCCAACATCTCAAGCCCACCTCAACCTCAGCCCCTTTTCCCATCATCAGCCCCACTCCAGGCCCGGCTCTTCCCCATTTCTCACTCAAGACCCCTTGGCAACTTCAGGCCCCTTGGCCCCCTCAGCCCTTTTTGCCACCCTAACCCCACCATTCCCTCACTCCCAGCCTTTCCCTGTTTCCTGCCTAAAGCTCCTTCCCCACCCCAGCCAAGTCCTCACCCCCTTCTTCATCTCAGCCCCTTTTACCACCCTTACCCCCCGGCTCCTTTAAAACATTCCCTCACTCCCAGCCTTCCCCTGCTTCTTACCTGAGGCTCCCCACCCCAAAAACTTCTCCACTCTCAGGAGAGGAACTCTGCAGCCCCAGCACTCACAGAAGGTGACCCGAGTTCCCCCCAGCCCCAGCACTCACAGTGACCCGGTTCGGTTCCCGTCAGCCCCAGCACTCAAAGTGACCCGGTTCGGTTCCCCTCAGCCGCTCAGCCCGTTCCCCTCCGCCGCTCGGGCCGGTTCCCCTCACCGCGTTCCCCTCAGCCGCTTGGGCCGGTTCCCCTCACCGCGTTCCCCCCTCAGCCGCTGGGCCGGTTCCCCTCACGCGCTCTCAGCTGCTCGGGCGGTTCCCTCACTGCGTTCCCCTCAGCTGCCCCTCAGCCGCTCGGGCCGGTTCCCCTCACCGCGTTCCCCCTCAGCCGCTCGGGCCGGTTCCCCTCACACCGCGTTCCCCTCAGCCGTTCCCCTCAGCCGCTCGGGCCGGTTCCTCACCGCGCTCCCCTCAGCCGTTCCCCCTCAGCCGCTCGGGCCGGTTCCCCTCACCGCGCTCCCCCTCAGCCGTTCCCCCTCCCGCTCTCACCGGTGCCGCTCGCGCCGAACTCTCGGACAGCCGCAATTCCCGCCACTGCCTCTAGCCCCGCCCACCTCCCGCCTCTCAGCCAATCAGAAAACGCCTCCTCCTCCGCTTTCCCTGCTGCGCGTGCGCAATGATGGCGCAAAGTGAAAACTACAACTCCCAGCAGCCTCTGCGGCTGGCAACGGGTGCGCGCTGAGGACAAATCTCGCAAAAGGCGGGGAGCGCTGGACTGTGATTTCTCCATCTGTCTGTCTGTCCGTCCTTCTGTTCTTTTGACCAGTGAGGTGAATGGGCAAGGCAGGAGAATGCGGCCCCTTCCCTGCCTTGACTTAGCAGCCTTGATTTTTTTAAAAAAATTTAATAAATAAATGCATTTTTAATCAATTTATTTATAAAAATATAATTATATTTATAAATTAATATTATAAATATTTATAAATTAATATAATTCTGGCAGATAACCCTGCAGCCCTCTAAGGCATGGTGACATCAAGCACCTGGAAAAGAATCATAAAATCCTGGAATTTTGGGATGTTTGGGGTTGGAAGAGACTTAAAGTTCATCTCATTCCAACCCCAGCACTTCCCACAATCCCAAAATTTGTGTCACCCCCTACATTTCCACCCCCAGGGGAATTTCCAGCTCTTCTCCTAATTCCCAGGATTTTGGGGCAGTGAAAATGTGATTTTTCCGCTTAGTTTTGTATTTCTTGAAGTTTTGTAAACGGGGGAGAGGAATTCCGTCTGTGCCTGGATTTGTGGCTCTTCCCTTCCCTGTTTTCCTTGGATATCCTGGATTTATTCCTGGATTCTTCCCTCCTATTCCCTACAAATCCCTCATTCCTGAACCCTTCCCCTTCTGGAATTGTCTCCATATCCCAAAATTCCCGGTCCTCTGGCAGCTCTGACTTCTCCCAAATCCATAAAAAACTTGGGAATTCCTCCAGCTCCTTATCCTGGGATATCCATCCTTGGGTATCCTCCCAGGGATTCTCCGGGAATTCCAGCCCAGCCAGGAATTCCTCCCCAAAATCCCACCCATTCCCTCTGGATTTGGGCTCTGCTCCATCCTCATCCCAAAAACAAAGGGGAAAAAAACCCAAATCAGGACAAAACTTCATTTTCCCACCCCCAGCGACCACGGGGATTTTCCAGAAACCCGATGGACGTGGGGAGGACACGGAATTCCAGAAGAATTCCAGGTGGGAATGAGTCACCAGTTCCAGCCTGGTTCCTCTCCAAGATGTTTTTTCCTTAGGGAATATTTTATTTTTATCCCATGAGAAGCAGGAGACCTTGGAGGAGCCGTGATCCCAAAATCCAGCAGCAATTTGGGTTAAAAGCAGCTCCTGCAATTTTTTTTTTTTTTAATTATTATTTTGGGAGGGATTTGCTGAAATCAAAAATTTTTTCCCCCGATGGAAATGGAGCTGATGAGGTGATTTTTCCAAACTGGGAAAATTCCCAGCTGGATCATCCACTCCTGGATATGGAATGAGTTGGAATAGGGTCACCCTTGAGGTTTTTTCCCACCCAAATTCCAGGATTCCGTGATTTTGGGGCTCGGATTCATTGATTTCCATCATTTGAACCAAAAAAAAAATTAATCTCGATCCAATTTTGGGCTTGAAGACCCTAAAACCTCCCCAAATCCAGGTTCTCATCCCATCCCATTTTCTCTAAAAATTCCCACTAAAATGCAGGAAAATTTGGGATGGGGCTGATTTGTGGGGGAAACCATTGGAGGTGAAGATTTGGCCTTTCCCAATTCCCAATTCTCAAATCCCAATTCCCAAATCCCAAATTCCAATCCCAATTCCCAATTCCCAGTTCCCAAATCCCAAATCTCAAATCCCTGTTCCAAATTCCCAATTCCCAATTACCTATTCCCAAATCCCCAAACCCTATTCCCAGTTCCCAAATCCCAAATCCCAAATCCCAATTCAGAAATCCCAAATCCCAAATCCCAATTCAGAAATCCAAATTCCCTATTCCTAATTCCCAGTTCCCAAATCCCAAATACCTGTTCCCAATTCCAAATTCCAAATTCCCAAATCCCAAATCCCAATTCAGAAATCCAAATTCCCTATTCCTAATTCCCAGTTCCCAAATCCCAAAACCCAATTCCCTATTTCCCAATTCCCTGTTCCCAAATCCCAAATCCTAGTTCCCAATTCCCTATTCCCTATTCCAAATTCCCTATTCCCTGTTCCCTATTCCCTGTTCCAAATACCCAGATCCCAAATCCTACTTCCCAAATCCAATTCCCAGTTCCCAATTCCCAAATCTCAATTCCCAAATCCCAATTCTCAATTCCCAATTCCCAAATCCCAGCTCCCAGCTCCCAATTCCCAATTCCCTAATCCCAAATCCCAGTTCCTAAATCCCAAATCCCAAATCCCAATTCTCTATTCCCTATTCCTTATTCCCAGTTCACAATTCCCAATTCCCAAATCCAAATTCCCAATTCCTAATTCTCTCTTCCCAAATCCCTATTCCCTATTCCCAGTTCTCAACTCCCTGTTCCCAAATCCCAAATCCCTATTCCCAATTCCCAAATCTGAACTCTCAAATCCCAAATCCCAATTCCCAGTTCCCAATTCCTAATTCCCAATTCCCAGTTTCCAAATCCCAATTCCCAATTCCAAATTCCCAAATCGCAACTCCCAATTCCGTTACCAATTCCCAGTTCCCAATTCTCAATTCCTAAATCCCAGCTCCCAGTTCCCAACTCCAAAATCCCAAATCCCAAATATGAACTCCCAATTCCCAATTCCCTGTTCCCAATTCCCAATTCACAATTCCAAAATTCCAATTCCCAATTCCCAGTTCCCAATTCCCTGTTCCCAATTCCCAATTCCAAAATCCCAGCTCCCAAATTCCAAGTCCCAATTCCCAGTTCCCAATCCCTGTTACCAATTCCCAACTCCCTATTCCCAATTCCCTATTCCAAATTCCCCGTTCCCAATTCCCAATTCCCAAATCCCAAATCCCAAATCCCAATCCGAATTCCCGATTCCCAGTTCCTTATTCCCAATTCCCACCTCCCAGTTCCCAAATCCCTGTTCCAAATTCCCAATTCCCACAACTGGAATGGGGTTTCCATGATCCTTGTAATTCCCAAAAACATTGGAATTTTCTGCAGCAAATCCCAAATCCATGATCCCCACCCTCACAAGTGGGATTTGGGGGGTCTGAGGTGGGAAAATTCCCTCTGGGAAGAATTTGGGATTGGTCCAGGACATGGCAGGGAGCAGCTCCATGGGGTTTGGGATGTGGGGAAAATTTGGGATATGGGGAGAATTTGGGGCTTGGGATTTGGGATGTGGGGAGGATTCAGGATGTGGGATTTGGCATATGGGATTTGGAATGTGGGAAGAATTTGGGGTGTAGGATTTGGGATGTGGGATTTGGGATATGGGATATGGGGAGGATGCAAGAAATGGGATTTGGGATGTGGGATTTGGGATGTGGGAAGAATTTGGGGTGTGGGATTTGGGATGTGGTGTGTGGGATTTGGGATAAGGGGAGAATTTGGGGTATAGAATTTTGGATTTGAGGTGTGGGATTTGGGATGTGAGGAGGATGAAGGATATGGGATTTGGGGTTTGGAATGTGAGATGGGGATTTGGGATATGGGGAGGATTCAGGGTGTGGGATTTGGGATGTGGGGTTTGGGATTTGGGGTTTGGGATGTGAGGTGTGGGATTTGGGATGTGGAGAGGATTTGGGATGTGGGATTTGGGATGTGGGGAGGATGCAAGAAATGGGATTTGGGATGTGGGGTGTGGGATGTGGGAAGAATTTGGGGTGTGGGATTTGGCATATGGTGTGTGGGATTTGGGATATGGGGAGAATTTGGGGTATAGAATTTTGGATTTGGGGTGTGGGATTTGGGATGTGGGGTGTGGGATTTGGGATGTGGGGAGGATGAAGGATATGGGATTTGGGGTTGGGATGTGGGGTGTGGGATGCAGGATATAGGATTTGGGATGTGGGGAGGATGCAAGAAATGGGGTTTGGGATGTGGGTTGTGGGATTTGGGATGTGGGGAGGATTTGGGATGTGGGATTTGGGATGTGGGAATGATGTGAGATATGGGATTTGGGATGTGGGGTGGATGCAAGATATGGGGTTTGGGGTGCAGGATGTGGGATTTGGGGTGTTGGATGCAGGATGTAGGGAGAATACAGGATGTGGGGTGTGGGATGCGGGATTTGGGATGCAGGATTCGGGATGAGGGATGCAGGATGTGGGATGTGGGGTGTTGGATGCAGGATGTGGTATTTGGGATGTGGGGTGTGGGGTGTGGGATGCAGGATGTGGTATTTGGGATGTGGGGTGTGGGGTGTGGGATGCAGGATGTGGTATTTGGGATGTGGGGTGTGGGGTGTGGGATGCAAGATGTGGGGTGTGGGATGTGGGGTGTGGGGTGTGGGATGCAGGTAGGAAGTGGGGAGGATGCGGGGTGTGGATTTCGGATTTGGGATGAGGGATGCTGGAAGGATGCAGGATGAGGGATTTTGGATTTGGGATGAGGATGCTGGAAGGATGCAGGATGAGGATTTTGGATTTGGGATGAGGGATGCTGGAAGGATGCAGGGTGCAGGATTTTGGATTTGGGATGAGGGATGCTGGAAGGATGCAGGATGAGGGATTTTGGATTTGGGATGAGGGATGCTGGAAGGATGCAGGGTGCAGGATTTTGGATTTGTGATGAGGGATGCTGGAGGGATGCAGGGTGCAGGATTTTGGATTTGGGATGAGGGATGCTGGAGGGATGCAGGGTGCAGGATTTTGGATTTGGGATGAGGGATGCTGGAAGGATGCAGGGTGCAGGATTTCGGATTTGGGATGAGGGATGCTGGAAGGATGCACGGTGCAGGATTTGGGATGCGAGATGCGAGGTGTGGGGAGGATGTGGGGTGTGGGATTTTGGATTTGGGATGTGGGGAAGGTGCAGGATGAGGGATTTTGGATTCAGGGCGTGGGGTGCAGGGAGGATGCGGGATACAGGATGTGGGGTGCAGGGAGGATTTAGGATGCAGGGAAGATGTGGGATACAGGATTTAGGATGTGGGATATGGGATGCAGGATGAGGGAGATGCGGGATGAGGGATGTGGGGTTTAGGATGTGGGATATGGGATGCAGGGAGGATTTAGGATGCGGGATACAGGATGTGGGATGTGGGATGCAGGATGCAGGATTTAGGAGATGAGGATATGGGACACAGGATTCAGGATTTCAGATTCAGGATGCGGGACACATGCAGGATCTAGGATGTGGGATATGGGATGCAGGATGAGAGGAGGATATGGGATGAGGGATGTGGGATTTAGGATGTGGGATGCCGGATGCAGGGAGGATTTAGGATGCGGGATGAGGGATGTGGGATGCGGGATGCAGGATGTGGGATATGGGATGCAGGATGCAGGATTTAGGACGTGGGATATGGGGTGCAGGATGAGGGGAGGATGCGGGATGCAGGATACAAGATTTCAGATTCGGGATGTGGGACACATGCAGGGTGCAGGATTCTGGATTCAGGATGTGGGATTTCACATTCGGGATTTCGGATTCTGGATATGGGATTCAGGATGTGGCATGCGGGATGCAGGATGCAGGATGCAGAGGATTTGGGATTCGGGCTGCAAGATGCAGGATGGAGGATGCGGGATTCTGGATTCGGGATGCGGGATTTCAGATGTGGGATGCGGGATTCGGGATGTGGGATGTGGGATACAGGATTTGGGCTTGGGGCTGTGGGATTACAGATTTGGGCTGCAGGCTGAGGGATACAGGATGCAGGATTTGGAATTCGGGCTGCAGGATGGAGGATGGAGGATGCGGGATTCTGGATTCGGGATGTGGTATACAGGATTTGGGATTGGGGCTGTGGGATTACAGATTTGGGCTGCAGGATGCAAGATTCCGGATGCAGGATTCGGGATTGGGGATGCGGGACTCCAGATTCGAGATTCGGGCTGGGGGATACAGGATGCAGGATTCCAGATGCGGGATTTGGGATTCCGGGATTGGGGGTGCGGGGTACAGGATGCAGGATTCCAGATGCGGGATTTGGGATTCCGGGATTGGGGGTGCGGGGTACAGGATGCAGGATTCCAGATGCGGGATTTGGGATTCCGGGATTGGGGGTGCGGGGTACAGGATGCAGGATGGAGGATGCGGGATGTGGGATTCGGGATACAGGATTTAAGAAGCAGGATGCAGGATGCAGGATTTGGGGTTTGGAGTGCTGGATTCCAGATTCGGGGTTTGGGCTGGGGGATACAGGATGCAGGATGCGGGATTCGGGCTGCAGGATTGGGGATGCAGGATTCCAGATGCGGGATTCGGGACTGGGGCTGCGGGGTTGGAACTGCGGGATACAGGATACAGGATGGACGATGCGGGATTCCGGGATTCGGGATGCAGGATTCGGGATTCGGGATTCAGGATTGGGGCTGCGGGATGCAGGATGCAGGATTCGGGATGCGGGATTCGGGGTTGGGGGTGCGGGATTCGGGATTGGGGCTGGGGGATTTGGGCTGCGGTGTACAGGATGCAGGATGCAGGATTCGGGATTCGGGATTGGGGCTGGGGGATTTGAGCTGCGGGGTACAGGATGCAGGATGGAGAATGCGGGATTCCGGGATTCGGGATTTGGATTCCGGATTCAGGGATTCAGGATTCGGGATTCGGGATGCAGTTTGGGAGGCTGCAGGGTACAGGATGCAGGATGGACGATGCGGGATGCAGGATTTGGGGACCGGGGCTGCGGGGTTGGGGCTGCCCCGTACAGGATGCAGGATGCGGGATGCGGGATTGGGGCTGCGGAGTTGGGGCTGCGGGGTAGAGGATGCAGGATTCGGGATGTAGGGTACAAGATGCAGGATTCGGGATGCGGGGTTGGGGGTGCGGGGTACAAGATGCAGGATGCAGGATGCGGGATTCCGGATTCGGGATGCGGGACTGGGGCTCCGGGGTTGGGGCTGCCGGGTGCAGGGTGCGGGATTTGGGATGCGGAATTCGGGGTTGGGGCTGCGAGGTACAGGATGCGGGATTCGGGATGCGGGGTTCCGCGGTTCCAGGACCAGGGCTGCGGGATTTGGGCTGCGGGGTACAGGATGCAGGATTCAGGATGCGGGGTACAGGATGCGGGATTCGGGATGCGGGGTTCCCGCGGTTCCAGGACCAGGGCTGCGGGGTTTGGGCTGCGGGGTACAGGATGCAGGATTCAGGATGCGGGGGTACAGGATGCGGGATGCGGGGTTCCGCGTTCCAGGACCGGGAGCTGCGGGGTTGGGGCTGCGGGGTACAGGATGCGGGCTGCGGGTTGGGGCTGCGGGTACAGGATGCGGGATTCGGGATGCGGGGTTCCGCGGTTCCAGGACCGGGGCTGCGGGGTACAGGATGCGGGATTCGGGATGCGGGGTACAGGATGCGGGATGCGGGGTACAGGATGCGGGATGCGGGATGCGGGGTACAGGATTCGGGATGCGGGATGCGGGATGCGGGATGCGGGATGCGGGGTACAGGATGCGGGATGCGGGATGCGGGGTACAGGATGCGGGATTCGGGATGCGGGGTACAGGATGCAGGATTCGGGATGCGGGGTTCCGCGTTCCAGGACCGGGGCCGGGGCCGCTCCCGGCCGGGGGTGGGCTCAGCGGCGCGCACGTGTGCGGGGCGGGGGTGCGGTGCCGCGCTATAAAACCCGCGCGGCTCCGGCTCAGCCCGCGAGTCACGGAGGGACCGGAGCCGCAGCTCAGCGCAGGTAGGAATTCCTCTGCCCGATCGCGATTTTTTTGGGTTTTTTCCCCTTTTTTTCCAGCTTTTCCTGCTTTTTTCCAACTGGCCGGGAGGGATCCGGCCCCGCTGTCCCCGCCGAGGAAAAGTTTGGCTCTGCAGCCCCAAAATCCAGCGGATGCAACAAGAGGCAGCGTGGCCTGCCCGGAGCCGCGGGTGCTGCGCTTCCCGCCGGGATAAGCGGGAATTTTATTTTTTGGGGAAGGATTTTTGGGGCTGCAGTTTGCCCATCCCATATTTCTACTCCTTTCCCCTTCCAGCCGCGACTTCGCCGGGATCTTTCCCCTAAAATCACCCCAAAAAAATCACCCCAAAATTTTTTTTATTTCTTTATTTTATATATATTTTTGTGCTGGTGCTTTGTTCGCTTTAGAGCCACCCCTCCACCAAAAAAAAAAAAAAATCAGGAATGAGGGGCTGAGGAGATTGGATGTGCGGGGGGTAAAAAATATATATTATTCGTGATTTTTATTTTTGTATTTTCGTACCTCCAAGCCGCCTTTTGCCAGCTCCCATCTGCCTTTCCAGTCACACCGCGGCGCCTCATTTTGGCCAATTATGGCCAATTACCTGATTGAGGGGCACCGCGAAAAGGCAGCGCTGATTTCTCCGCCGAGGATCTGTAACCACCACCACCCCCATCATTCCCAAATCCGGCAGATTTCCCTGAAATCTACCCCCCCACAAAAAAAATCCCGCCAGGATTTGGGGGAGCAGGGCCGGGGGAGATCCTCTGACAATAATTTGATTTTTAAAAAAATTTCTTTCTTTAAATGGGAAAAGCTTTCCCTCTTTCCATGAAGGATCCACCTCTGGATCAGGCCTTGGCTTCGAGAAGGGTGGGAATAAAAAGAGGGAAAAAGAAAAAAAAAAAGGGAATTTGGGATGGTTTTGCTCCGGGATGATCCCAAACAGGGAAACGCTGGAGCTTTTGAGGTGCTGGGGGCGATCCCAAAACCGGGATAATCCCACGGGGAGAGGGGCTGGGAGCGTCTCCACGGCCTCAAATCGCCTCAAATCGAGCGGATAAAAAATCCCATCTGAGGCAGCACCTGCTGCCCCTTCCAGCTCCTCTCCCGGGGTTTATTCCCGTTCCCGCTGCTCCCACAATGGATTTTCCCACCTCATCCCAGAAAAATCCGCTCGTCCTGATGGATAAACCCGCCCTTATCTCCACCGCAGGCTGGATTTCCAGAAAAAAAAAAACAAACAACAAAAAACCACAAAACCAACAGCAAAAAAAAAAAAAAAAAATCTTTTTTTTTTTTTTAATTTATCGTTCCTCTCCAAAATTAATGAGGGTAATTCCAAGCGCTTGGAATAATAAAATAAAACAAGTCCGGATTTCAGCCTCGGAGCAGCGGGAGCTCTGGGATGGATGGGGTGGGGTTTTTTTGGGGGAGGAAAAGGAAGATTTTGTGTCCTGGAGGAGCCGCGGGGATGGATGTGACATCCCCAGGCACCGGTGGGAAAATCCTTTGGGAAAGAGGGGGAAAAATGTTCTTTAAATGGGGAAAAATGGGAAAGAATGGGGGGGGAAATGTGGGGGAATGGGGAAAGAATGAGAACAAAACGTGGGGGAAAGAATGAGGAGAAATGTGGGGAAAATGGGAAAGGATGAGAGAAAAAGATGGGTGGAAAGGGGAAGGGTGAGAGGAAAAGATGTGGGGAAAGAAAGAGGGAAAAATGTGGGGGAAAGGGAAAGAATGAGGAAAAAAGTGGAGAAATGGGGAAGGAATGTGAAAAAAAAAAAGTGGGGGAAAGAGAAAGAATGAGAGAGAAAGATTTGGAGAAAAGGGGAAAGAATGAGAGAAAAGGATGCGGGGAAAAGAATGGGAAACACCGTGGTGGAAATGGGGAAAGAATGAGGAAAAAAGTGGGGAAAATGGGGAAAAATATGTGGGGAAAAAGGGGAAAAAATGAGAGGAAAAATGTGAGGAAAAGAGAAAGAATGAGGGGGAAATGTGAGGAAAAGGGGAAAGAATGAGAGAAAAAGATGTGGGGGAAAGGGGAAGAATAAAGATGTGGAGAAATGGGGAAAGAATGAGGAAAAAATGCGAGGAAAAGGGAAAGAATGGGAAAAAACGTGGTGGAAAAGGGGAAAGAATGAGGAAAAACGCGGGGAAATAGGGAAAGAATGGGGAAAAAAACGTGTGGGGAAAGGGGAAAGATGAGAGAAAAAGATGTGGGGAGAAAGGGGAAAAGAATGAGGGAAGGTGTGGGAAAAGAATGAGGAAAAGACTGGAGAAATGGGGAAAGAATTGGGAAAAATGGGGGGGAAATAGGGAAAATATTGGAAAACGCATTTTTTTTTTTTTTTTTTAATGGATTCGTGGCTGGAAAACTCAGGAAGGGGCTTGGAACCGCTGCCACCCCCCCTAAAAAAAAAAACCCAAGAAGCGTCCTGAGTGAATTTTGGGGCGGGGGATGCCCGGAGAGGGTTTTCCATCCCCATCCCGTTTTCCCGCGGGTGTGCGGGACTCTTGGGGACACGGGGACAGGGGGTGGCAGCGGTGTTTTTTTGGGGTTGAGCGGTTTTCGGGGGGGTCTGGCCTCTCGCGGGAGCTGTGACTCACCCGAGCGCCGTTAATGACTCGGTGCAGATTAATCCTGGATCCTGCTCCTTATCAGCGTCCCCCGGCCCCTCCGGCGGGTGACAGGCGGGACTTGTCACCGCCTGCCTGCCTGCGGGGACAAAAGGTGACCGTCATGCGGGGCTGGCCTCGGGAAGGGGGGAAATTTGGGAGCCCCTAAATGCGGGGCCACATCCCCATCGTGTCACTTCTACCCTGAAATGTCCCAAAATCCCGGTGCCACATCCCCCTCTCTGTCACCCCTGCCTGGTCACCTCATTGTCCCCTGAACCCGCTGTCACATTCCCATCCTGTCCCTCTCTGGTCCCTGAAATGTCCCAAAATCCCGGTGCCACATCCTCATCTCTGCCTGGTCCCAAAATCCTGATGCCACACCCCCCTCCTGTCCCTCTCTGTCCCCTTTGGTCTCTGAATTGTCTCCTAGACCTGGTGCCATATCCCCACCTATGTCACCTCTGCCTGGTCCCTGAAATGTCCCAAAATCCCGGTGCCACGTCCCCATCCTGTCCCTCTCTGTCACCTCTGTCTGGTCCTTGAATTGTCCCCTGAACCCAGTGCCACATTTTCATCCCTGTGACCCCTGGTCCCTGAATTGTCCCTGACCTGGTGCCACGCTCCCATCTCTGTCACCTCTGTTTGGTCCCTTCACTGTCCCAAAATCCAGGTGCCACACCCCCATGTCTCTCTGGTCCCCTCATTGTCCCCCAGCCTGGTGCCACATCCCCATCTCTGTCACTTCTGCCTGGTCCCAAAATCCCAGTGCCACATCCTCATCTCTGTCACATCTGCCTGGTCTCTGAATTGTTCCCTAACCCAGTGCCACATCCCTCTCTGTCACCTCTGTCTGGTCCCTGAATTGTCCTCTGAACCTGGTGCCACATCCTCATCTCTGTCACATCTGCCTGGTCTCTGAATTGTCCCCTAAGCCCGGTCCCACACCCCCATTCTGTCCCTCTCCGTCACCTCTATCCAGTCCTTTGATTGTCCCCTAACCCAGTGCCACATCCCTCTCTGTCACCTCTGTCTTGTCCCTGAATTGTCCCCTGAACCTCGTGCCACATTCTCATCTCTGTCACATCTTCCTGGTCCCCTCGTTGTCCCAAAATCCCGGTGCCACATCCCCATTCTGACCCTCTTTATCCCCTCTGTCTGGTCCCTGAAATGTCCCCAAAACCTGATGCCACATTCTTATCTCTGTCATCTCTGCCTGGTGCAAAATCCTGATGCCACACCCACCTCCTGTCCCTCTCTGTCACCTCTGTCTGGCTCCTGAATTGTCCCCTAACCTGGTGCCACACTCCCATCTCTGTCACCTCTCTTCCCTCTGTCTGGTCCCTTCACTGTCCCAAAATCCCGGTACCACACCCCCATGTCTCTCTGGTCCCCTCATTGTCCCCCAGCCTGGTGCCTCATCCCCATCTCTGTCACCTCTGTCACCTCTGCCTGGTCCCTGAATTGTCCCCCAGCCTGGTCCCTCTCTGTCACCTCTGTCCAGTCCTTTAATTGTCCCCCAACTCAGTGCCACGTCCTCATCTCTGTCACATCTGTCAGGTCATTTGATTGTCCCCTGAACCCGGTGCCGCATCCTCATCTCTGTCACCTCTGGTCCCTGAATTGTCCCTGACCTGGTGCCACATTCTCGTTTCTGTCACCTCTGCCTGGTCCCAAAATCCCGGTGCCACATCCCCATCCTGTCCCTCTCTGTCACCTCTGTCCAGTCCTTTAATTGTCCCCTAACCCAGTGCCACATCCTCCTCTCTGTCACCTCTGCCTGGCCCCCTCACTGTCCCAAAATCCTGGTGCCACATGCCCCTCTCTGTCACCTCTGCCTGCTCCCCTCATTGTCCCCTAAACCCACTGTCACATCCCCGTCCTGTCCCTCTCTGGTCCCTGAATTGTCCCAAAATCCCAGTGCCACACCCCCATTCTGACCCTCTCTGTCACCTCTGTCCAGTCCTTTGATTGTCCCCTAGTCCTGGTGCCTCATCTCTGTCACCTCTGTCTAATCTCCCTCATTGTCCCAAAATCCTGGTGTCACATCCCCGTCCTGTCCATCTCTGTCCCCTCTGTCCCCTGAACCTGGTCCCCCATCTGTTCCCTTCTGTTTGATCCCTGAATTGTCCCAAAATCCTGGTGCCACATCCCCCTCTCTGTCACTCTGTCCCTGAATTGTCCCCTGAACCCATTGGCCAAGCCAGCTGGGACACAGAATTAATTCTGTGGGAATTCTGTGGGAATTCTCCAGGAATCAGGCTCAGATCCCGGCAATCCCAGGACAGGGACAATGGGGACAGGACAGGACCCCAAAATCTCCCAGGACAGGGACAGTGGGGACAGGACAGGACCCCAAAACCAGCCCTGAGCAGGAATTGGGGCAGGAGGGAATTGTCCCACTCTGGGAACAGCTGGGAACGTTCCCAACCCCACCACTAAAACAAAATCCTAAATAAAGTCCTAAATAAAATCCTAAATAAAATCCTAAACAAAATCAACCCTGCCCAGGATCTCTGCCAGGAGAATCCCAGAAAAATCACACTGGGTCCTTTTGGGATCAGCTCCTTTCCCAATGGGATAATTCCCAAATTTTGGTGTAGGCACCGTCCGGGCTTGCCTGATTTTGTGGGATCTTGGGAGGGTTTTGTGGGATTTTTCAGGATTTTGAGAGATTCTGTGAGGTTTTGCTGGGGTTTGTGGGATTTTACAGGATTTCACAGGCTTTTGTGAGACTTGCAGTTCTTCGTGGGATTTCATGGGATTTTGCAGGATTTCATGAGATTTTGTAGGATTTCATGGGATTTTTGCAGATTTTGTGAGGTTTAGCTGGACTTCGTGGGATTTTATGGAATTGTGAAGGGTTTTGGGGGGGGTTTCAGGGTTTTGTGGAATTTCACAGGATTTCATGGAATTTCACAGGATTTTGCAGGATTTGTAGAATTTTGCTGGTTTTGTGGGATTTCACTGGATTTTGTAGGATTTCGTGGTGTTTTGCAGGATTCTGTGGGATTTTATGGAATCCAGCAGGATTTTGTGGGATTTTGCAGGATTTCGTGGGATTTCACTGAATTCTGTGGGATTTCATGGGTTGTGCAGAATCTTGTGGGATTTTGCAAAATTTCATGAGATTTTATGGAATTTGGCAGGATTTCACAGGATTTCACTGGATTTTATGGAATTTAGAAGGATTTTGTGACATTTCAAAAGGATTTTTTTTTGATTTCCGGGGTTTTGCAGCATTTCGAGGAATTTCACTGGGTTTTGTGGGATTTTGCAGAATTTCCCCAAATTTCGTGGGATTTCGAGGAATTTCACTGGGATTTTTCGGGATTTTGTGGGATTTCACAGGATTTCATGGGTTTTCAAGTGGCTTTGTGGGATTTCACTGAATTCACGGGATTTCAGGGGGTTTTTGAGGGATTTCACAGGATTTTTGTGGGATTTTGAGGGGTTTCATAGGTTTTTGTGGGATTTTATGGAATTTAGCAGGATTTCGTGGGGTCTCACGGGATTTTGTGGGATTTTTTGGGATTTCACAGGGTTTTTGTGGGATTCTGCAGGATTTCACGGGTTTTTGTGGGATTTCACAGGATTTTGCAGGATTTTGTGGCAGTCACTGGGTTTTGTGGGATTTTGTGGGATTTGTCCCATTTTGCAGAATTTTGCAGGATTTAGTGGGATTTTTGTGGGATTTCACTGAGTTCTGTGGATGTCACGGGGTTTTGCAGGAATTTTGTGGGGTTTTGCTGGATTTTGTGGGATTTTTTGGAATTCAGCAGGATTTTGGGGGATTTAGTGGGATTTCACTGAATTCTGCAGATTTCACAGGATTTTGCAGAATTTTGTGGGGTTTTGCTGGATTTTGTGGGATTTTATGGAATTCAGCAGGATTTTGGGGGATTTAATGGGATTTCACGGGATTTCACTGGGTTTGGAGGGATTTCACTGAATTTCATGGGATTTCGCGGGATTTTTGTGGGATTTTGTGGGGGTTTGGTGGGACTTCACACCATTTTGCTGGATTTTGTGGCAGTCACTGGGTTTTGTGGGATTTTGTAAGATTTCACGGGATTTTGTGGGTTTTTGTGGGATTTCATGGGGATTTTGTGGGGTTTTTGTGGGATTTTGTGGGGGTTTTTGTGGGATTTTGTGGGGGTTTTGTGGGGTTTCACGGGGTTTCCCAGGTTTTTTTGGGATTGTGAGGGGTTTTGGTGGGATCCCTCTGGATGTCCCGGTTTTTTTGGGATCCTGAGGGGTTTTGTTGGGATCCCTCTGGGTTTCCCAGTTTTTTTGGGGATCCTGAGGGGTTTTGTTGGGACTCCTCAGGATTTCCCGGTTTTTTTGGGATTCTGAGGGGTTTTGGTGAGATCCCTCTGGATGCCCCGGGTTTTTTGGGGATCCTGAGGGGTTTTGTTGGGACTCCTCGGGGTTTCCCAGGTTTTTTTGCGGATCCTGATGGGTTTTGGTGGGATCCCTCTGGGTGTCCCAGTTTTTTTGGGATTTCACGGGGTTTTGGCGGGATTCCCGGGGTGTCCCGGTTTTTTTGGGATGCTGAGGGGCCTGTCCCGCAGCCACCGCCGGGCACCATGAGGGCCGTGCTCTGGGGCCTGCTCCTGCTCTGCCTCTTCGGGGTTTTAAGGGGATCCCTCGGGGTGTCCCGGTTTTTGGGGATTCCTCGGGGTTTTGGCGGGGATTCCCGGGGTGTCCTGGTTTTTTTGGGATCCTGAGGGGCCTGTCCCGCAGCCACCGCCAGGCACCATGAGGGCCGTGCTCCGGGACCTGCTCCTGCTCTGCCTCTTCGGGGTTTTGGTGGGATCCCTCAGGGATGTCCCGGTTTTTGGGGATTGTGAGGGGTTTTGGTGGGATCCCTTGGGGTTTCCCAGTTTTTTTGGGATGCTGAGGGGCCTGTCCCGCAGCCACCGCCGGGCACCATGAGGGCCGTGCTCCGGGACCTGCTCCTGCTCTGCCTCTTCGCCCGCGCGCGCGGCGACTGCCGGGACGACTGCGCGCACTGCGACCGCCTGCTCTACCGCGACAGCTTCGACGTGCTCGTGAGTGCCACCATTGTCACCTGTCCCTGTCCCCAAAAAACTCTGGGCATTGTGAGTGCCACCGCCCCTGTCCCCAGAAAACTCCTCTGGGCATTGTGAGTGCCACCGCCCCAGTCCCTTGTCCCCAAAAAACTCTGGGCATCGTGAGTGCCACCCTGTCCCCAAAAACTCTGGGTATTGTGAGTGCCACCCCTGTCCCCATGGAGCTCTGGGCACTGTGAGAGCCACCCCTGTCCTTTGTCCCCAAAAATCTCTGGGTATTATGAGTGCTTCCCCTGTCCCCTGTCCCTTGTCCCCAAGGGGCTCTGGGCACAGTGAGAGCCACCATTGTCCCCTGTCCCCAAAAAACTCTGGGTACTGTGAGTGCCACCACCCCTGTCTTTTGTCCCCAAAAAACTCCTCTGGGCACTGTGAGTGCCACCACCCCTGTCCCTGTCCCCAAAAATCTCTGGGCACAGTGAGTGCCACCACCCCTGTCCCTTGTCCCCATGGAGCTCTGGCTACTGAGAGTGCCACCCCTGCCCCATGGAGCTCTGGACACAGTGCGTGCCACCACCACTGTCTTTTGTCCCCAAAAAACTCTGGGCACTGTGAGTGCCACCACCCCTGTCCCTGTCCCCAAAAAACTCCTCTGGGCACTGTGAGTGCCACCCTGTCCCCTGTCCCTGTCCCCAAAAACCTCTGGACACCGTGAGTGCCACTACCCCTGTCCTTTTTCCCCAAAAATCTCTGAGCATCATGAGTGCCTCCCCTGTCCCTTGTCCCCAAAAGACTCTGGGCACAGAAAGTGCCACCCTGTCCCCTGTCCCTTGTCCCCAAAAATCTCAGGGCATCATGAGTGCCACCACCACTGTCACTTGTCCCCAGAGGACTCTGAATGCCCTTTTGCCTCTGTCTGGGGTCTTGGGGACATCACAAGTGCCACCACTGTCCCCTGTCCCTTGTCCCCAGGGGGCTCTGGGCACTGTGAGTGCCACCACCATTGTCCCCAGAGGCTCCGGGTGCCCTTTTCACTCTGTCTGAGGTCTCGGGGACATCACAAGTGTCACCACTGTCCCTTGTCCCCACATCCAGAGGGCTCTGGGCACCTTTTTCCTTCTGCTGGGGTCTTGGGGACATTGTGAGTGCCACCACTGTCCCCTGTCCGTTGTCCCCAGGGGGCTCTGGGCACCGTGAGTGCCACCATTGACCCTTGTCCCCAGGGGACTCTGGGTGCCCTTTTCCCTCTGCTGAGGTCTGGGGACATTTTGGGTTGGAGGGGAAGATGCCTCCTGCTGTCACTGTCACTCCCTGGGTGAGCAGAAGGCGAAGATCCCAAATCAGGGCCAAAATCCCAAACTGGGTGAAGATCCCAAATCAGGATGGTCCCAAATTGGGGTCAAGATCCCAAACTGGGGTAAAGATCCCAAATCAGGATGGTCCCAAACTGGGGTCAAGATCCCAAACTGGGGTAAAGATCTCAAATCGAGATGGTCCCAAATCAGGTTGAAGATCCCAAATTGAGTGAGAATCCCAAACTAGGATGGTCCTGAGACAGAGAGTCAAGATCCCAAATCAGGGTCAAGATCCCAAATTGGATGCTGGGGACATCCAGGATGGGGACCGAGATTGTCCCGAGGGAAGGTGAAGATCCCAAACCAGGGATGGTCCTGAGGGAGGGTAAAGATCCCAAATTGGGTGAAAATCCCAAATCAGGATGGTCCCAAATCAGGGTCAAGATCCCAAATTGGATGCTGAGGATATCCAGGATGGTCCTGAATGGGCACTGGGATGGTCCCAAATTGAAGTGAAGATCCCAAATTGGGGTGAAGATCCAAATTGAGATGAAGATCCCTAATTGGGGTGAAAATCCCAAATCAGGATGGTCCCGAGGAAAGTGAAGATCCCAAATCAGGATGGTCCCAAACTGGGGTGCAAATCCCAAATCAGGATGGTCCCGAGGAAAGTGAAGATCCCAAATCAGGATGGTCCCAAACTGGGGTGCAGATCCCAAATCAGAGTCAAGATCCCAAACTGGGTGCTGGGGACATCCTGGATGGTCCTGAATGGGCACTGAGATGGTCCAAAATTGAGGTGAAGGTCCCAAATCAGGATGGTCCCGAGGGAAGGTGAAAATCCCAAACTAGGGATGGTCCTGAGGGAGGGTAAAGATCCCAAATTGGGTGAAAATCCCAAATCAGGACGGTCCCAAATTGGGGTCAAGATCACAAATCAGGATCAAGATCCCAAATTGGGTGCTGGGGACATCCTGGATGGTCTTGAATGGGCACTGGGATGCTCCCAAATTGAGGTGAAAATCCCAAATCTGGATGGTCCTAAATCACGATAAAGATGCCAAATCAGGATGGTCCTGAGGGAAGGTGAAGATCCCAAATGAGGGTGAAAATCCCCAACCAGGATGGTCCCAAACTGAGGTGCAGATCCCAAATCCTGATGCTCCCAAGACCCCAAACATCCCCAGCTTCCATCTCCCTCCTCTCCTCACCCATCCCAACCCCAAACCCCTGCAGAGCCTCCAACACCCCACTGGCAGGGTGGGACGGGCTCAGAGACCCCACAGCTCGTCTGGGAAGAGCCCTAAAACTGGAATTTGGGTTTTTCCAGCTCCTAAATCATTTATTTTTCTCTCAGCTGAGCCGTGTCCTGCCATTCCAGGGGGATTTTCCACCACCTCCCCCATTTATTTGGGATAAAAAATCCCACTGGGTGGACATGTCCCCCAAAAAGGAGCTGGAAACTTGGAAGCCCCACAGTTGGGAAATATTCCCAAAAAACCCCCAGAGGAACCACAAACTTCCAGGACATGCTGGAGCCACCCCAGTGCCACCAAGGGCACGTCACTGCCACCAGGTTTTGGGGTGTCACCACCCTGGTTCGGCCCCAAAATGTTGGTTTGAAGGAACCAGAAGCTCTGTGGGAGCCCCTTTATCTGCTCCTGGAGCTCCGACCTGAACCTTGGGATTTGGGGTCTCCTGGTGGGATTTGGGGTCTCCTGGTGGGATCTGGGGTCTCCTGGTGGGATTTGAGGTCTCCTGGTGGGATCTGGGGTCTCCTGGTGGGATTTGAGGGTCTCCTGGTGGGATTTGGGGTCTCCTGGTGGGATTTCGGGTCTCCTAGGGTTTAATTTGGGCTGGAAGGAGCCTCCTGCTGAGATCTGGAGTCTTGTGGTGAGATTTGGGGTCTCCTGGACTCAGTTTGGTCTGGAAGGAGCCTCCTGGTGGGATTTGGGGTCTCCTGGTAGGATTTGGGGTCTCCTGGCAGGATTTGGGGTCTCTTGGACTCAGTTTGGGCTGGAAGGAGTCTCCTGGCAGGATTTGGGGTCTCCTGGTGGGATTTGGGGTCTCCTGGCAGGATTTGGGGTCTCTTGGACTCAGTTTGGGCTGGAAGGAGTCTCCTGGCAGGATTTGGGGTCTCCTGGCAGGATTTGGGGTCTCTTGGTGGGATTTGGGGTCTTCTGAGCTTTGTTTTGGTCTGAGAGGAGCCTCCTGGTGGGATCTGGGGTCTCCTGAGGTTCTCTTTGGTCTGGAAAGAGACTCTCGGTGGGATTTGGGATCTCATGCCGAGATTTGGGGTCTCCTGCTGGGATTTGGGGTCTCCTGCTGGGATTTGGGGTCTCCTGGGACCGCGCTGAGTGCTGCTCTCCGAGGATTCCCGACCCACCCCGAGATTGGGACAGGAGCCACTTCCAGCAGCACCGACACCGCGGCCGGTGCCGAGGAGCCCGGGATGTCCCTGGAACTGCCCCCTCCGTGGGATCTGTCACCTCCAGACCCTCCCAAAGCCTTGGAGATGCCAGCAGAGGAAACTCAGCAGTGACCCCAAAACCCCTCGGCACGGCCTCGCCTGGGGACGATTCCCCTGATTTTGGGTTTTGCCAAACGAACCCTCGAGTTCAGGAAGAACCGATGGAGCTGCAGCCCCGAGCGACCACTGGTGGCACCTCCCTGGTGGCCAAGAAGAGAATTTTGGGGCCCACAGGTGGCCATGAGACCCCTGGATGTCCCTCAGCTCGCTTGGGTGTGAGCAGGTCGCCGTTGTCCCATCCCGTGGGAATTCCTTGGATGTAGGGTCCCAAAAAAAGAGATTTTGGTGCATTTCCAGGAAGGAATCCAGAATTTGTTCTGGTGTGGAAGATCTCCAGGAAGGGCAAACCTGTAGTGAAGAACAGAGTGGTACAGAGTGGTTTGAGAGGAAAAAAGAGATTTAAAAAGGGATTTTAAAAAAGGATTTTAGTGTTTGAGGGAATTCCCACCTGGCTCAGATGAGCCCAGCTGGGCTCCAGTATTGGAACGACCCTGTTGTGAAGAATGGTGCAGTTCGAGGGGAAAAAAGGATAAAAAAAGGGATTAAAAAAAGGGATTTTAGGGTTTGAGGGAATTCCCACCTGGCTCAGGTGAGCCCAGCTGGGCTCCAGCGTTGGAACGACCCCACCATGGAGGAGACGGCGGGATGGAGATGATCCCACCTGCAGGAGGATGGCCCCTCCCTGCTGGGCCTTCCAGAAGGTTCCTTCCAGCGTTTAGCAAGTTTGGCTCTTCCATGATTTTCTTCTGGATGGGTTTGGTGGCACCAACATTCCACAGGAGAGCCAGGGCTGACTTGGAAAGGGATGAGACACAACCATGGTGGGTTTGGTGTCACCAAAATCCCAAAGTGGGGCCAGGTCCAGTTTGGAAAGGGATGAGACATGGCCATGCGGGTTTGGTGGCACCAAAACCTCACAGGAGAGCCAGGTGTGGCTTGGAAAGGGATGGGACACAGCCATGGTGGGTTTGGTGACGCCAAAACCCCACAGCAGAGCTGGGGTCAGCTTGGAGCAGGACAGGGCGCGGCCGTGGCGGGCTGAACCCGCGGGAGCCGAGGGACGCCGGTGATGAAGGGACGCGCTGGCAGCGGCCGTGCTGGGGGTCCCGCCTGCCTCGAGGAAGGATGGAGGGGGATCTGGGGAGCTTGCCCTGAATCTCTGGAGTGCGGGGCATCCCCATCTCCACCCCCATCTCCATCCCACGGAGCTGTGCTGACGGTGTGCTTGGCCAACCCTTGGCTGGGCTCAGCCTTCACCCTGGTGGCCCTGGTGACATCCTCGAGGACAATCCCAGGGCAGATCAGCCTGGAGAATGGAGCAGGAGAAGCTCAGCAGATGTGGCAGAGCTGGGTGGGCTGGTGGGACTGCCCAGGGCTCCAGAGGAACATCCCCAGCTGGAGAAACCTCGAAGAGCAGCGAGGAGAGGAGCAAAGTTCTGGCGCTGGGGAGGAACAGCTCCAGGCACCAGGAGCTGCCATGGGAACGGGCCAGAGGTCCCGATCCATCTCCACCATCCCTGTCCCATCTCCATCCTGTCCTGTCCCATCTCCACCGTCAGAAAGGGCCAGAGGTGCCGTCCCACCTCCATCAGCCTGTTCCACCTCCGTCTTATCCCACCTCCACCGTCCTGTCCCTCCTCCATCCCATCCCATTATCCCGTCCCATTATCCCATCCCATTATCCCGTCCCACCCCTTCCCACCTCCATCAGCCCGTCCCACTTCTACCCTGTCCCACCTCCACCATCTTATCTCACCTCCACTGTCCCACCCACCTCCATCCCATCCCACTTCCATTATCCTGTCCCAACTCCACCGTCCTACCCACCTCCATCACCCCGTCCCACCTCCACCCTGTCCCAACTCCATCTTGTCCCACCTCCATCATCTTACCCCATCTCTGTTCCGTCTCACCTCCATCCCATCCCAGCTCCTCCACCCTATCCCACCTCCACCATCTTATCTCACCTCTACCAGCCCATCTCACTTCCACTGTCCCACCCACCTTCACCATCCCTTCCCACCTCCATCCTGTCCCACCTCACCATCCTGTCCTAACTCCATCCCTTCCCACCTCCACTGCCAGAATGGTCCAGAGGTCCTGTTCCACCTCCACTGTCCCTTCCCACCATCACCCTGTCCAACCCACCTCTATTGTCCCACCCACCTCGGTCCCGTCCCACCTCCATCCTGTCCTGTCCCACCTGCACCATCTTATCCCAGCTCCACAATCCTGTCCCACCTCCATCCTATCCTTTCCCACCCCCACCATCCCACACTTGATGATTTCTGGGCTGTAGGACCCAGCAGAGCTCAGAATGGTGGAGCAGGAGCGTGGAATTCCACGAGGAAGTGTGGAACATGTCTGGGGGAAGTTGGGGCGCGATGCTGAGCATCTCCCCCACCCTGATCCCTCTGGGAACCCAGGAACGGGGCTGGAATGGGGCTGGAACAGGACAGGGTTGGAATGGGGCTGGAAAAGGTTTGGAATGGGACTGGAATGGGGCTGGAACAGGGTTGGAATGGGGCAGGAATGGGGTCGTAACGGGGTCAGAACGGGGCTGGAACAGGGTTGGAATGGGGTTGGAATGAGGCTGGAATAGGGTTGGAATGGGGTCGGAACAGGCAGGAGACACCTCCCGCCACGAGCCCAGGGAAGTTCCGAAGGGCCGCCGGCCCCTTTCCACGGGCATCTTCCAACGTGTTGAGTGTCAGGATGGGACAGGAGCACCCAAATCCCTTGGAGACCCCTTCCAACCCAACCACCCCAGCCCCCTGACCTCCGCGCCCCCGTCTCCCCGCAGATCTGCGTGCTGGAGTGCGAAGGCCAAGCGGTGCCCAGGGCCACCTGGGAGCTGTGCGCGGCCGCCAGCCGCGCCGCGCCGCGGCCTCGCCGCCCGTCCGCCCAACGCTGGCCCGGCGCGGCCGACTCGCTGCCGCTGCCCGCCGCCGAGCCGCCGAGCCGGGACGAGGAGGAGGAGGAGGAGGACATTTCGCGGCGGCTGGGCGCGGGCCGGGCGGCCAAGGGGGTGCAGAAGAGGTACGGGGGCTTCATCGGGGTGCGCAAGTCGGCGCGGAAGTGGAACAACCAGAAGAGGTTTAGCGAGTTCCTGAAGCAGTACCTGGGCATGGCGCCGCGCTCCAGTGAGTACGGCCCCGGCGCCGGCGCCGGCCAGAACAACGAGATCTAAACCGGGACGCGCCGGGGCCGCCGGCCGGCCGGCAACCCTCCACCCCGCCCGCCACATCCCATGGGTGCCATCCTACAAGGGGGCCATCACCAAGAGCGGCCGCTCGGGAGCGGCTCGGCAGCGCCAGCGCCAGCGCCGGGGAGGGACGCGGGGCCAGCGGGAAGGGCGCGGGTGGCCCTGGGGGCACCTGTGGGGTCGTCTTCGAAGTCGCCTTTGGGGTCACCTTTGAGGTTGCCCTCATGGTTGCCTTTGAAGCTGCCTTTGGGTCACCTTTGGGTTCACTCTTGGGGTCACCTTCAAGTCACCTTTGGAGTTGCCTTCAGGGTCACCCTTGGGGTCACCTTCTGGGTCACCTGTGGGGTCGCCCTCAAGTCAACCCCTTCGAAGGTGCCTTTGGGGTCACCTCTGGGGTCACCGTTGGTGTCACCTTTGGGATCACCTTCCAGGTCACCTTTGGGGTTGCCCTCAAGGTCACCTTTAGGATCACCTTCGAAGTCACCTTTGGGGTCACCTTTGGAGTCGCCCTTGGGGTCACCTGCTGAGTCACCTCTAAGTGACCTCAGGTCAACCCCTTTGAAGTCACCTTTGGGGTCACCCTCAGGGTCACCTTCGAAGCTGCCTTTGGGAGCACCCTTGGGGTCATCTTTGGGGTCACCTTCAAGGTCGCCATCATGGTCGCCTTTGGGGTCACCTTTGGGGTCGCCCTCGAGGTGACCTTTGGAGTTGCCCTCAAGGTCACCCTTGGGGTCACCTTTGGGGTCTCCTGCAAGGGAACCTTCAAGGTCTTCGACATCACCTGTGACGTCACCTTCAAGGTCAACTTTGGGGTCATCTTCGGGTCACCTTTGGGGTCACCTGTGGGGTCGCCCTTGAGGTCACCCTTGGGGTCACCTTCAGGGTCACCTGTGGAGTCACCCTCAGGTCAACCCCTTTGAAGTTGCCTTTGAGGTCACCCTTGGTGTCACCTTTGGGGTCGTCCTCAAGGTCACCTTTGGTGTCACCTTCAAGGTTGTCACTCCACGTCCAGCACGAGTTGGTTCCCCCCCAAAAAAATTGGAAAAAAAAAACCAACCAAAAATCCAAATAAATAAGGGAAACATTTAAGCAAAATGAGTTTTGTTATTTTTAAAGAATAAAAAAATAAATAATAAAGCTCCAAGGAGATTTAAAGTAAAATTTTAAAAATAATACCAAACAAAGAAGAAATGAAAAAATTAAAATTTCAATACGTGAAAATCAAATAATTTCAAGAGGTTTAAAAAGGATAAGAAGAAATGAAAAATATTTAGAGGAAATAAAAAAATGACTCAAAAAGTATTTAAAAGAAAGACTAAATTTTTTAAATATTGCAAAGAAATAAGAGATAAATTTAAAAAAATATTTTAAGAGGAATAAAGAACAAGTTTCAAAAATGTTTAAAAGGAATAAAGATTAAATTTCACAAATATTTAAAAGGAATAAAAAACAGATTTCAAAAATATTCCAAAGAAATAAAGAGTAAATGTCAAAAATATTTTAAAATATCAAAAATATTTAGAAGAATAAAGAATCGATTTGAATTATTTAAAAGAAATAAAAGATCAATCAAAATTATTTAAAAGTTTAAAAATGAGGTAAAATATTGAAAGTAAATGGAACAATTCAAATAAATTTTAATAGTGAATCAAATTAAAGAAGAAATATCTATAAAAATTAAAATAAAGAAATAGAATAAAAAAGAATAAATTAAATTAAAATAAAATAAAATTTTAAAAAGAAATTAAAATAGAATAAATAAAAATAAAAATAAATTTTTAAAAATTAAAGGAAATCAAACTCCATTTTAAAATTAACCAGTTCCTGCCCAGAACGCTGCCATCCCACAGAAATTTGGGAATTCCAAAATTCTGGAATTCTGGAATTCCATGTCCCTCCTCCAGGCTGGGCAACCAGAGTCCCCCCAGCCCCACCCCAAATTTCACATTTGGGAGGATTTTCACATTTTTCCACCTTTTTTTTTTTTTTTTTCCCCCCTTCCTGGGTGGCATCTCCCAAAATTCCGGGATGCGCCTCCATCCCGTTTCCTCGGATGGAGATTCCTGCTCCCTCCGCTCTCGGCTCAGCTGCTTTGGTTTTTTCCTTATTTTTAATTTTTTTCCCATTTTTGTCTTTTTTTCTCCTTTTTTCCCCCTCTCTATTTCCCTTCCCTCCCTTTTTTTTCCATTTTTTCCCCCATTTTTTTCCATTTTTCCAATTTTTTCAATTTTTTCTCATTTTTTCCATTTTTTCCCATTTTTCCCCATTTTCCCCATCTCCCCATTTTTTTCCATTTTTTTCCATTTTTTTCCATTTTTTCCCATTTTTTCCATTTTTTCCCATTTTTCCCCATTTTTCCCCTTTTTTTCAATTTTTCCCCATTTTTTTCCATTTTTTTCCATTTTTTCCACGGTTTTTTCAATTTTTTATTCTTTTTTTCTGTTTTTTCCTGTTTTTTCCGTTTTTTCCCCTTTTTTTCCTTTTTTCCCTTTCCCCCCCCTTTCTTTTACCCTTTTAAAATTTTTTCGCTTTTTTTCCTTTTTAAATTTTTCCCTTTTTTCCTCCATTTTCCTTTCAACATTTTTAAAAATTTTATTTTGTATTTCTTTTCTATTTTCCCTTTCTTTTCTCCATTTTATTCCCCCCCCTTTGTTTCCCCTATTTTATTTTCTATTTTTTTCCTTTCTTTCCTCCAATTTCTTTCCCTTTTAAAAATCTTTTTCGTGTTTTTTCTCCATTTTATTCTGTAATTTTTCCAACTTTTTCCCTTTTCTTTTCCCCATTTTATTTCCTATTTTAATTTTTTTCCCTTTCTTTCCTTCATTTTATTTCCTCTTAATTTTTCCCCCTTTCCTCCATTTTATTTTGTAATTTTTCCTTTTTTTCCTCTTCCATTTCTCTATTTTATTTCCTATTTATTTCCTTTCTTTTCTCTATTTAATTTCGGGTTTTTTCCCATTTTATTTCCTATTTTAATTTTTTTTCCCTTTCTTTCCTCCATTTTATTTCCTTTTAAATTTTTTTCCCTTTTCTGTGTTTTTGTTGGTACTTTTTCCTTTTCCCTGCCTTTCTTTTCTCTATTTAATTTCGGTTTTTTCCCCTTTTCTCCATTTTATTTTCTTATTTTTAAAAATATTTTCGCTTTCTTTCCTCCCATTTACTTCCTAATTTTTTTTCAATTTTCCCCCTTTTTTCCTCCATTTTACCTCCATTTTTTTTATTTTTTCCCTTTCTTTTCCCCATTTTATTTTGTATTTTTTTTGTAGCGTTCCGGCACCGCTTCCCAGCCCGGCACAGGCAAAATTAAAATCCTGCTCCTGCCCCGGCCGCTCCGTCCTCTCTCTGCCGGACCCCAAAGCGCTTCAGACCCGAAAAATCTCCAAAATCTGCTCCAAATTTCCTCTTCACCCTCTCAAATCCACATTTTACCCCGGAGCCGACGAATTCCGACGCGAGCGCGGGAGGGCGGGAGGGATCCGCGCGGAAATCGACGCGAAACGCGGGGAAAAAAAATGGAATTTTTGCCGGAAAAAAATTGGAATTATTGGCCTAAAAAATCGGATTTTTTTGGGTTTTGTTTTGGTTTTTTTCTTTGTTTTTTTAGTCAAAACTCAGCCCCAAATTCCCGGAGGATTTCCCAGCATCGCCAACGAGATTCTGGCTTCCCGCAGGATTCATTCCCAAATTTCCGGGGTTGCGTCCCAAAATCTCCCAGAATTCTGGAAACCCTTGTTTGTTTTAATTCCCCGTTTATCTACTTTAATTTTGTCGCTGCTGTTCCCACCTTTTTCTGAGCGTTTTCCTTGGAATTTTGGAACCACTCCGGGTTTGGCTCCTCTGCTCCGCACCTGTCGCGTCCCTCATCCAAAAAAAAAAAAAAAAAAAAGGTGGGATTTTCCCACATTTTTTCCCAGGAGGAAAATCCAACCTGATCCATTCCATCCTTCCTGATTTATCCCAAAAAAACCAAAAAAATTCCAAAACCTCAATCCTGAGCCCGTCCCGCGGCGCTGCCCTTTATTAAAAAAACAACAACGGAAAAAAATCCTCAAAAAATTAATAATATGATTTTTCCCGGGAAAAAATGGGAGAAAATAAAAAAACCAAAACAGGGAATAATTCCAGGAAAATCCCAAGATTTTGTTGTTTTTAAATTGTTTCCTACCGAGATTTCTCCATTAAACTTGTACATAGCAAAAGGATCAAGAAATAAATCAGTTTACGGTTTCTACGACCTGATTGCGACTCGTCCCCGTTGTCCCCATTCCATGGGAATTCCATGGATTTAGGGCAGGGAAAAATGGGAGATTTTGGTGCTTTTCCAGGAAAAAAAGTCTGAGATTTGTGGAGAAGAGTGACAGGAAGAATAGGATAGAGAGAGGGGGAAAAAGGGATTAAAAAATAAAGATTTTAGGGTTTTGAGGGAAAAAACAGGAATTTTTTGGATCCGTCATCCTTTTCCTGATGGAATTTTGGGATTTTTGTGGATTTGGAAACAGGAATGGCCCCCAGTCCCTCGCAGTGGGGTGGGGGACGAGGGATTAGCTCAAGGGAATTCCCAGATTTTCCAACAGGGCAGTTGGTGATTAAAAAACTTAATCAGGGAGAAGCTGATGGGAGGGGATTTTTGGGATTGGGGTGAGGTTCCTACAATTGGGGTGAAATTCCAATAATTTGGGGATTAGGGTGAAATTCCTGAATTCGGGGTGAAATTCCTACAACTTGGTTGGAATTCCTACAATTTTGGGATTGGGATGAAATTCCTGAAATCAGGGTGAAATTTCTACAATTGGGGTGAAATTCCTAAAATTTGGGTATTGGGATGAGGTTCCTACAATTGGGGAGAAAATCCTTCAATTTTGGGATTGGGGTGAATTTCCTCAAATCAGGGTGAAATTCCCAAAACTGGGGTGAAATTCCTACAGTTTTGGGATTGGGATGAAACTCCTACAATTTTGGGATTGGGGTGAATTCCTACCATTAGGGTGAAATTCTTGAAATTTAGATGAAATTTCAACAATTTTGGGATTGGCGTGAATTTCCTGAGATCAGGGTAAAATTCCTAGAATTTTGGGATTGGGGTGAGATTCCTGAAATCAGGGTGAAATTCCCACAATTTTGGGATTGGGGTGAAATTCCCACAATTTTGGGATTGAGATGAAATTCCTCCAGTTGCCGGCCCCACAGGAATTTTGGGAATTCCATCAATTTGGCATTTCTGGGATGTGATTTTTCAGTGTTTTTCCCGGTTTTCCACCCTTCCCTTTCCCATCCCCTTTTCCAGCTCCTTTCCCACCTCAACATCCATCCAAAAATCCAAATCAAATCAGATTATTCTGATTTTTCTGCATCCAAAGGCACCTCAGATGGAAGGGGAGGACGCTGGGCTAAATCCTTGGGAATTCCAGGATTTTTTGGGGGTTTTTTTGGGATATTGCTTCCCATGGAATTCTCCTGGAGGTCGGATCCATGGGATGAGATGGCTGGCATTTGGGAATGCTGGAGGGGACAGGTTGGATCCATGGGATTTGGGAATTCTGGAGGTATCAGGATAGATTGGATCAATGGGATTTGGGAATTCCAGAGGAATTGGATCTGGACAGGTCAAATCCATGGGATTTGGGATTGGGGTGGGTCAGATCCATGGGATTTCAGAATTCCAGAGGGATGAGATCGGGTCAGGTTGGATCCATGGGAGTGGGACAGGTTGGATCCATGGGATTTGGGAATTCCAGAAGGATCTGGACAGGTTGGATCCATGGGAGTGGGACAGGTTGGATCCATGGGATTTGGGAAATCCAGAAGGATCTGGACAGGTTGGATCCATGGGATTTGGGAATTCCGGAGGGATCAGGACAGGTCAGATCCATGGGATCCGCACAAGTCACATCCATGGGATTTGGGAATTCCAGAAGGATCTGGACAGGTCAGATCCATGGGATGAGATCAGGGTGGATCCATGGGATTTGGGAATTCCGGAGGGATCTGGACAGGATGAATCCATAGGATTTGGGAATTCCAGAAGGATCAGATCTGGACAGGTCAGATCCATGGGATTGGGAAGGTTTGGATCTATGGTATTTGGGAATTCTGGAGGGATCAGGACAGGTCAGATCCATGGGATCAGGACAAGTCACATTCATGGGATTTGGGAATTCCAGAGGGATTGGGATGGGTTGGATCCATGGGATCAGGGCAGGTTGGATCCATAGGATTTGGGAATTCCAGAGGGATTGGATTGGGACAAATTGGATCCATGGGATCGGGACAGGTGAGATCTATGGGATTAGGACGGGTTGGATCCATGGGATCTGGGAATTCTGGAGGGATCAGGACAGGTCAGGTCCATGGGATTTGGGAATTCTGGACAGATGGGGACAGCTCAGATCCATGGGATCAGGAAAAGCTGGATCCATGGAACTGTGACGGGTTGGATCCATGGGATTTGGGAATTCCAGAGGGACTGGGACAGGTCAGATCTGTGGGATTTGGAAATTCCAGAGGGATCAGGACAGGTTGGATCGATCCATGGGATGAGCTCAGGTTGGATCCACGGGATTGGGACAGGTTGGATCCATGGGATGTGGGAGTTCAGGAGGATCAAGACAAGTGGGATCACTGGGATTTCAGAACTCTGAAGAGATCCAGACAGGCCGGATCCATGGGATTAGGATGGGTTGGATCCATGGGATTTGGAAATTCCAGAGAGATCAGGACAGGTTGGATTGATCCACGGGATAAACTCAGGTTGGATCCATGGGATGTGGGAATTCGGGAAGGATCAAGACAAGTGGGATCAATGGGATTTTGGAACTCTGGAGAGATCCAGACAGGCCGGATCCTTGGGATGAGGATGGGTTGGATCCATGGGATTTGGGAATTCCAGAGGGACTGGGACAGGACAGATCTGTGGGATTTGGGAATTCCAGAGGGATCAGGACAGGTTGGATTGATCCACGGGATGAGCTCAGGTTAGTTCCATGGGATGTGGGAATTCGGGAAGGATCAAGACAAGTGGGATCAATGGGATTTTGGAACTCTGGAGAGATCCAGACAGGTCGGATCCATGGGATTAGGATGGGTTGGATCCATGGGATTTGGGAATTCTGGGGGGATTGGGACAGGTCAGATCCATGGGATCGAAACAAGTTGGATCCATGAGATTTGGGAATTCCAGAGGGATCAGATCTGGACAGGTTGGATCCAAGGGACTGGGATGGGTTGGATCCATGGGATCTGGGAATTCCAGAGGGAGTCCACGGGATGAGCTCAGCAATGGGACATTTCCAAGTCCAAATCCTGGATTTTTATCACAATCCCATGGAAAACCAGGAAAGGCCACGAAGCTGGAGGAGCTGAGCTTGGAGAAAAGCGGGAATTTTCCTCTCCGGAATTCCCAGCCAGGAATTCTGGGATCAGGATTCTCCCGCGGAACAGGGATGGGATGAGAGGGAACAACCCCGAACGGCTCCGGGAAAAGTTCAGGTGGGATTTTTGGGAATTCCTGCCCGGAAAAAGGAATCGATCATCCTGGAATTCTTCCTCAGCCCAAATAATTTGGGGATTCTGGGTTAAGAAAGGGATGGATTTGGGTTGGTTGTTTTTTTTGGGAAAGCAAACGCCGGGAAGAGGCGGAGGGAGGAAGGAGGAGCCACATGGACAATCGCGACCTGGCGACAGCCATGTGTGACAGCGGAATCCAGGAGGAAAAGGAGGAAAAGAGGAAAAGGGGAAAAAAAGGAGGGAAAGGAGGAAAATGGAAAGGAAGGGGAGGAAGAAAAAAAGGAGGTGGGGGAAAGGCAGGAAAAAAGGAGGAAAAAAAAATGAGGAAAAAAGGAAAAGGAGGGAAAAGGAGGAAAAAGAAGGAAAATGAGGAAGAAAATGGGAGGAAAAGGAAGAGAAAATGAGGGAAATGAGGGGAAAATTGGGAGAAAAGAGTGGGGAAAGGAGAAGGAGGAGGGAAAAGGAAAAGGGGAAGAGGAAAAAATAAAAAGGAAATAAGTAGAGGGAAAGGAAAAGGGGAAGGAAAAAGGAAAAAAGGAAAAGGGAAAGGGAAAATGAAAATGGGGAAAAGGAAAAGGAAAGGAAAAGGAAAAGGAAAAGGAAAAGGAAAAGGAAAAAGGAAAAGAGGAAAAGGAAAAGGAAAAGGAAAAAGAAGGAGAAAAAAGGAGGAAAAGGAGGAAAAAATGAGGAAAAGGAGAAAAATGGGGAGGAAAAGGAGGAAGAAAACAAGGGATGGAAAAAATGAGGGAAAAGAGAAAAAAGAGGAAAATGGGCACAAAAAGGAAAAAGAGGGGAAAAGGGGGGGGGAAGGAAAAAAAAAAAAGAGGGGATATAGAGGAGAAAAAGGAGGGAAAAAATAGAAAAAAAGAGGAAAAAGGGAGCCAGAGCTGAGCCATACCCGGATCCATGAAAACATGGAATAAAAAAAACATGGAATAAAAAAACATGGAATAAAATCTCCAAAGCACAGGGATAAAAGACACAAGGTCTGAGGAAAAGAAAAAAATTCACATTTTTTGTTTTCCCTCCCATTTTTCTGTGCTCTGTTTCGATCCCTGATTTTCCAAATATTTCAAATTCGGGAATTCATGGAAAATTCCACAGAAAAAAATCCACAACCTGGCTGAGATTCTTAATTTTGGATTCTCTCAATTATTTGATTCCCCCTGCATAAATATCTTCCATAAATATTCCCAGCACAGAAAAAAAGTTGGAATTCAAGATTTTTAAAGTCACTTCCAACCCAAAATATTCCATGATTCCAAACTGGATTATTTTGGGATAAAAAAAAGGAAAATTCTCACTTTTCTTATTAAAACTCAAAATTCCTCAAGCCTGGTTTTGAAGGAATTTGGGAATTTTGGGAATTCAACAGAGGAGGAATCCCACATTTTCTTTTTTCCTGATTTTAATTTTTTGGGGGGAATTTTTGTCCTAAGGGAAAAACCACATCCCCCCAAAAAATTCCTTTTTCTGGGATATCCCAATATTTTCTTTTTTTTAAAGCATTGATTGTTTCCCACTTTTTACTTCAAGGATTTGAGGGATTTGCACTTTTTTAGGTAAAGACAAAACTCCAACCCAGCCTCAATTTTGGGGAATTTTCCAACAGATTTGGGCAATTTAGGGGAAAAAAAAATCTTTGGTGCCCAAAAACCCCGAGGATTTTTCCTAAATTTTTTTTTTCTTTTCCCAATCTTGAAGGGAATTCCTCTTCAGGTTGTAAAAATGGGGGGGAAAAGCAGGAAAAGGGAATTTCTGGATTTTCCAGAAGGATTTCCACAGTTCAGGGAGGGACCCCTTGGTTGCAGCAATGAGGGAATTCCTGGATTTTGGAGGGAATTCCTGGATTTTGGAGGGAATTCTTGGATTCCAGAAAGAATTACTGGATTCCAGAGATAATTCCTGGATTCCAGAGGGAATTCCCAGATTCCAGTGGGAATTCCTGGATTTTGGAGGGAATTCCTGGATTCCAGAGATAATTCCCAGATTCCAGAGGCAATTCCCAGATTTCAGAAGGAATTCCTTGATTCCAGAGGGGAATTTCTGGATTTCAGAGGGAATTCCTGGATTTCAGAAGGAATCCCTAGATTTCAGAAGGAATTCCTGGATTCCAGAGGGAATTCTTGGATTCTAGAGGGAATTCCTGGATTCCAGAGGGAATTCTTGGATTCTAGAAGCAATTCCTGGATTCCAGAGGGAATTCTTGGATTCTAGAGGGAATTCTTGGATTCCAGAGGGAATTCCTGGATTCCAGAGGGAATTCCTGGATTTCAGAGGGAATTCCTGGATTTCAGAGGGGAATTCCTGGATTCCAGAGAAAATTCCTGGACTCCAGAGGGGAATTCCTGGATTCCAAATAGAATTCTTGAATTCTAGAGGGAATTTCTGGATTCCAGAGGGGAATTCCCGGATTGCAGAGGGGATTCTTGGGTTCCAGAGAGAATTCTTGGATTCCAGAGGGAATTCTTGGATTCAAGAAAGACTTCTTGGATTCCAGAGGAATTCCTGGATTTCAGAGGGAATTCTTGGATTCCCTCTAGAATTCTTGGATTCCAGAGAAAATTCCTGAACTCCAGAGGAAATTCTTGGATTCCAGAGGGGATTCTTGGATTTCAGAGGGAATTCCTGGACTCCAGAGGGGATCCCAGGTGGGAAGAGAGGGGAGGTGGGCTGGGATCAGTCCAGGAATCGCTGGCAGGCTTTTTTCCAGCGGCACGCCGTGCACCACTGGTCCCGGTGCTCGATGCCGTAAACCTTGCGGCATTTCTTGGCTTCACCACGGACTTTTCTGGCAGAAAAAAAAGGGAATTTTATTTTTTTTTGCTGGATTGGGTGGGAATTCTGGTGGATTTCAGAATCCTCAATGGAGCGAAATGTTAAAATTAAGTTAAATATGGAATTCTAAATTTTAGAAATTTAAATGTTAAATTTTCGTAGTTTTAAAACCGAGTTCTAGGAGTATAGATAAAAATAAATAAAAAGTTTGGGCTTTTTTTTTTTTGCTCCTCACATCCTTCACACAAAATGTGTTTATGGTAGATATGAAAAAAAAATCTCCTTTATTCTTAGTTTTTGGCAGTTCCCTGGAAAAAAGTTTTTTTCTTTATTCTTGAAATTGTTCAAAGTGGATCTCTATTCCTAGAGAAAATTGCTTTATCTATTCCTTTATCCATAAAGTATGAACAGCAAAAAAATATAAAAAGAACTTTTATTTTTGAACAGTTCATTCTTAAAAGTAAACAGCCCATGAGTTTTACATGGGCCATAAATAGAATTTGGAAAAACTGTAAAAATAAAAGGAATTTTCCCCAATTTATCCTAAATCAAAACTGAAAATTCTCCCAATTTACCCTAAACCAAAATTACAAATTGTTCTTAATTTAACTGGAACCACAACTACAAATCCTCCCCAATTTACCCTGAACCAAAAGTCCAAATTCTCCCCAATTTACCCTAAACTAAGTCTAAATTCTCTTCAGTTTAGCCTAAACCAAAAATAAAAATTCTCCTAATTTAACCAAAACCAAAATCACAAATTCTCCCCAAATTAACCTAAACCAAAAGTACAAATTCTCCCCAATTTACCCTAAACCAGAACTATAAATTCACCCCAGTTTAGCCTAAATCAAAACTCCAAATTCTGTCCAATTTATCCTAAACCAAACTTACAAATTCTCCCCAATTTACCCTGAACCAAAACTACAAATTCTCCCGAATTAACCTAAACCAAAAGTACAAATTCTCCCCAATTTACCCTAAACCAAAATCACAAATTCTCCCCCATTTACCCTGAAACAAATCTACAAATTCTCTTCAATTTGCCCTAAACGAACACCACAAATTCTCCCCAATTTGCCCTAAACCAGAATGACAAATTCTCCCAAATTTACCCTGAACCAAAAGTACATATTCTCTCAATTTACCCTAAACCAAAAGTACAAATTCACCCCAATTCACCCTAAAACCAAAAGTACAAATTCTCCCCAATTTACCCTGAACCATAATTACAAGTTCTCCTCAATTTACTCTAAACCACAACCACGAATTTTCCCGAATTTACCCTAAACCAAAACCACAAATACTCCTCAATTTGCCCTAAACCAAAAGCACAAATTCTCCCCAGTTTAGCCTAAAGCAAAACTACAAAATTCTCTCAAATTCTCCCCGAATCAAAACTGCAAATTCTCCAAAATTTACCTTAAACCAAAACTACAAATTCTCCCAATTTACCCTAAACCAAAACACCAAATTCTCCCCAATTTAGCCTAAACCAGAACTACACCTTATCTCAAAATTACCCCAAATCAAACCTACAAATTCTCCCCAATCACCCCTAAACCAAAAGCACAAATTCTCCCCAATTTACCCTGAAGCATAATTACAAATTCTCCTCAATTTACCCTAAACCAAAATTACAAATTGTTCTTAATTTAACTGGAACCAAAACACCAAATTCTCCCCAATTTAGCCTAAACCAAAACTACAAATTCTCCCCAATTTACCATAAACCAAAAGTACAAATTCTCTCAAATTACCCTAAACTAACACTACAAATTCTCCCCAAATTAACTTAAACCAAAACTACAAATTCTCCCAATTTACCCTAAACCAACACTACAATTTCTCCCCAGTTTCTCCTGAACCAAAACTACAAATTCTCCCCAATTTACCCCGAACCAAAAGTACAAATTCTCCCCAATTCACACCAAAACCAAAAGTCCAAATTTTCCGCAATTTAGCCAGAACTATAATTACAAATTCTCCTCAATTTGTCCTACACCAAAACAACAAATTATCCTCAATTTGCCCTAAACCAAAGCCAAAAATTCTCCCAAATTTACCCTAAACAAAAACTACAAATTCTCCCCAATTTACCCTGAACCATAATTACAAATTCTCCTCAATTTACTCTAAACCACAACCACGAATTTTCCTGAATTTGCCCTAAACCAAAACCACAAATTCTCCTCAATTTGCCCTAAAACAAAACCACAAATACTCCTCAATTTGCCCTAAACCAAAAGCACAAATTCTCTCCAGTTTAGCCTAAAGCAAAACTACAAATTCTCTCAAATTCTCCCAATTTACCCTAAACCAAAACACTAAATTCTCCCAAAATTTAGCCCTTAAACCAAAACTACAAATTCACCCCAATTTACCCCAAACCAAAAGTCCAAATTCTCCCCAATCACCCCTAAAACAAAAGCACAAATTCTCCCCAATTTACCCTGAACCATAATTACAAATTCTCCCCAATTTACCATAAACCAAAACCACAAATTCTCCCCAATTTTCCCTGAACCATAATTACAAATTCTCCTCAATTTACTCTTAACCACAACCATGAATTTTCCTGAATTTACCCTAAACCAAAAGCACAAATTCCCCCCAGTTTACCCCATAATTAAAACTCCAATTCCCCTACCCCAAACACTCAGTGAGGGTATTTTGGGGTGCTGACCTGCTGCTGAGGGGGGCGCGGGGCGGGGAGGCCACGAGCAGCTGGGGCTGGAGCAATGGCGGCGCCGGGGGCTCGCTGAGGCTGAGGGAGCGGCTCCGCCCCTGGGGGACAACGGGACAAAAAGGGTTAAAAACAGGCAAAAAGGATTGGAAAAGGGCAAAAAGGATGAAAAAGGATAAAGAGGGGAGGGAAAGGGTCAGGGTGAGGGGGTGTGTGGTCTGCAAGTGTGAGTTACTCAGCGGGGAGGGGAGGGGAAAGGTGTGAGGGGAAAAGGGCGGGAAAAAAGAGCGGGAGGAAAAAAGGTGAGGGAGGAAAAAAAGAGGGGAAAAAGGTGAAGGGAAAAGAGGAGGGAAAAAAGAGGAAAAAATAGAGGGGGAGGAAAAAGAGAAGGGGAAAAAAAGAGGGGAAAAAGGGGGAAAAGGAGGAGGAGAAGAAGGAGGGAGGGAAAAAGAGGAGGGAAAAAAGGGGGAAAAGGAGGGGAAAAAAGAGGGGAAAAGGAGGGAGGAAAAAAGAGGGAGGGAAAAAAAGGAGGAGAAAAAGGAGGAGAAAAAAAGAAGAGGAGAAAAAGAGGGAAAAAAAGAGGGGAAAAAAGAGAGGGAGGGAAAAAGAGGAGGAGGAAAAAGAAAGGGGAAAAAGGAGGGGAAAAAGAAAAGAGAGAAAAAAGGAGGGGGAAAAAAGAAAAGGATGAAAAAAAGGAGGAGAAAAAAGGAGGGGAAAAGAGGGGAAAAAAGGGGGAAAGGAGGGGAAAAAAGGAGGGGAGCAAAAGGGAGGGAAAAAAGAGGGGAAAAAATGAGGGAAAAAGAGGGGAGGAAAAAGGAGGAAAAAGGAGGGGGAAAAAGAAAGGAAAAAAGGAGGAGAAAAAAGGAGGAGGGAAAAAGGAGGGAAAAAGAGGGAAAAAAAGATGAGAGGAAAAAAAGGAGAGGGAAAAAAAAGAGAGGAAAAAGAGAGGAAGAAGGGTTAAAAGGGAGGGAAAATTAAGGAAAAAAAGACTGAGAGAACAAGGAAAAAAGGGGAAGGGAGGGAAAAACAGGGCAGGAAAAAGAAGGAAAAAAGGAGGGGGAAAAGGGGGGAAAGGAGGAAAAAGGACTGAGAAAACAAGGAAAAAACGGGGGAATGGACAGAAAAAATAAGGAAAAAAGGAGGGGAAAAAGAGGGGAAAAATGAGGAAAAGGGAGGGAAAAGGGGGGGAAGGAGGAAAAAATGAGGGGGAAAAAGAGAGGAAAATTGAGAGGAAAAAGGAGGAAAAAAGAAGGCACTGGGTCATGGCGAGCTGGCTATTCCAGGGCTCAGGTGGCACTGAGTGGTGACAGGGACAGCAGGGTGGGGGTGGCACTCACCGGTGACAGGGACGGTGACAGGGACGGTGACAAGGGTGGCAGGGAGGAGGTGGCAGCGGCCCAGCTGATGCTGGTGAAGATGTGAGGGGACACCGGGATCTGGATGGAGGGCAGCGCCTGTGGGGACAGAGAATCGCTGTCACCTCCCCCTGCTGCCACACGGGGGTGGCACCAGTGTCACCTCAGCGGGGACACGGTGGCTTCTCAACTTGTTCTGTCCCCTCACTGTCCCCAGCCATGTCCCCATGAATGTCCCCATGTTCTCACTCTGTCCCCAGCCATGTCCCCATGGATGTCCCCAGCTCTGTCCCCTCACTGTCCCCAGCCATGTCCCCATGGATGTCCCCATGTCCCCACACTGTCCCCAGCCATGTCCCCATGGATGTCCCCAGCTCTGTCCCCACACTGTCCCCATGAATGTCCCCATGAATGTCCCCATGTCCCCACACTGTCCCCAGCCATGTCCCCATGAATGTCCCCATGAATGTCCCCAGCTCTGTCCCCACTGTCCCCACTCTCTCCCCACACTGTCCCCACTCTCTCCCCTCACTGTCCCAGCTCTCTCCCCATGAATGTCCCCATGTCCCAGCTCTGTCCCCTCACGTCCCCAATGTCCCCTCACCTGGTAGGCGTGGTCGGCCTGGATGTGCCAGAAGGCGCCGGGGGCCGAGTGGCTCAGGCCGGGCTGGCAGGGGCCGGGCTGGATGACGATGGGGGCGGTGACAGAGGTGACAGAGGTGACAGAGGTGACAGAGGTGACAGCAGGGGGTGGCAGCTCGGCTGGCGGCTCCTCCCGCGCCTGAACCTCGGTGTAGTAAAAATCCTCCTCACGCTCCCGCTGCTCCCAGGAGGAGCCGTCCCTGGGGACAGGGAGAGGTGACACTGAGGGACACTGAGGGACACTGCCACCATCCCTACAGTGACAGTGGTGACACTGAGGGGACACTGAGGGACACTGCCACCATCCCTGACAGTACAGTGGTGACACTGAGGGGACACTGCCACCGTTTGGGGACATCTGGGCACTGCCACCATCCCTGCAGGGACAGAGGTGACACCGAGGGGTCCTGGCCCTTTTTTTTTCCAGCCCTTTTCCAGGATTTTCCAGTGCATTTTTCCAGGATTTTCCAGCCCATCCCAGAATTTTCAAGCACTTTTTTCCAGGATTTTTCAGTGCATTTTCCAGGATTTTCCACCCCACTCCAGGATTTTCCACCCCATTCTTCCCAGCTTTTTCCAGTACATTTTTCCAGGATTTTCCAACCCATCCCAGAATTTTCAAGCACTTTTTTCCAGGATTTTTCCAGTGCATTTTTCCAGGATTTTTCAGTGCATTTTTCCAGGATTTTCCAGTGCATTGTTACGGGATTTTCCAGATTTCAGAGAAATTGGAAATTCCACAGGGGAAAAACCCCACAGATTCAACAGAACCTGAACAACACCAGTGCCAAAAATTCCCAAAACCTGAAGGAAAATCCTGGATTCAAAACCCCTGGAAAATCCCAGAAACTGGGGACACAAGGGTGGCTTTGGTGATGTGGAATCCATTTTCCATGGGATTTCCTGCAGGAATTGAGAATTCCAGAGGGAAAAATCCCATGGATTCAACAGAGCCTGAACAACACCAGTGCCAAAAATTCCCAAAACCTGAAAGAAACTCCTGGAAAATACTGGATTCCAAACCCAGAAGAAACTTTTGGAAAATCCCAGATTTTGAGTTCAGGATAGGGTTGGGATTTCCTGCAGGAATTGGGAATTCCAGAGGGAAAAATCCCATGGATTCAACAGAACCTGAACAACACCAGTGCCAAAAATTCCCAAAACTCGAAGGAAATCCCTGGAAAAAATCCCTGAATTTGAAGCCTGAAGGAAAATCCTGAGAGCTGGGGACACAAAGGGTGGCTTTGGTGACATAGATTCCATTTTCCATGGGATTTTCCACAGAAATTGGGAAGTCCAGAGGGATAAATCCCACAGATTTCGGGGTCAGGATTTCCTGTAGGAACTGGGAATTCCAGAGAGATAAATCCCATGGATTTTAGGGTTGGGAATGGGTTGGGATTTCCTGCAGGAACTGGGAATTGCAGGGAGAAAAACTCTACAGATTTCAGGGTCGAGATTTCCTGCAGGAATTGGGAATTGCAGGGGGATAAATCCCACCGATTTTGAGGTTGGGAATTTGAATTTCCACAGGAATTGGGAATTGCAGGGGGAAAAACCCCACGGATTTTGGAGTCAGGATTTCCTGTAGGAACTGGGAATTCCAGAGATTTAAATCCCATGGATTTTAGGGTTGGGAATGGGTTGGGATTTCCTGCAGGAACTGGGAATTGCAGGGGGAAAACCCTACAGATTTCAGGGTCGAGATTTCCTGCAGGAATTGGGAATTCCCAAGGGACACCCCCCCGGATTTGGGGTGGGAATTTGGGATAATCTGGGATAATTTGGGCTGTTGGTGGCAGCCTTACCCCAGGTGCTGGGTGCGCACGTGGCGCTTGATGCCGACGCCGGAGCGCAGGACTTTGCCGCAGCCGGGCCAGAGGCACTTGAACAGCAGCTTGGCCGAGTTCTGGGGACAAACACGGTGTCACCAGAGCCCGGTGACACCCAGGACATTGTCACCTGAGCCCAGTGTCACCAGAGCCCAGTGTCACCCAGGATATTGTCACCTGTGTCTGATGTCACCTGCGCCCAGTGTCACCAGAGCCCGCTGTCACCCAAGCTCAGTGTCACCAGACTCCTGTGTCACCCAGGACATTGTCACCAGAGCTCTGTGTCACCTGTGCCCAGTGTCACCCGGGCCCAGTGTCACCAGAGCCCGGTGTCACCCCTGTCTGGCACCACCCCCAGCCCTGTGTCACCTGTGCCCAGTGTCACCTGAGCCCAGTGTCAATCCTGCCTCCTGTCACCCAGTGTCACCCCTACCCGGTGTCACCCAGGACATTGCCCGTGTACTGTGTCCAACCTGTCTGGTGTCACCCGAGCCCAGTGTCACCCATGCCTGATGTCACCCAGTGTCACCCGGTGTCACCCAAGACATTATCACCCCTGCCTGGTGTCACCCCCACCCAACGTCACCCCTGTCTGGTGTCACCCAAGCCTGGCATTACCCCTGTTCAGTGTCACCTGCACCTGGTGTCACCCGTGCCCAGCGTCACCCCTGCCTCCTGTCACCCAGTGTCACCCCTACCCGGTGTCGCCCAGGACATTGTCACCCCTGCCTGGTGTCACCCATGCCCAATGTCACCGTGCCCAGTTTCACCTGATCCTGGTGTCACCCAGGACATCGCCACCCCTGTTGTTGTCACCCGTGCCCACTGTCACCCATGTACAGTGTCACCCAGGACACTGTCACTGTCACTGTCACCGTCACCCACCTTCCTCCGGCGCGGCGCCGGCTCCTCCGGCGGGGACGGCTCGGGGTCGGTGTCGAAGCCGTCGTCGGTCAGAGGGGACGGGGTGGCACTGCCACCGTGGTGAGGGGGGGACGGGGTGACACTGTCACCATGGTGAGGGGGGGATGAGGTGACACTGATGTCATGGTGAGGAGGGGATGAGGTGACACTGATGTCACCACAGTGAGGGGGTGAGGCGGTGGCGCTGCCAGCGCTGCTCCAGTGGCCGCTGGTGGTGCTGCTGCCGCTGTCGGACACGTCCCCGCCGTCCTTCCAGGGGTCACCTGCGGCCACCAGCGAGGCTGAGGGGACACGGGGACACCGTCAGTGAGGGACATGGGGACAGCAAAGAGACATGGGGACAGCGAAGGGACATGGGGACATTGTCAGTGAGGGACAAGGGGACAGCAAAGAGACATGGGGACAGAGAAGGGACAAGGGGACACCGTCAGTGAGGGACATGGGGACAGCGAGGGGACATGGGGACATTGTCAGTGATGGACAAGGGGACAGCAAAGAGACATGGGGACAGCGAAGGGACATGGGGACAGTGTCAGTGAGGGGACGTGGGGACAGCGAAGGGACATGGGGACAGTGTCAGTGAGGGGACATGGGAACACTGTCACTGAGGGACGTGGGGACACTGTCAGCGAGGGGACATGGGGACACTGTCAGTGAGGGACATGGGGACACTGTCAGGGAGGGGACATGGGGACATTGTCAGTGAGGGGACATGGGAACACTGTCACTGAGGGACGTGGGGACACTGTCAGTGAGGGGACATGGGGACAGTGTCAGTGAGGGACGTGGGGACACTGTCAGTGAGGGGACATGGAGACACTTGTCAGTGAGGGACATGGGGACACTGTCAGTGAGGGGACATGGGGACAGTGTCAGCGAGGGACGTGGGGACACTGTCAGTGAGGGGACACCGAGGGGACACTGAATCCCTGAGGGGACACAGTGCCACTGTCATTGAGGGGACACGATGGCATGGTCACCAAGGGGACACAGTACTACCATTACCTTGGGGACAACTGGATCCCTGAGGGGACATGGTGGCATTGTCACCAAAGGGACAGGGGGCCACCATTGCTCTGGGGACATGGGGACAGCTGAACCCCTATGTAGGAAGGGGACATGGGACCGTTGTCACCTTGGGAACCCAGGGACAGCCAAGCCCCTGAGGGGACACTGCCACTGTCACCCTGGGGACAAGGGACAACTGAACCTCTGAGAGGACACTGCCACTGCCACCTCAGGGACACGGGGCCATTGTCACCCTAGGAACATGGTGCCACTGTCACCCCAGGGACAACAGAACCCCTGAGAGGACACAGTGCCACTGTCACCTGTGAGGGGACACAGTGCCACTGTCACCTTGGGGACAGCCAAACCCTTGAGGGGACACTGCCACCATCACCTCAGGGACACGGGGCCATTGTCACCTCAGGGACAGCCAAACCCCTGAGGGGACACTGCCATTGTCACCTTGGGGACACGGTGACACTGGAATTCCCAAAGAATTCCCAATCCCCATCCCGGAATGTGACGCCCCTCCCCCGTTTTTGTCCCTTCGGTGCCACCCCCGCGGTGACACCGGTGACACCCGTTTCCCACGGCTATTTTTATCCTGACTCCTCGGGAATGTGGCAGCTCCCAAAAAAAGCCGGGATGGGAATTGTCCCCGGGACTGGAAATTGTCCCTGCCCCTCCCCACTGGAGGATGGATTTTTGGGAATTCTTTCCTTGGAAAAAGGTTTGGAACCCCCCAAGGAATTTCAGGTTGGATTTTGGGAATAATTTCTTCCCCATTCCCAGAGGAATTCCAAATCCCTGTGGAAGTGGCACTTGGGGACACGGATCTGGGATTGGGATTTTCTCCCAAAAATTGTTCCAGGAGAACTTTAGGTTGGATTTTTGGGAATTCCTTCATGGAAATGAGGTTTGGGATTCCTATTCCTGGAGGAATTTCAAATCCCTGTGGAAGTGGCACTTGGGGACACAGATATGGGATCAGGATTTATCCCCAAAATTATTCCAGGGAATTTCAGGTTGAATTTTGGGAATTCCTTCATGGAAAGGAGATTTGGAACTCCCCAGGGAATTTCAGATTGGAATTTGGGAACAACTCCTGCCTGGAAATGGTTTTTCAGAAAGGTTTGGAATTTCCATTCCCAGAGGAGTTCCAAATCCCTGTGCAAGAACTGGCACTTGGGGACACGGATCTGGGATTGGGATTTCTCCCAAAAATTGTTCCAGGAGAAGTCTGGGTTGTATTTGTGGGAATTCTTTCCTTGAAAAAGGTTTGGAATCCTACAAGGAATTTCAGGTTGGATTTTGGGAACAATTTCTTCCCCATTCCCAGAGGAATTTCAAATCCCAGTGGAAGTGGCACTTGGGGACACGGATCTGGAACTCCCTAACATGTTGGATTGGGATTTATCCCCAAAATTATTCCAGGGAATTTTTAGGTTGAATTTTGGGAATTCCTTCATGGAAAGGAGATTTGGAACTCCCCAGGGAATTTCAGATTGGGATTTGGGAACAAACTCCTGCCTGGAAATGGTTTTCCAGAAATGTTTGGAATCTCCATTCCCACAGGAATTCCCTCAACCTCGACCTCAGTGGATTTTCCCTCCCGGGAAGGGGAACATTCCCAGATTTTTCCTGGGGTGTTTCCCATGGATTTTGGGGTGTTTCCCATGGATTTTGGGTGCACTCACGGCTGTGCAGGGCAGGGCTGCAGGACAGGCTCGTCAGCACCATGGCCGCCACCATCTCGTCCATCTCCACCGCCGCGTCCGACCGCCTGCGCGGGGAAAAAATGGGAATTCAGGAATGACACTGGGAATCCCAAAATGTTCCCTCCCACTGGGATGGGATGGGAAAATCAATGGGGAATTAAAAGGAAAATTCTTTGAACTGAAATGGAAGAACCCTCTGGATTGCCCAAATTATTTGGATTTAAATCGAGGAATCCCAGGATTTGGAATCCAAACTGGGGAATCCCGGGATTTGAGACCCCAGTTGGAGAAACCCAGGATTTGGGACCTAAGCTGGGATATCCCAAGGTTTGGGACCTAAACTGGAGAATTCCAGGATTTAGGATCTAAATCAGGGAATCCCAGGATTTGGGATCCAAACTGGGGAATCCCAGGCACAGAAAGTCTGGGATATCCCAGGATTTGGGATCAAAATTGGGGAATACTGGAATTTGGGATCCAAATTGGAAAATCCCAGAATTTGGGATCCAAATTGGGAACCTCAGGTAGAGGAACTTTGGGATATCCCAGGATTGGGGGTCCAAAGTGGAGAATGTCAGGATTTGGGATCCAAACTGGGGAATTCCAGGATTTGGGATCTCTGGGGTCTCACGGGATTTGGGATCTCTGGGACATCCCAGGATTTGGGATCCCTGGGATCTCCCAGGATTTGGGATCCAAAATGGAGAATCCCAGTCACAGAAACTCTGGGATCTCCCAGGATTTGGGATCTCTGGGGTTTCCCAGGATTTGGGATCTACATTGAGACATCCCAGAATTTGGGATCCAACCCGGGGAATTCCAGGATTTGGGATCTCCCAGGATTTGGGATCTCTGGGATCTCCCAGAATTTAGGATACAAACTGGGGAATTCCAGGATTTGGGATCTCTCCAGGATTTGGGATCTCTGGGATCTCCCAGTATTTGGGATCTACATTGGGATCTCCCAGGATTTGGGATCTACATTGTGACATTCCAGGATTTAGGATCCAAACTGGGGAATTCCAGGATCTGGGATCTCTGGGATAACCCAGGATTTGGAATCCAAACTGGGGAATCCCAGGATTTGGGATCTCCCAGGATCTGGGATCTCTCGGATCTCCCAGAATTTGGGATCCAAACTGGGGAATTCTAGGATTTGGGATCTTCCAGGATTTGGGATCCAAACTGGGGAATTCTAGGATTTGGGATCTCCCAGGATTTGGGATCTACATTGGGATCTTCCAGGATTTGGGATCTCTTGGGTCTCACGGGATTTGGGATCTCTGGGACATCCCAGGATTTGGGATCCAAAATGGAGAATCCCAGTCACAGAAACTCTGGGACATCCCAGAATTTGGGATCCAAAATGGGGAATTCCAGGATTTGGGATCTTCCAGGATTTGGGATCTACATTGTGACACTCCAGGATTTAGGATCCCAACCGGGGAATTCCAGGATCTGGGATCTCTGGGATAACCCAGGATTTGGAATCCAAACTGGGGAATCCCTGGATTTGGGATCTCCCAGGATCTGGGATCTCTCGGATCTCCCAGAATTTGGGATCCAAACTGGGGAATTCCAGGATTTGGGATCTTCCAGGATTTGGGATCTACATTGGGATCTCCCAGGATTTGGGATCTCTGGGGTCTCACAGGGATTTGGGATCTCTGGGACATCCCAGGATTTGGGATCTCTGGGACATCCCAGGATTTGGGATCCAAAATTGAGAATCCCAGTCACAGAAACTCTGGGATATCCCAGAATTTGGGATCTACATTGGAATCTCCCAGGATTTGGGACCTCCGGGATCTCCCAGGATTTGGGATCTACATTGGGATCTCCCAGGATTTGGGATCCAAACCGGAGAATTCCAGGATTTGGGATCTCCCAGGATTTGGGATCTCTCGGATCTCCCAGAATTTGGGATCCAACCCGGGGAATTCCAGGATTTGGGATCTACATTGGGATCTCCCAGGATTTGGGATCCAAACTGGAGAATTCCAGGATTTGGGATCTCCCAGGATTTGGGATCTACATTGGGCTCTCCCAGGATTTGGGATCTCTGGGGTCTCCCAGGATTTGGGATCCCAGGACAAGCCCCCGACCTCCTGGGCACGTCGATGCTGCTGGACACGGATCTGTCGGGAACGCCGGCGCCGGGCAGGGACTGAGCCTGGAGCGCGTCCTGCACCCTCCAGCACGCCGGGAATCCCGGGATCTGCTCATCCAGGGACGTGGCCAGCACCTGGAAAAGGCAGGAGAAGTTTGGGATGAGCTTTGGGATCGCCCTGAACCCGCTGATCCCACAGGATTGTTTGGGATGAAGGATGATCCCAGATTTTGAGGTTGATCCCAAAAATCTGCTGTGCCCACCCCCAAAAATCCCAAATCCAGGGATTTCCTGACCCTCAGAGTGTTGGGATTAATCCCAAATTAATTCCAAAAATTTCCCACCCCCGTTCATGGAAAAATTTCTCCATGGATTTGTAACTCCAGGGATCGGGATTTGGGGGAGCAGCACCAGGATCAAGACTTCCCAAAAATGGGATGGGGGCTTTTCCACGGATCACAAGAATCCAGAATCTCAGACTGGAATGGGGGAGATGGAATTCCCATGGGATTGAAATTGGGAGATGGAATCCCCAAAGGATTGGGATTGGGAGATTTGATTCCCTTGGGACTGGAATTGGGGGATTAGAATCTCTTGGGATTGGAATTGGGAGATGGAATTCCTTTGGGACTGGAATTTGGGAGATGGAATTCCAATGGGATTGGAATTTGGGAGATGGAATTCCAATGGGATTGGGATAGGGAATTAGGAAATTTGATTCCTTTGGGATTGGAATTGGGAGACGGAATTCCCATGAGATTGAAATGTGGGGCATAGAATTCCCAAGGGATTGGAATTAGGAGATTTGATCCCCTCGGGATTGGAATTGGGGGACTGGATTCTCTTGGGATTGGAACTGGGAGATTGGATTCTCTTGGGATTGGAATTGGGAGATGGAATTCCTTTGGGATTGGAATTTGGGAGATGGAATTCCAATGGGATTGGGATTGGGAATTGGGAAATTTTATTCCTTTGGGATTGGAATTGGGAGACGGAATTCCCATGAGATTGAAATGTGGGGCATAGAATTCCCAAGGGATTGGAATTTAGGAGATTTGATCCCCTCGGGATTGGAATTGGGGGACTGGATTCTCTTGGGATTGGGAGATGGAATTCCTTTGGGATTGGAATTTGGGGGACTTGATTCTCTTGGGATTGGAATTGGGAGACGGAATTCCCAAGAGATTGAAATGTGGGGGATTGGATTCCCATGGGATTGGAATTTGGGGGCTTTGATTCCATTAGGATTGGAATTGGGGGACTTGATTCCCTTGGGATTGGAATTGGGGGATGGAATTCTTTTGGATTGGAATGTGGGGGATTTGACTTCCAAGAGAATGGAATTGGGAGATTTAATTCCCATGAGATTGGAATGTGGGGGATTGAATTCTCAAGGGATTGGAATTTGGGGGATTGGAATTTGGGGGATTGGACTCCTTTGGGACTGGAATTTGGGAGATATGGTTCCCTTGGGATTAGAACTGGGAGATGGAATTCCCATGGATTGGAATTAGGGAGACGGAATTCACAAGGGATTGGAATTTACGAGATGGAATTCCTTTGGGATTGGGGGATGGAATCCCTTTGGGATTGGAATGTGGGAGATTTGATTCCCAAGGCATTGGAATCTGGGGGACTTGATTCTCTTGGGATTGGAATTGGGAGACAGAATTCCCAAGAGATTGGAATGTGGAGGATTGGATTCCCATGGGATTAGAATTTGGGGGATTTGATTCCATTAGGATTGGAATTGGGAGATATGATTCCCTTGGGATTGGAATTGGGAGATTGAAATCCCATGGGATTGGAATTTGGGAGATGGAATTCCCAAAGGATTGGGATATGGAATTCCTTTGGGATTGGAATGTGGGGAATTTGATTCCCATGGGATTGGAATTTGGGAGATGGAATTCCCTTGGGACTGGAATTAGGGAGATGAAATTCCTTTGGTATTGAAATATGGGGGATTTTATTTCCTTGGGATTGGAATTTGGAGATTTGATTACTTTGGGATTGGAACATGGGAAATTGAATTCCTTTGGGACTAGAATTTGGGAGATGAAATTCCCATGAGATTGGAACGTGGGAGATTGAATTCCCAAGAGACTGGAATGTGGGAGATTGGATTCTCTCAGGATTGGAACTGGAAGATCAAATTCCTATGGGATTGGAATGTGGGAGATTGAATTCCTATGGGACTGGAATTGGGAGATGGAATTCCTTCAGGATTGGAATGTGGGAGACCGAATTCCCTTGGGATTGGAATTTGGGGGATTGGATCCTCTTGGAATTGGAATCAGGAGATTTAATTCCTTTGGGACTGGAATGCGAGGATTTGATTCCCTGGATTGGACTGGAAAACCCGGAGGAGCTCACGGAAGGGAATTTTGGATGATCCCAAATCCTGCACAGCAGGATGGAAGTGCTGAGGGATGCACGTCAAGCTCGGACTTTTCCGGAAAAAATTCCCATTTTCCCCAGAATTTGGGATTTCTCCAAAGGAAACAAATCCCATGACCCACCAAAAACTCTGGAAAGCCACAGATCTGGAAAACCCCAGGAATTTTTTTCTCCTCCCCCCACCCCAGGATTTACCTGCTGCCCATTGAGCTGCCGGAAGCTTCCGGAATTCGGGAATCCAGAATTTGGGAATCCAGGATTTGGGAATCTGGGATTTGGCGATCCAGGATTTGACGATCCAGAATTTGGGAATGTGGGATTTGGGGATCCAAGATTTGGGAATCCGATATTTGATGATCCAGGATTTGGGAATCCAGGATTTGGTGATCCAAGATTTGGCGACCTGGGATTTGGGGATCCAGGATTCGAGGATCCAAGATTTGGGAATCCGACATTTGGCGACCCAGGATTTGGTGATCCGACATTTGGGGATCCAAGATTTGGCGATTTGGGATTTGAGGACCCAAGATTTGGGAATCCGAGATTTGAGGATCCAGGATTTGGGAATCCAATGCTTGATGATCCAGGATTTGGGAATCCGGGATTTGGCGATCCAGGATTCAGGGATCCAAGATTTGGTGATCCAAGATTTGGTGATCCAACATTTGGTGATCCAAGATTTGGGGATCTGAGATTTGGGGATTTGAGATCTGGGGATCTGACATTTGGCGATCCAGGATTTGGGAATCCAAGATTTGAGGATCCGAGATTTGGAGATCTGGGATTTGATGATCCAAGATTCGGGAATCCGGGATTCGGTGATCCAGGATTTAGCGATCCGGGATTTGGTGATCTGGGATTTGGCGATTTGGGATTTGGCGATCCGGGATTTGGGGACCCGGGATTGGCTCGGTGGCGGTGCGGGGTGAATCCCGGGATCCCGTCGGGATTGGGGTCGGGATCGGGAGTGGCCACGCGGGTGCCGAGCAGGGAGCGCTTCCCGAGGCGCCGCGAGAGCGCCGCCGCCATGGCTGCGGACAGACGGACGGACACGGGGTGAGAACAGGGACAGACGGACGGACACAGGGTGAGAACGGGGACAGACGGACGGACAAGGGGTTAGAACAGGGACAGACGGACGGACACAGGGGTGAGAACCGGGACAGACGGACGGACAGGGGGTTAGAACAGGGACAGATGGACGGACACGGGGTGAGAATGGGGACAGACGGACGGACACGGGGTTAGAACAGGGACAGGACGGACCCGGACACAGGGGTGAGAATGGGGACAGGCAGGACGGACACAGGGTGAGAGCAGGGATAGACCCAGAGACGGACAGGGGGGTGAGAACAGGGACAGACGGACGGACACAGGGTGAGAAGCGGGACAGACGGACGGACAGGGGGTTAGAACAGGGACAGACGGACGGACACGAGAGGTGAGAATAGGGACAGATCAGGGACGGACACGGGGTGAGAGCATGGGGACAGAGCAGAGGGCAGGGACACGGGGTGAGAACAGGGACAGACGGACGGACACAGGGTGAGAAGCAGGATAGACGGACGGACACGGGGTTAGAACAGGGACAGACGGACGGACACGGGAACGGGGCAATGGGGGCAGACAGACGGACATGGGAACAGACAGATGGACACGAGAATGGGGCAGTGGGGACAGACAGATGGACATGGGGACAGACAGACATGGGGATTAGGGCATTGGGGCAGACATGGGGACACAGGGACAGACAGACGCATACGGGGATTGGGGCATTGGGGACACGCTGGGGATAGACAGACAGACATGGGACTGGGGCAATGGGGACAGACAGATGGACACGGGGATTGGGCAGTGGGGACAGACAGATGGACACAGGAATGGGGCAATGGGGACAGACAGACAGACACGGGAATGGGGCATTGGGGACAGACAGACGGACACGGGGATTGGGGCAACGGGGACAGACACAGGGACACAGACAGACAGACGGACACGGGGATTAGAATGGGGCATTGGGGACAGACACAGGGACACAGACAGACGGACGTGATGGTGGCACTGGGGACACACTGGGGACGGACAAACGGACACGGGAACGGGGCACTGGGGGCACGGGGACAGACGGATGGACACAGGCCTTGGAATGGGGCAGTGGGGACACGAGGACAGACAGACAGACGGACACAGGGGTGGCACCGGGAGCTGGCACTGAGCACAGGAACTCCAGGATTTGGGATCCAAGCCAGGAATCCCAGGATGTGGGATCCAAATCCAGGAATCTCAGGTGGAGAAAATCTGGGGAGTCCCAGGATTTGGGATCCAAACCGGAAAATCCCAGATTTTGGCATCCAAGTCAGGGATCCCAGGATGTGGGATTCAAATTGAGGAATCTCAAGTAGAGAAACTCTGGGATATCTCAGGATTTTGGGATCCAAACCAGGAAATCTCAGGATGTGGGATCCAAATTGGGGAATATCCCAGGATTTGGGACCCACACTGGGGAATCCCAGGATTTGGGATCCAAACTGGGGAATCCAAGGCACAGAAATCTTGGGATATCTCAAGATTTGGGATCCAAGTCAGGGAATTGCAGGATGTGGGATCCAAATCCAGGAATCTCAGGTGGAGAAAATCTGGGTAATCCCAGGATTAGGGATCCAAAACAGAAAATCCCAGGATTTGGGATCCAAATGGGAGAATCCTGGGATTTGGGATCCAAACTAAGTAATCCCAGAATTTGAGACCCAAACTGGGGAATTCCAGACACAGAAATCCTGGGATATCCCAGAACTTGGGATCCAAATCCAGGAATTTCAGGTGAAGAAACTCTGGGGAATCCCAGGATTTGGGATCCAAGTCAGGGAATCTCAGGATGTGGGATCCAAATCCAGGAATCTCAGGTGGAGAAAATCTGGGGAATCCCAGGATTTGGGATCCAAACTGGAAAATCCCAGATTTTGGCATCCAAGTCAGGGATCCCAGGATGCGGGATTCAAATTGAGGAATCTCAAGTGGAGAAACTCTGGGATATCTCAGGATTTTGGGATCCAAACCAGGAAATCTCAGGATGTGGGATCCAAATTGGGGAATATCCCAGGGTTTGGGACCCACATGGGGAATCCCGGGATTTGGGATCCAAACTGGGGAATCCAAGGTACAGAAATCCTGGGATATCTCAAGATTTGGGATCCAAGTCAGGGAATTGCAGGATGTGGGATCCAAATCCAGGAATCTCAGGCGGAGAAAATCTGGGTAATCCCAGGATTAGGGATCCAAAACAGAAAATCCCAGGATTTGGGATCCAAATGGGGGAATCCCAGAATTTGAGACCCAAACTGGGGAATCCCAAACACAGAAATCCTGGGATATCCCAGAACTCGGGATCCAAATCCAGGAATTTCAGGTGAAGAAACTCTGGGGAATCCCAGGATTTGGGATCCAAACTAGAAAATCCCAGGATGTGGGATCCAAATCTGGGAATCCCAGGCACAGAAACTCTGGGGAATCCCAGGATTTGGGATCCAAACTGGAAAATCCCAGGATTCGGGATCCAAGTCAGGGAATCTCAGGATTTGGGATCCCAATCCCACAGTCCCAGCACAGACCCCGCTCACTCCGTTCCCCTTGGCCGCAGACTCTCCTCATTTCCTCCCCATTCCCTCGGGAATTTCCTTTTCCCTCCTCCCGTTTTTCCCTCCCCCTCGCAGCCCCAGGGAAGGAAAACCCTGCCCGGAGCCAAAATTCCGGCAGATTTTTTTTTTTTTGGATGCTGGATCCCGTCCCAGACGCGGCCGTGCCAAGAAATCCCCGCCCCATTTCTGTCCCAAAAACCAGCAGAGCCCCGTCCCAGCTGTTCCCAATCACGGATCCCGAATTATTCTGGGCGTGGATTCGGTTTTCCAAAAAAAAAGGGAATGTTTTTAATGTTTTTCCTTCGTGCTGCATGGTTTGGGAAAAAGCGAGCTTGGAAAATGAGGAATTTTCCTCACTGCTCATCCTGGTTTTTTTGGGGGGAAAAACCAGGAAAACTGATTTTCCCACTTTTTTTTTTTTTTCCCCAGGACGAATTCCTTCCAATCCAGTCAAACTGCAACAAAAATCGGAACCAAAAATTCCAGGCTGCCAAACCCGGACACAAATCAACTTTTCCTCTCCCTCTTCCCAAAAAATCCTCTCCTCATCCCAAAACATCCCAAGAAACCCACACTGCGGGATCCACGGATTTCTGGATCCACAGATTCCTGGATTTGGGGATCCATGGATTTCTGGATCCATGAATTCCTGAATTTGTGGATCCACACATGCCTGAATTTCCCAATCCAGGGAATTTCCCATCCAGGAATCTGTGGGCTCACAAATCCTGGGATCCACAAATTCCTGCATTTGGGGATTCCTGGATTTGTGGGATCCATGAATTCCTGAATTTGTGGATTCCTGGATCCACGAGATCCCTGGATTCGGGGATCCATGGATCCCTGGATTTGGGGATCCACAGATTCCTGGATTTGTGGATGCATGAATTCCTGGATTTGGGGATTTGTGGATCCACAGATTCCTGGATTTGTGACTCCACGGATTTGTGGATTTGTGGACCCGTGGAATCCTGGATTTGTGGATCCCTGGATTCCTGGATTTGTGGATCCACAGATTTCCTGAATTTATGGATTCCTAAATTTGGGGATCCACAGATTCCTGGATTTGGGGATCCACAGCTTCCTGGATTCCTGGATTCTAGGATTTATGGATCCATGGAGTAATAGATTTGGGCATCCATGAATTCCTGGATTTGGGGTTCCACAATTTCCTGGATTTCTGGATTCCTGGATTTGTGGATCCAGGGTTTCCTGAATTTATGGATTCCTGGATTTGTGGATTTCTGGATTTGGGGATCCCTGGACTCCTGGATTTGTTGATCCACAGATTCCTGAATTTATGGATTCCTAAATTTGGGGATCCACAGATTCCTGGATTTGGGGATCCACAGCTTCCTGGATTCCTGGATTCTAGGATTTATGGATCCATGGAGTAATAGATTTGGGCATCCATGAATTCCTGGATTTGGGGTTCCACAATTTCCTGGATTTCTGGATTCCTGGATTTGTGGATCCAGGGTTTCCTGAATTTATGGATTCCTGGATTTGTAGATTTCTGGATTTGGGGATCCCTGGACTTATAGATCCCTGAATTTATAGATTCCTGGATTTGTAGATTCCTGGATTCGGGGATGCACAGACTCCTGGATTTGTTGATCCACAGATTCCTGAATTTATGGATTCCTAAATTTGGGGATCCACAGATTCCTGGATTTGGGGATCCACAGCTTCCTGGATTCCTGGATTCTAGGATTTATGGATCCATGGAGTAATAGATTTGGGCATCCATGAATTCCTGGATTTGGGGTTCCACAATTTCCTGGATTTCTGGATTCCTGGATTTGTGGATCCAGGGCTTCCTGAATTTATAGATTCCTGGATTTGTAGATTCCTGGATTCGGGGATGCACAGACTCCTGGATTTGTGGATCCACGGATTCCTGGATTTCTGGATCCAGGGTTTCCTGGATTTGGGGTATCCATGGATTTGTGGATTCCTGGATTTTTGGATTCACAGATTCCTAGAATTGTGGATCCGTGGATTTGGAGATGCACAGATTCCTGGATTTTTGGGTTCCTGGATTTGTGGATCCACAGATTCCTGTATTTGGGGTTCCACAATTTCCTGAATTTATGGATTCCTGGATTTGTGGATCCACAATTTCCTGAATTTATGGATTCCTGGATTTGGGGATTCCTGGATTTGTGGTTCCACAGATTCCTGAATTTATGGATTCCTGGAGTTGTGGATGCCAGGGCTGTGCGTGGCACGTGGGGAAGGCGGCGGAGGAGGAGGAGGAGGCGGATTTGGAGGAGGAGGAGGAGGGGAGTGCCCGGGCCTGGAGCCGAGGGGGCGGCACCGGGCAGGGCACGTGTGCGGGGCGGGGGACAGGAGGGACGGACAGACAGACAGACAGACACATGGACCGGGGTGGGAGGGGACCGGGACTGGGGGGGACAGACAGAGAGACTGGGACAGACAGAGGGATTGGGGGGACAGACAGAATGACTGGGACAGACAGACAGACAGGGATCGGGGTGCGAGGAGACCGGGACTGGGGAGGACGGGACAGGCAGAGGGACTGGGGGGGGACAGACAGAGGGATTTGGGAGGGACAGACGGAGGGATTGGGGGGGACAGAGGTACTGGGACAGACAGAGAGATTTGGGGGGGGACAGACAGAGGGACTGGGGGGGGACAGAGAGAGGGATTTGGGGGGGACAGAGGGACTGGGACAGAGGGATTTGGGGGGGACAGACACAGAGACTGGAGGGGACAGACAGAGGGATTGGGGGGACAGAGGGACTGGGACAGACAGAGGGATTGGGGGGGACAGAGGGACTAGGATAGATGGAGGGATTGGGGGGGGACAGACAGATGGACTGGGGGGGACAGAGGGATTAGGGGGGACAGAGGGACTGGGACAGACAGAGGGATTGGGGGGGACAGAGGGACTGGGGGGACAGATCCCGGAAAACTCCCCCGGAGGATGCCCTGGGATTGGGGAGGACACAGACCCCGGCCAGGGACAGGGGGGACACGGACACGGACCCCGGACAGACCCCCGGGCTCCGAGCACCGAGCAGAACCGGGCAGGGCGCTGCTCTCACCGGCACCGGCAGAACCGGGTGCGGAACCAGAACCAGAACCAGAACCGGCTGCTGCCCATCCCGCCCAGCCCGGTGCCCGCTTACCTGCGGCTGCGGCTGTTTGCAAACCCCGCTCCCCGCTCCCCGCTCCCTATTCCCGGTTCCCGTCGCCGATCCCGGGCGGGGCAGGGGGCGGAGCCGCAACCGGGCAGGAACCGCCGCTCCCGCGCGCGGGGCTTTTTTTTTTTTTTTTTTTTTTTTTGGTATTATCATCATCATCCCGCCACCCCTATATTTTTTTCCCTGCGGAAAATACAGTAAGGAAGAACAAGGAGAACAAGCAAAGCAGCGAGCCGCGCTCGGGGGCGAACACAACTCACCGAGCGGCGCTCCGCGCTTGGCCTCGCCGCCGGCCGGGTTAAAGCTCCCGGGGCCGGGCTGCTGTAAACAACCTCTCCCCTCATGCTCGGCCCCTTCCTGCGCATTGGCTTCTGCACGGAACGCCCCCAAAGCCCGGCCCCGAGCCCCGAGCCCCGGCCCCGGCCCGGGGAGGGAGCCGCGAACCCCTCGCTCTTCTTCCCCTCGTTCTCTATTTCTCCCCCTCGCTCTCTCCTTCTCCCCCTCGTTCTCTATTTCTCCCCTCGCTCTCTTCTCCCCTCGTTCCTCTCCCCTCGCTCTCTCGTTCTCTCGTTCTCCCCCTCGTTCTCCCTCCTGCTCTCTCCCCCCGGTTCTTTCCCCGCTTCTCTCCCCGCCCAGCCCATGAGGCCCCGCAGCCCTCGGGGCTCCGCTGTTTAATATTTACAGCTCGCCTTTTGCTCGCTTCCTGCGTTAGGCTGAGCTTTAAAAAGTCAGCTTTTAGCGGTGGTTTAAGTTTGGGCCCTCGAGGCTGCGGTGGTTTTTTTTGGGTTTTTTTGCCTGTGCGAGGGTGGGACTCTTCCCCCTGCGCCTCTTTATCAAGGGATTGGGATTCTCCTGCACCTCATTCCCAAGGATTTGGGGTCCCTGTGATTCCCTTCCCAAGGATTTGGGGTTCCTGTGATTCCCCTTCCCAAGGATTTGGGGTTCCTGTGATTCCCCTTCCCAAGGATTTGGGGTCCCTGTGATCTCCTTCCCAAGGATTTGGGGTCCCTTTGATTCTTCTTCCCAAGGATTTGGGGTCCCTGTGATCCCCTTCCCAAGGATTTGGGGTCTTCCTACACCTCATTCCCTAAGGAATGGGGCTCCTCCTGCACCCCATTCCCAAGGAATTGGGGTCCCCATGATCCCTTTTCCCAAGGAATTGGGATCTCCCTGCATCCCATTCCCTAAGAATTGGGGTCCCCCTGCACCCCTTTTCTGAGAAATCAGGGTCCTCATGCACCCCCTTCCTAAAGGACTGGGATCTTCCTGCACCCCATTCCCATGGATTTGGGGTCCCTGTCACCCCTCTCTCTCCTTTTGGGGTTTATTCCACTTTGGGGCATTGTTTTCCCCCTCCCTTCAAACCCTTCAGCTTTTTGTCACCATGACAAAAAAAATCCCTAATTTTGGTGTTTGTCCCTTTACAGCGCGTCAAGGCAGAGCTGCTGTACAAACACTGGGCCTGTGCCAGCCTCTAAAAATGTTTATTTTTACCACCAAGGAATTTACACAACTCAGGTGGGTTTTTACCACTGTTGTCTGAGGTAAAATACTGGGACAAGAAGGGCTTTTCACCCAGTTGAGATACAAAAGATGAAACCTGATGCGATTTCCCAACAAAATATCTGTATTTTTTTTAATTTGTAAAACCAAATACCTTCTCCAATGCACCCAAACTGGAGCCAAAATATTCAATTTCCAAAAACACTCTTAAATTTCCTTCCAAGCTCCTCAGGCTTGGGTTTCTCAAATCAGCTCATTACGTGCTAAAAGGAAAATTAAAATTTAAAAGCGAGTTATTACATATGCAGAGGAGGTGCCTGTAAAATCCATTGCCTTGAGATCTCACCTTGGGAGGCAGCTTGTTCTGCTGCCACACCTGAGAAAGGATATTTCAAAACTGCAGGATGGGCTGTGCCTCGCCTTTTTAAATGATCTCCCTTTAGGGCTGCTCCTCATCTTCCTCCATGATCTCCCCTCATCTTCCTCCATGATCTCCCCTCATGGACACCCCTCATATCCTCCATGATCTCCCCTCAGGGCTGCTCCTCATCTTCCTCCATGATCTCCCCTCATCTTCCTCCATGATCTCCCCTCATGGACACCCCTCATATCCTCCATGTTCTCCCCTCATGGACACCCCTCATCTCCTCCATGTTCTCCCCTCATCTCTTCCATTATCTCCCCTCATGGACACCCCTCATATCCTCCATGTTCTCCCATCATGGACACCCCTCATCTTCCTCCATGATCTCCCCTCATCTCCTCCATGATCTCCCCTCATGGCTGCCCCTCATCTCCTCCATGTTCTCCCTCATCTTTTCCATTATCTCCCCTCACGGACACTCCTCATCTTCCTCCATGATCTCCTCTCACGGCCACCCCTCATGTCCCATGGCTGCCTCTCCTCTTCCTCCATGTTCTCCCCTCATGGCTGCCACTCACATCCCATGGCTGCCCCTCATCTTCCTCCTCTCCCCTCATAGCCACCACTCATCTTGCTCCACAATCTCCCATCTACCTTCAGGGCTGCCCCTCATGTCCTCCATGTTCTCCCCTCATCTTTGTCCTTGATCTCCCCTCATGGCTGCCCCTCACATCCCATGGCCCCTGCCTTCCTCCATGATCTCCCTTCATGGCTGCCTCTCACCACCTCCTTGATCTCCCCTCATGGACACCCCTCCTCTTCCTCCACAATCTCCCCTCATGGCTGCCCCTCATCTCCACAATCTCTGCTCATGGACATCCTATCTTCCTCCATGATCTCCCCTCATCTTCCTCCATGATCTCCCCTCATAGACACCCCTCATCTCCTCTATCACCACCCTCATAGACACCCCTCACCGTCCTCCATGATCTCCCCTCAGGGACACCTCTCATCTCCTCCATGATCTCCCCTCATCTCCTCCATGATCTCTGCTCATGGACATCCCCATCTTCCTCCATGTTCCCCCCTCATCTCCTCCACGATCTCCCCTCACTGACACCTCTCATCTCCTCCATGATGTCCCCTCATTTTCCTCCACGATCTCCCCTCATGGCTGCCCCTCATCTCCTCCATGACCTCCCCTCATGGCCACCCCTCATCTCCTCCATGTTCTCCCCTCATCTTTCTCCATGATCTCCCCTCATGGACACCCCTCATCTCCTCCACGTCTCCCCATGGCCACCCCTCCATCCCCCCATGTTCTCCTTCACTCCTCCATGATCTCCCCTCATGGCCACCTCTCATCTCCATGTTCTCCCCTCCACCGTCTCCCCTCTGGCCACACTCCTCCATTCTCCCCCATCTTTCTCCACGGTCTCTCCTCATGGACACCCCTCCATGTTCTCCCCATGACCACCCCTCACTGGCTGCAGCCATTCCCCATCTCCCCGATCTCTCCACCTCTCCCATTCCACTCTCCCCCTCCCACTCCTTTCCACCCCACGTCCTTTCTGTCCCTTCACCCTCCACCCCTCCCACGCGGTTCATTTGATGCACCACTGCGGACTGTTTCACTGCCACGTTCCTGCGCCACCGCGAGGCTGGGATTTTCAGGGCTCAATGGCGGCTGGGTGTGGCACTGCCGGCCAATGGCGGCAGGGCTGTGTGTGGCTATGGTCCGGGGCCACCCTGACGCCGCGCCACCTCCGTGGGCGCTGCTCTTCCACTGTGTGTGCCACTCCACTCCATTCCTCTGCTCGCTTCGGGTGCCGTTCCTCCGGTGCCACCTCGGCCTCCTCACTCTTCCGGACTCTCCGGCGTTTCGTCCTCTCATTCCTTCCGGTCCCTTCATTTCCTTCATTCCATATTCCATGATTCCTCTTCCTCCTTGTCCGTTCTTCGTCCTTGTTCCTTTCATCCCCTCCGGTCCCTTCCTTCCTTATTCCCCTCCAGTCCCCTTCAGTCCCTTCGTTTCCCTCCATCCACTCCGCTCGTCCTTTAGTTTCTCCGTTCTTCACTCCATTATTCCTCATTCCTCTCATCCCGCTCAGTCCTTTTATTCTCTCAGTCCATTCTACTGTTCCCCTCATCCACGCGTTCATGTTCTTTCGTTTTCCCCTATTCCTTGTCCTGCTCCGGTCCATTCCCTTCCGCCCTTCATTCCATATCCCTCAGTCCATTCCATTCTTTCCATTCCCTATTTCCGTGTCCCTGATCATTCCTTATTCCCTTCCCATTCCAGTTCCTCATTCCCTATCCCCATTCCATTTCCCTATTCCCTCCACTTCGTTCCCCATTCCGTTCTTATCCCATTCCCATTTCTTCATCCCCTCATTCCTACATTCCCTTCATTCCCTCATTTCCATCATTCCCCCATTCCCCATTCCCCTCCTTCAATCATCCCGATTCCCATTCCATTTCCCTCGTTCCATCCGTCTCATCCCCAGTTCCTGTCATTTCCATCCTCCATTCCATTTCCATCCTCGATTCTCGTTCCCTGTCCATTCCATAGTTCTTCTTCAGTTCCTTCGTTCCTGGATTCCATTCTCCTCATTCCTCGTTCCATTCTCGTTCCCCTATTCCCTCGTTCCTAGTTCCCACGTTTTCCCTGTTCACTCCCGTTTCCTTCGTTTCCATTCCTCCAGTTCTCCGTTTCCATTTCCGTTCCTGTAGTTCCGTTTCTCGTTCCCAGTTTCTCCGATTCCCTCGTTCCCGATTCGGTCGTGATTCGTTTCCTAGTTCTTCCATTCCTGTCCTCATTCCTGGTTCCTCCATTCCTCCATTTCCTCCATTCCCTTCCTCCGTTCCCGTTCCCTTGATTCCCGTTTCTCCTGATTCCATTCCGTTCCGTTCCATTCGCTGTGATTCCCATTTCCTAGTTCCACTTCGTTTTCCTGTTCCATTCCCTCCGTTCCTTCCTCATTGGTTCCGTTCCACGTTCCTGTTCTCCATTCCATTCTCTGTGGTTCCATTTCCTCAGTTCCGTTTCCTCATTCCTGCGTGTCGTTCCCAGTTTCCCCTCTAGTTCCATTCCTATCCGTTCCTAGTTTTCCCATCCGTTCCTCAGTTCCTTCCGTTCATTCTCCTGATTCCCACGTTCCTCCATTCCTCTAGTTCCTGATTTCCTCCGTTTCCCTTTCGTTCCCTCCATTTCCTTCTTTCCTAGTTCCTCGTTTCCTCTAGTTCCCTCCGTTCCTGGGTTCCCTCGTTCTCAGTTCTCCGTTCCATTCCGTTTCCATTTCCCATGGGTTCCTTGCGTTCCGTATTCTCCACTCAGTTCTCTGGTTCCTCTCAGTTTCCTCGTTTCCTCACTCCTCGTTTCCTATTCTCCGTTCCTGTTCCTGTAGTTCCGTTTTCCTGATTCCCTCGTTCCTGGTTCCTCGTTTCCTAGTTCCTATTTCCTCTCTTTCCTCTTCTTTCCCGTTTCCTAGTTCCTCGTTCCTGTCCATCTCCTCGTTTCAGTCCGATTCCTTCGTTCCTGTTTCCCTCAGTTTTCCTGATTCCTCGTTTCCTAGTTCTCCGTTCCCTAGTTCCTGTGGTTTCCGTCCGTCGTTTCCGTTTCCTAGTTCCCCTCGTTCCCTAGTCTTTTCATGATTCCTCGCTTTCCTAGATTCTCCGCTTTCCTAGTTCCTCTAGGTTTCCGTTTCTGTTCCTCTGGTTTCCGTTTCCTAGTTCCGTTCCCCAGTTTTCATAGTTCCTCGTTTTCCCTAGTTCTCCGTCCCCTAGTTCCTGTAGTGGTCCATTTTCCTAATTCTCCATTCTCTCGTTTCCTTCGTTTCCCTAGTTCCCTCGTTCCCGTTTTTCCTAGTTTCCTTGAGTTCCTCTCGTTCCTAGTTCCTCTTGTTCCGATTCCCTCGTTCCCAGGATTCTCCTGGGATCCCGGCCCAGGGTTGGATTCATTCCCCAAAATCCCAGGAAAATCCAGCAAATCCAAATCTTGCAAAATCCTCCCAAAATCTTGGATACTCTCCCTTACCTCAGGAAATTCTTGGAATTCTCTCATTCCAAGAAAAATTTCCATTCCATGAATTCTTCCTCTATTCCTAAATAAAGAATTTGGGAATTTTTTTTCCTGATTCCTTTATTCCCAAATAAAGAATTTGGGAATTTTTTCCTTATTCCCACTCCATGAATTCTGCCTTTATTCCCAAATAAAGAATTTAGGAATTTTTTCCAGGAGTGAATTTTCTAGATTTTGATTAATTATTTATTATTTTGTATCATCATTTATTAATTAAAAAAAATTTTCTTATTCTACATAATTTATTTTTCCATTATATATCTGCAAGAATTGATTATTTAATATATTTTTATATTATTCTATATAATTATTTATTTTTACTTTGTATTTGCTGTATTTTATTTATTATGTAATTAATTTATTTTCTCCTATATTATCTAATAATATTTAACTTTATTAATTATAATTTTATATATTTTATAATTTTATTATGTTGTAGGGTGAATTTACTAGAGTTTGGTTTATTATTTATTATTTTGTGTAATCATTTATTAATTTTTAATTATTTATCCTTCTATATAATTTATTATTCTCTATAATATATTTGCTAGTTTTATTATTTCATATAGTTATGATTTTTAATATACTTGAAATATTTTACTTATTTAATATAATTTATTATTTTATTATATATTTACTAGATTTTATTTTTATGTTATTTTATATAAATAACATATAATTATATAAATAATATAAATAAATACTATTATGTAATTAAATATTTTTATACAATCATTTAATATTTTATTCTACATTTGCTACAGTTTCTTTTATTATTTATTTTACTATTTTTTAAAAATTTATTTCATTATTTATCATTTTATTTTTTCCAAGCTGTTCCTGTTTTTAGATCCCATTAAAACTCCTGAATTTTCAGATTGGGATTTTAAGACAAAAAAATATAGAAAAGCAAAAACCCTTTTTCCTCTGAAAAAAAGCAGAAAAATTTCACTCCAAAAAAAACATTTCCCAGGAAAAGCAGGAATTTTGGGAGATCCACAGAAAATTCCATTAATTTCCAAAAAAATTTCCAAAATAACCTGGAAAAGGAGGGAAAACCATCCCAAATTTCCCAGAATCCAAGGAATCCCAAAAACAAGGCAACCATGAGGAAAAATTCCCAATTTTTATTTTTTTAAGTTTAATTTAATTAAATTAAACTTAATTAAATTAAGTGTAAATAATATTTTCCCCCATTTTCCCATTTTTTCAATTTTTTTCCCAATTTTTTCCCCAAATTCTCCCTTTTTTGTCGATTTCCCCCCATTTTTTCCTTTTTTTTCAATTTTTTCCATTTTCCCATCTGCCCCCATTTTTTGCCACTTTCCCCTTTTTTACTTTTCATCATTTATCCCAATTTTCCCCCAATTTTACCGAATTTTTCTCCAAATTTTCTCAATTTTTTCCCATTTCCCCCATTTTTCCCTTTTATTCCCATTTTTTGCCATTTCCCCCATTTTTCAATTTTCCCCATTTCACCCTTTTTTCCCTTTTACCTTTTCTCCCAATTTTTTCCCTATTTCCCCAAATTTTCCCAAATTTTTCCCTTTCCTCCAATTTCCCCATTTTCCCAATTTTTTCCTTTTTTCCCATTTTTCCCCATTTCCCCCATTTTTTCAATTTTTCCCATTTCCCCCTTTTTTCAATTTTCCCAAAATTTTTTCCCCTTTTTTTCCATTTCCCCTTTTTTATTTTTACCTTTCCTCCCAATTTTTCCCCATTTTTCCCCACATTTCCCCCATTTTTTCCCTAATTTCCCCTTTTTCCCCCAATTTTTTCCATTTTCCCATTTTTCCTTTTCCCCATTTCCCCCAGTGTTTCCCCATTTTATTCTCATTTTTCTGCATTTCCCCCTATTTTATTCACATTTTCCCAACCTTTCCCATTTCCCCATTTTCTTTTTACTTTTTCCCCCATTTCCCCTTTTTTCCCATTTTCCACCATTTTTCAATTTTTCCCTTTTTTTCTCATTTCCCATTTTTTCAATTTTCCCAATTTTTCCTTTTTCCTCATTTTTCTCATTTCCCCATTCCCCTTTTTTTCTTTTTTACCTTTCCCCCTTTTTTCACCATTTCTCCCAATTTTTCCCCAATCTTTCCCATTCCCCCATTTTTCCATTTTTCCCTTCCCCCATTTTTCCATTTCCCCATTTTTCCTTTTTTCCCCCATTTTAAAGATTTTTCCCATTTTCCTCCACTTTCCCCAATTTCCCCCATTCCCCCATTTTATTCCCATTTTCCCCCTTTTTTCCTTTCCCCCAATTTTCCCACCATTTCCCAACTCTTTCCCAATTTTCCCCATTTTTCAATTTCCCTATTTTTTTTCCCCCATTAGTTTTCCATTTCCTCATTTCCCCATTTTATTACCACCTTCCCCATTTTTCCCATTTTCCTCCTTTTTACCCTTCCCCCAATTTTTTCCTCATATTCCCCCATTTTTCTCAAATTTTCTCCATTTTTCCAATTTCCCCATTTTATTCCCATTTATCCCCCAATTTTTCTCCATTTTCCCAATTTCCCCCAATCTTTCCCAATTTTATTCCCATTTTTCCACAATTTTTCGAATTTTCCCAAATATTCCAAATTTTTCCCCATTTTTCCCATTTTCCTCATTCCCCCATTTTTCCCATTTTCCTCATTCCCCCATTTATTCAATTTTCCCCATTTTTCTCATTTCCATTTCCCCATTTTTCCCATTTTTTTTCTAGTTTCTCCCCATTTTTTCCCTTCCCCATTTTATCCCTTTTCCCCATTTCCCCATATTTTCCCCCCAATCTTTCCCCATTTTATTCCCATTTCCCCATTATTTTCCTTTTTACCTTTTCCCTCCCATTTTTCTCCATTTTCCCCATATTTCCCTTTTTTCCCATTTCCCGTCTTTTATTCCCATTTTATTCCCATTTCCCCCTTTTCCCCAATTTTTAAAAATTTCCCTCAATTTCCCCCCATTTTTCCAATTTTCCCCATTTTTCCAATTTTCCCCATTTTTCCAATTTTCCCCATTTTTCCAATTTTCCCCTTTTTTCAATTTTCCCCTCATTTTTAAAATTTCCCTTTTCCCCATTTTTCCCCATTTTTAAATATTTTCCCCATTTTTTCCCCAGTCTTTTCCTATTTCCCGTCAATTTTTCCCATTTTCCTCAATTTTTCAATTTTCCTCATTTTCCCATTTTTCCCATTTTTTTGCCCAATTTTCCCCCATTTTTTCCATTCCCCCTCTTTTTCCAATTTTCCCTTTTCCCCCCCATTTTCCCATTTTATTCCCATTTTCCCCATTTCCCCCCAATTTTATTCCCTTTTTTTACCCATTTTTCCCATTTCCCCTCAATTTTTTTCCCCATTTCATCCCAAATTTTTCCCATTTTTTTTCTCCCAGAGAACCAGTCCTGGTGGATCCCATGGAATTTTCCCAATTTTTCCATCTGGAATCATCCTGGATATCTGGGAAAAACTTGGGAAAAATCCGGAATTTCGGGAACATTCAGGAAAAATTGGATTTCTGGCAATTTTTTGGAATTTTGACTCCTCATCCTTAAAAAGTTTGGGAATTCCGGTTTTGAGACCAAAAAAAAAGGGATAAAAAACCTTGTCCTTCTCCTTTTCCCAATTTTTAGAATGGAAAAATTCCCAAATTTCTTTTTTCCCTGAAAAAAGTGGGATTATGTTTGTTGGGTTTTTTTTGTTGGTGGGTTTTTAATTTTGTTTTGTTTTGTTTTGTTGTTTTTGTTTTTGTTTTGCTGGAAAATCAGTGTCAGGATGGATTTTTTATCCATGGAATTAAAATTCTCACTGAATTAAGGAATTCATGGAATTAAGTTAATGAAAAATGTGGTTTTTAATGGGAAAATATTTGAGAATAATTCTGGGATTTTTGTGCTGGATTTTTGAGATAATTCCGGGATTTTTTTGTTGGATTTTGGGAATAATTTTGGGATTTTTGTACTGGATTTTGGGAATAATTCTGGGGTTTTTCTGCTGGATTTTTGGGAAACTCCAGGAATTTTGTGTTGAATTTTGAGGCTAAATCCCAAATTTTTCTGCTGGATTTTGGGGATAATTTTGGGATTTTTGTGCTGGATTTTGGGGATAATTTTGGGATTTTTGTGCTGGATTTTGGGAATAATTCTGGGATTTGTGTGCTGGATTTGGGGTTTGTCCCCATTTGGGGTTCAGGGGTTCAGTTTTGGCTCCACTGGGGGTTCAGGGGTTCAACCCAATTTGGGGTTCAGGGCTGCAGCTGCTTTTGGGGGTTCAGCTCCAACCCCGTTTGGGGTTCCACCCTGGCCCCATTTCAGGGTTCAGCCCTACTTGGGGTTCAGCCTCAGCCCCATTTGGGGTTCTGGGGATTCAATTTTGGCCCCATGTGGAGTTGAGGGGTTTGGGGGTTCATTTCTGGTCCCATTTGGGGTTCCATCCTGGCCCCATTTGGGGGTTCAGCCTCAGCCCCATTTGGGGTTCAGGGGTTTGGCTCAATTTGGGGTTCAGTTTTGGCCCCATTTGGGGTTCAGTGGGGGAAGCCTCAGCCCCATTTGGGGTTCAGCCGCCTTTGGGGGTTCAGCCTCATTTGGGGTTCTGGGGTTCAGCCTCAGCCCCATTTGGGGGTTCAGGGATGAAATTCTGGCCCCAATTGTGGTTCAGGGGTTCGGCCCCAATTGTGGTTCAGGAGTTCAGCCCCATTTGGGGTTCAGTGGGGGTTCAGCCCCAGCCCCATTTGGGGTTCCACTCTGGCCCCATTTCGAGGTTCAGGGTTCAGCCCCGTTTGGGGGTTCAGCCCCGTTTGGGGTTCGGCCCCATTTGGGGGTTCATCCCCATTTTGGGTTCAGGGGTTCATCCTCAGCCCCACTTGGGGTTCAGCCCCATTTGGGGTTCAGGGCTGCAGTCTCATTTGGGGGTTCAGCCCCATTTGGTGTTCAGTGGGGATTCATCCCCAGCCCCATTTGGGGTTCAGGGGTTCATCCCCAGCCCCACTTGGGGTTCAGCCCCATTTGGGGTTCAGGGCTGCAGTCTCATTTGGGGGTTCAGCCCCATTTGGGGTTCAGTGGGGATTCATCCCCAGCCCCATTTGGGGTTCAGCCCCACTTAAGGTTCAGCCCCATTTTGGGTTCAGGGGTTCGGCCCCAGCCCCATTTGGGGATTCAGCCCCATTTGGGGGTTCAGCCCCGTTTGTGGTTCAGTCCTATTTGGGGTTCAGCCCCCTTTGGGGTTCGGCCCCACACCCGCGCCAGGCCGGGCTCAAAGTCCCGCTGATTGCTGCAGCTCGTCCCGTGGAATTCCGGGAAATCATTAACCGGGAACGGCCGCGGGGCCGGGAGGGGCCGGGACCTTGGACCCGAAACAGGGACAGGGCAGCGGGACACGGCCCCGCCCGCATCCCACGGGGAACGGGGTCGGGAATATTCCACAGGGGATTGTCCACGGGGAACGGGGTCGGGAATATTCCATAGGGAATGGGATGGGGATGGTCCCACAGGGAATGGGATCGGGAATATTCCACAGGGGATTGTCCCACGGGGAACGGGGTCGGGAATATTCCACAGGGGATTGTCCACGGGGAACGGGGTCGGGAATATTCCACAGGGGATTGTCCCACGGGGAACGGGGTCGGGAATATTCCACAGGGGATTGTCCACGGGGAACGGGGTCGGGACTATTCCACAGGGAATTGTCCCACAGGGAATGGGGTCGGGAATATTCCATAGGGAATGGGATGGGGATGGTCCCACAGGGAATGGGGTCGGGAATATTCCACAGGGGATTGTCCCACAGGGAATGGGGTCGGGAATATTCCATAGGGAATTGTCCCACAGGGAATGGGATTGGGATCGTCCCACAGGGAGTGGGGTCGGGAATATTCCACAGGGAATGGGATCAGGAATATTCCATAGGGGATTGTCCCACAGGGAGTGGGGTCGGGAATATTCCATAGGGAGTGGGATTGGGAATATTCCATAGGGGATCGTCCCACAGGGAATGGGGTCGGGAATATTCCACAGGGGATTGTCCCACGGGGAACGGGATCGGGAATATTCCACAGGGGATTGTCCACGGGGAAAGGGGTCGGGAATATTCCATAGGGGGATTGTCCCACAGGGGAATGGGGTCGGGAATATTCCACAGGGGATTGTCCCACAGGGAATGGGGTCGGGAATATTCCATAGGGAATTGTCCCACAGGGAATGGGGTCGGGAATATTCCATAGGGAATGGGATGGGGATGGTCCCACAGGGAATGGGATCGGGAATATTCCATAGGGGATTGTCCCACAGGGAATGGGGTCGGGAATATTCCATAGGGAATGGGATTGGGAATATTCCATAGGGGATCGTCCCACAGGGAATGGGGTCGGGAATATTCCACAGGGGATTGTCCCACAGGGGAATGGGGTCGGGAATATTCCACAGGGAATGGGATGGGGATGGTCCCACAGGGAATGGGGTCGGGAATATTCCATAGGGAATGGGGTCGGGGAATATTCCATAGGGGATTGACCCACAGGGAACGGGGTCGGGAATATTCCACAGGGGATTGTCCCACGGGGAATGGGGTCGGGAATATTCCATAGGGGATCGTCCCACAGGGAACGGGATCGGGATCATCCCACAGGGGGATTGACCCATAGGGAATGGGATTGGGAATATTCCATAGGGAATGGGATTGGGAATATTCCATAGGGGATTGTCCCACAGGGAACGGGGTCGGGAATATTCCATAGGGGATTGTCCCACAGGGAACGGGGTCGGGAATATTCCACAGGGAATGGGGTCGGGATTGCCCCACAGGGAATGGGATCGGGAATATTCCATAGGGAATGGGGTCGGGAATATTCCACAGGGGATTGTCCCACGGGGAACGGGGTCGGGAATATTCCATAGGGGATTGTCCCACAGGGAACGGGGTCGGGAATATTCCATAGGGAATGGGATGGGGATGGTCCCACAGGGAATGGGATCGGGAATATTCCATAGGGGATCAACCCACAGGGAACGGGGTCGGGAATACTCCACAGGGAATGGGATTGGGATCGTCCCACAGGGAATGGGATTGGGAATATTCCATAGGGAAGGGGTTGGGATGGTCTCACGGGGAATGGAATCGGGATCAAGATTGTTCCATGGGAACGGGATTGGGATGTTCCCGTGGGAATGGGATCGGGAATATTCCATATGGAATGGGGTCAGGATTGTCCCACAGGGAATGGGATCATCCAACGGAAACGGGATCGGGATTATCCCACGTGGAACGGGATCGGGATTATGCCACGGGGAATGGGATGGTGATCGTTCCACAGGGAAGGGGATCGGGATTGTCCCACGGGAATGGGATGGGGATGGTCCCAAAGGGAATGGGATTGGGATTTTCCCATGGGAATGGGATCGGGATGGTCCTGTGGGGATGGGATCAGGATCATCCCATGGGGAATGGGATTGGGATTATTCCATAGGGAATGGGATTGGGATTATCCCACAGGGGAATGGGATGGTGATCATCCCATGGGAATGGGATCAGGATTGTCCCAGGGAACAGGGATTGGGATTATTCCATAGGGAAAAGGGATCAGGATGGTCCCACAGGGAACGGGGTCGGGATCGTCCCATGGGGAACGGGGATCAGGATCATCCTGTGGGAATGGGATCAGGATTCGTCCCATGGGAATGTGATCGGGATGGGATTGGATTGAGATTTAGGATTGGGATGGAATTTTGCACTGGGATGGGATTGGGATTTGCGATGAGATATGGAATGGATTTGGGATCGGGATGGGATTTGGGGTGGGGATAGAATTGGGATGTCATTCCCATCCCATTCCCACTGAGATCCCCCAAATCCCCCTTTCATGAAATCCCAGAATTCCAGCTCCTCCTCCCATCCAAGCCCCTTTTCCCAAACTTTGGAATCTCAAATCCCAAAATTCCTTTCATGCCAGGCTCGGCATTCCCGCGATTCTTTTGGGATATTTGGGGATCCCCATGGCCATGACTCCTCCAGAATCTGGGATTTGGCCTCAAAATCCCAAATAAACTCCAGGATCTCATTCCAAATTCCCAGTGAGAATTCCCAAATGGGGATCCTCCACCCCCAAATCTGCGACCCCAAACCAGCACCCCAAAAAGAGGAACCTGCACCCCAAAATCGGGATCTGGCACCCCCAAATCTGCACCCCAGAAGGGGAATCCTGCATCCCCAAATCTGTGACCCCAAACCAGCCCCCCAGAAAAAGGATCTGGCATCCCCAAATCTGTACCCTCAGAAAGGGAGGTCGGGTACCCCCAAATCTGCACCACGAAAGGGGATCCTTCACCCCAAAAAGGGATCTGGCACTCCCAAAATTTGCATCACCAAAAAAGGGATCCTGCACCCCCAAATCTGCACCCCTGAACCCCACTGCACCTCAGGGGGGCTCTGCACTCATGGAACGGGATTCTCAGATCCCTGTGCTGGATCCTTGTTCCAGATCCTGATCCATCCCAGATCCCTGTCCTGGATCCTGATCCATCTGCATCCCTGTCCCAAATCCTGATCCATCCAGGATCCAGATCCATCCCTGTCCTGGACCCCAATCAATCCTGGATCCTTGCCTGGATCCCTGTCCAGCCCAGATGCCGATCCATCCTGGATTCCCATCGCCCTCCCAGATCCCTGTCCCAGATCCTGATCCATCCTAGATCCCTGTCCTGGATCCCCATCCATCCTTGATCCTTGCCTGGATCCCTGTCCAGCCTGGATCCTGATCCATCCCAGATCCCTGTCCCAGATCCCCATCCATCCCAGATCCCATCCACCCTGGATTCCCACTCCCATCCCGGATCCCTGTCCTGGATCCTGATCCATCCTGGATCCCGGACCACCCTGAATCCCCATCCATCCTGGATCCTTTCCCCCGATCTGATCCATTCCAGATCCCTGTCCTGGATCCCCATCCATCCTTGATCCTTGCCTGGATCCCTGTCCAGCCTGGATCCTGATCCATCCCAGATCCCTGTCCCAGATCCCCATCCATCCCAGATCCCATCCACCCTGGATCCCCATCCATCCCAGATCCCATCCACCCTGGATTCCCACCCATCCCGGATCCCTGTCCTAGATCCTGGTCCATCCTAGATCCTTGCCTGTCCTGGATCCTGATCCATCCCAGATCCCTGTCCCAGATCCCCATCCATCCCAGATCCCATCCACTCTGGATTCCCACCCATCCCGGATCCCTGTCCTAGATCCTGATCCATCCTGGATCCCGGACCACCCTGAATCCCCATCCATCCTGGATCCTTTTCCCAGATCTGATCCATCTCAGATCCCTGTCCTGGATCCCAATCCATTCTGGATCTCTGCCTGCATCCAGATCCATCCCAGATCCCAATCCATGCCAGATCCCTGTCCACCCTGGATTCCCATCCGTTCTGGATCCCTGTCCACCTGGATTCCCATCCATCCAGGACCTTGTCCAGATCTCCATCCACCCTGGATCTGGATCCAGATCCATCCCAGATCCCTGTTCTGGATCCCTGTCCATCCTGGATCCAGATCCATCCCAGGATCCCTTGTTCTAGATCCCAGTCCATCCCTGGATCCAGATCCATATCCATCCCAGATCCCTGTCCTGAATCCTTGTCAAGACCCCCATCCACCCGGATCCTTGCCTGTCCTGGATCCCTGTCCTGGATCCCTGTCCTGGCTCCCAATCCATCCCAGATCTCTCCCTTGCCTGGATTCTCCTCCATCCTGGATCCCTATCCATCCCAGATCCCCATCCCAAATTCCTCTCTCCTGGACTTCTTCTCCCTCATCCATCCTCGATCACAGTTTTTGTTCCACATTCCTGTTTGTCCAACATTTCCCTCTCCTCACGGATCCCTGGTCCCTCCTGGATCCTGCTCCAGCCCGGATCCCATTTCCTAAATCCCTTCCCAAATCCATTCCCTGACCACCACATTCCAAGCCCTGAAATCCCAGAATGAGGAAACCATTCCAAACCCTTCCCTAAATCCTTTCCCTTCCCTAAATCCCATCCCAAAATCTTTTCCTTTCCCTTCTTTTCCTGAATCCATTCCATAAATCCCTTCCCTAAATTCCTTCCCAAATTCCATTCCTTTCCCAAATCCCTCCCCTTCTCCCTTTCCCCCTTTTTCCTTTTCCCTTTTTTCCCCTTTCCCTTTTTTCCTTTTCCCCCCTTTTTCCTTTTCCTCTTTCCCCCTTTTTCCTTTTCCCTCTTTTTTCCCTTTTGCACTTCCCCCCTTTCGTTTCCCTTTCCCCTTTTTCCTTTCCCCCTTTCTCTTTTTTTCCTTTTCCCCATTTTTTCCCTTTCCCCCTCCTTTTTTTTTCCCCTTTCCCCCTTTTTTCCCTTCCCATTTTTTCCTCTTTTCCCCTTTCCCCTTTTTTCCCTTTCCCCCCCTTTTCTTCCCTTTCCCCTTTCCCTTTCCCCCTTTTCCCTTTTCCTTTCCCCTTTTTTCTTTTTTACCTCTTCTCTCCTTTCCCCCCCTTTTTTCCCCTGTCCCCCCTTTTTTTCCTTTCCCCCCTTTTTTCTTTTTCTTCTCTTTTTTTTCCCCCTTTCCTCTTTTTTTTTCCCCCTTTCCCCCCTTTTTCCTTTTTTTTCCCCTTTGCCCATTTCTCCCTTTTTTTTCCCTTTCCCCTTTTTTTCCCCCTTTCCCCCCTTGTCCTTTTTTTTCTCCTATTTCCCCCTTTCCCCCATTTTTTTCACTTTTTTCCCCCCTTTTCCCACCCCGTGCATCCACCAGGAATCTCTGCAGAGGGCAGCACCACCCAGGACATCGCCTCCCTTTCCCCTCCCATCCAATCCCTGCTTTTCCAGCAGAACTTTTCATGGAATTTTCCCTTCCTAGGAAATTCTGGTTGGGAAAAAACCTCGGAAAAAAAAATCGGGATTGGGAAAAAAAAAGGGGGGGGAGGGGTTAGAAATCAGAATTTTTCCGTGCACGGAATCCCATCCTGGTGCAATTCCAACACTTTCCACGATCCCAGGATGTTCCAAAATTTCCTTGGATGCTCCCAGAGATTTTTCTGGGAATTCCAGCCCAGCCAGGAATTCCTTCCCAAATCCCATTTCCCCCTTTCCCAGGGAATTCCCTCCATGCCCAGCTCTCCCAGCCTGGCATTGGATCCATCCCCATCCCAAATCCTCACTTGGAAGGAATTTTGGGAATTCACAATTCCAGGAATGGTCTCCTTTCCCTTTTCCATCCCCAAATTCCAAAAAAATCCCTCGGGATGCATCCTGAGTGTCCTGGATCCCAGAATTCTGGAATGGTTTGGGATGGGATCCATGGATTTCAATCCCATCCCATCCCAATCCCACCATCCCAGAATTTTCCAACCTTTCCTTGGACACTCCCAAGGATCCAGAGGCAGCCACAGCTTCTCTGGGAATTCCACCTGGCAACGGATTTTCCTGGGAAAAGCCAAAACCCGGGACTCAGGTGTTGTTGGAGAGTGAATTCCCCATGCTGCCTTCACCTGGGCTTTTCAAATCCCACTTGTTTTTCTGGAATATTCCCATTGGGAATATTGAGTTAAACAACTCACCCCCGTGGAAACGGGAAAATCGGGAAGAGAGGAGGAGAAGGAGCAGCGGATCCAGGTGAGGTCGGCTCAGCCCTGCTCAGGTAAATTGGAATTGGGGAAACTGGGGGAAATTTAGGTGGGATTTGGGGAAAAAAAATCCTGCTCTGGGATGTGAAGGGTGGGGTGGAATTCCCAGAGAATCCCTGGCAGTGTCCAAGGAAAGGCTGGAGCAGCCTGGGATCAGGGTTGGAATGGGATGGGATTGAAATCCATGGATTCCATCCAAACCATTCCAGGATCCTGGGATCCAGGACACTCAGGATCCATCCCGAGAAATTTTTATGGAATTTGGGGATGGAAATGGAGTCTGCAGTCCCAAATTCCCATTAAGTTCCCAAATTCCTTCCCAGAGAGGATTTGGGATAGGGATGGATCCAATGCCAGGCTAAGAGATCTGGGAATGGAGGGAATTCCCTGGGAAAAGTGGGAAAATGGGATTTGGGAAGGAATTCCCAGCTGGGCTGGAATACCCAGAAAATCCCTGGGAGCATCCAAGGAAATTTTGGAGCACCCTGGGATGGTGAGAAGTTGGAGCAGGAAGGGATTGAAGCTGGATCACCACCCGAACCATTCCTAAATCCCAGAATTTCGGGGGACAACTCAGGCCTGGCTGAGGCAGCGCCGGGAGCTCGGCTGGGATGGGACACGCGGGGCTGGGGGCACCGAGGGGACACCGGGAAAATCCCGCGGATCCTGAGGGCATCGAGGGGATACTGATGCTGAGGGCACCGGGAAGGTGCCGGGGCTGAGGGCACCGAGCGGGCACCGGGGCTGAGGGCACCGCGATGGCACCGGGGAGATCCCGGGGATCCTGAAGGGACCGGGGCTGAGGGCACGGAGGGGACACCAGGAACCTCCCGGACCCGAGGGAACCGAGGGGACACCAGGAAGGTCCCGGGGATCCTGAGCTCCGGAGGGCACCGGGGATCTCCCAGGGCTGAGGGCACCACGATGGCACCGGGAAGGTCCCGGGGCTGAGGGCACCGACGGGACACCGATAAAATCCCGGGGATCCTGAGCTCCTGAGGGCACTGGGCGGGTACTGGGGCTGAGGGCACTGAGAAAAGTCCCGGGGATCCTGAGAGCACCGAGCGGGCACCGCGGCTGAGGGCAGAGCGGTGACACCGGGAAGATCCCGGGGATCCTGAGGGCACCGAGGCTGAGGGCACCGAGGGGACACCGGGAGGGTCCCGGAGCTGAGGGCAGAACGGCGGCACCGGGAAGATCCCAGGGCTGAGGGCTCCGAAAAGGTCCCGGAGCTGAGGACAGAGCGGTGTAACCGGGCAGCGATCCCCGGGCCGGGCGTGGCCGGAGCCCCTCAGCCGCCAACATGGCGCCGCCTTCCCCATCCCCTTCCCCATCCCCTTCCCCATCCCCTTCCCCATCCCCGTCCCCTTCCCCGTCCCTCGTCCCGGTCCCCGTCCCGCCCCGGGCCCGCAGCTCGGCCCAGCCGGTAGAAGATGGCGGCGGCGCGGCGCAGCTCGGAGGCCCCGGCCTCAGAGCGGAGGAGGAGGAGGAAGGGCAGCAGCAGGAGGAGGAGGATCCATCCCCAGCGGAGCTCCGCCGCCACCGCCCCCTTCGTCCTCCATGCCCAGCTCCGCCCCGTCCCGCCGGGGAGGAGGGGAGGGAGGATCGCGGCGAGCCCGAGCCGGAGCCCCGCAGCCTCTCCGCGCCGCCCAGCCCGAGGGGCCCCGGCGGGCGCGGGGGGATCCCCTGAGCGGAGCCGGGGCCGCCAGCACCTCCCTCCGCTCTCCTCCCCGCGCCTCCCGCAAGCCCCGGCGCCGCCGCTCCGCCCGGCCCGGCCCGGCCCGGCCGCGGCCGCGGGAGTCGCTGTGGCGTTGCCCGCTGTGGCCTCGGCCCTGTCAGCGGCAGGTGAGTGAAGCTCGAGCGGGGCCCCGCGGCGGAGCTCGGCCCGCCTTGCTCCCCCGCGCCTCCCGCCGCCGCTGTCACGGGGCTGCGAGGGAAGCAGCTCGCAGCTCCTCCGCTCCTTCCCCGGCCATGGCGGCCTCCTCCTCCTCCTCCCCCCTCTCTCTCTCTCTCTCTCTCCTTCCTTCGCTCGCTGCTTCCCTCGCTCCGTCCCCTCCCCTCGCTGCGATCCCGCCCTCCGCCATCGCTCCCCCCTCAGGGACCCCGCGCTCCCTCCCTCCCTCCCTCCCTCCCTCAGCCACCCCCGGGCTCGCCGCGCAAGTTGATCACCAAAACTCCCACCTCGCTCCCCTTCCCCTTATTTCCTTAACCTTAAATCTCCCTCTTCACTCCCATCTTTTTTTTTTAAATTTTAATTTTAATTTTTTTTTAATTTTGCGGAAAATGGCACCGCCGCCCCCGGCTGTGGGGATGAGCCCTGGGGGAGGGGGGGGGGAGGTGGCAGCGCTTTGTGTGAGGGTGACATTCCCGAAATATCCCAAAATATCCCAAAATATCCCGAAATATCCACGAAATAGCCCTAAAATCCTCCCTTAGAGGAGGATCCCACACTTCCAGGTGCCTCTGGAGCAGCATTCCCAAGCCAGGTGCATCAGCAATGGCTCCTATGAGGGGGCTCTGTGCCCTCAATTTTCCAAAATTCCCATTTTTTCCCCCTTTTCTGCCCTAAATTTTCCAGAAATCCCCAATTTTTCCCTTCCCTGCCTCCAATTTTTCCATAATTCCCCAATTTTCCCCATTCCCTGCCCTAATTTCCTCAGAATTCCCCCATTTTTCTCTTTCCCTGCATCCAATTTTTCCATAATTCCCAATTTTTTCCCTTTCCCTGCCCTAATTTCTCTGTAATTCCTGAGATTTTTCCCTTCCCTGCCCTCAGTTTTCCAGAATTCCCCCAATTCTTCTCTTCCTTGCCCTATTTTTTTCCAGAATTCCAAATTTTTCCCTTTCCCAGCCCTAATTTTTCCTGAATTCCTATTTTTTCCCATTTCTCTGCCCTATTTTTTCCAGAATTCCTCATATTTTTTTCTTTTTCTGCCCTAAATTTTCCAGAATTCCCAAATTTTCCCTTTCCCTGCCCTAAATGTTCCAGAATTATTTTCTTGGATCACATGGGAAATTTAAAGAAAAAAAAAGCTTCTAATCATCATTGAGGGTCCAAAAATTCCAATTTTTTCTCATTTTTCCAAGCCCTTAAAAATTCTCAAAATAATTCCAAGAGGGACACAGCAAAAGGGATAAAAGGTGGGAATTTTAATCCAATTTTTTTTCTGGGACTGGGATGGAAATTCCTGGGTTTTTGTGTGTGTGAAAATGGGAATATGGGGGAATATTTGGATTTTTGTGGGGTTTTATGGATATCTTAAATGGATTTTCAGGGAAAAATGGAGAAAATTCCAGGATTTTTGGGGAAAAATGGAGGAAATCCAGGAATTTTCAGGAAAAAATCGAGTAAATTCCAGGATTTTTGGGGAAAAATGAAGCAAATTCCAGGATTTTTGGAATAATGGTGGAAATTCCAAAGATTTTCATGGAAAAATGGAGGAAATTCCATTTTTTTTTCCATGAAAAAATGGAGGAAATCCTGGGATTTTCATAGAAAAAATGTGGGAAATTCCAGGATTTTTTTGAATAATGGAGGAAATTGTTGGAGTTTTTGAAAAATTGAAGAAATCCAAGGATTTTCATGGAAAAATGGGGGAAATTCTGGGATTTTTTTGGAAAATACAGGAAATTCCAGGAATTTTAAGGGAAAAATTGGGCAAATCCAGGGATTTTTACTTTTTTTAATGGTGGAAATTTGGGGATTTTTTTTAAGGAAAAATGGAGGAAATTCCAGGATTTTCTTGGAAAAATGGAGGAAATCCAGGAATTGTCAGGGAAAAATGGAGAAAATCTGTTTTTTTTCCCCCAAAAAGTTGGAAAAAAATTGAGATTCAGACGAATTTTCCAGGGAATTTTTTGGATCCAGGTTGGTTTTTTTTTTCCCCAAAAACCCCAAAATTTATTTTCCCTGGAATTTTGGGAATTTTTTCCCGCCCTGCACTTCCCAAATTTCCCCTGGAATTCTCAGCTCCTCAGGGGTCACAAAATTCCCAATTTTGGGATTTTCTGGAATTCTGGAAGCTCTTTTCCCTGATTTTTGAAATCCACAGAATTTTTTTTATTCCCAATTTTTTTTTTCTCTGAAGGAATTATCCCCAAAATTCTGGAAAATCAGGATAAACTCCATGAAAAATTTGGGATAAATCCATGGATTTGGGATCTCTTGGAATTCTGGATGGAATTCTGGCTAAAATGGGAAATTGGGGGAGAAAAACCAGAAATTCTTCCTGCTGGAATTCTTGGAATTCCCAAATTTCCATGGGAAAACCCCGTTCTGTTCCCAGCTGGAACCACAGAAAATTTGGGATGAGAAAAATCCAAAAATTCCTTTGGAATTTTCCATCCAATTCCCAAAATTTGGGAAAAACTCCTGGAAAATCCCGAGGAGTTGGGATGGGCTGAAATTCCCAAAATCTTGGAAAAAATTGGAAAAAATGTTGAGAATTCCCAAAAAATCCAGGCTGGGAGCAGAATTCCCAAATTTCCTGCTCCTTTTCCTCTCTTCCAGCTGGAATTTTTTTTTTTTTTTTGAATTCCCAAATTTTCATGGCTGGAATCACAAAAATTTTTGCTGCTGAAAATTCCCATTTTTTTTCTCCCCCACCATTCCCAGAATTCCGAGGGATCCCAAATCCATGGATTCATCCCAAATTTTTCATGGAGTTTATCCCAATTTTCTGGAATTTTGGGGAGAATTCCTTCAGAGAAGGAAAATTTGGGAAATAAAAAAATTCCATGGATTTCAAAAATCAGGGAAAAGAGCTCCCAGAATTCCAGAAATTCCCAAAATTTGGAATTCTGCGACTGTTGAGCTGAAAATTCCAGGGAGAATTTGGGAAGCGGAAAAAAAAATCCCAAAATTCGCAAATTTCCAGGAAAAAGAAATTTTGGTTTTTTTTGGGAAAGGGAAAAAAAAAAATCCTGGATGCACAAATTTCCCTGGAATTTTTTTTCTAGAAACACCAAAAATCCCAAAAATTTGGATCAGCTCCCAAAAAATTCCAGCTGGGAAAGAAAAAAAGGAACAGGAAATTTGGGAATTTTGCTCCCAACCAGGATTTTTTGGGAATTCTGAAATTTTTTTCCAACTTTTTCCAGGATTTTGGGAATTTCAGCCCCTCCCAACCCCTCAGAATTTTCCAGGAGCTTTTCCCAAATTTTGGGAATTGGATGGAAAATTCCAAAGGAATTATTAAATTCCTCCCATCCTGAATTTTTGTGATTCCAGCCACGAAAATTTGGGAATTCCAAGAATTCCAAGAGCTGGACAAGTTGGAATTTTTAGGAATTTTTGAAATCTGAAGGAAATTTGATTTGGGAAAAAATTCCTCCAATCCTTGGAGAAACCAGGAAGCAATTCCAGGAATTCCTGGAATTCTGTGGTTTTAAGGAAATTTTTCCTTGGATTTCCCTTTTTTTTGGGATTTTTTTTTTTCTGGGAAAGAATTCCCAGAATTTTCCAGGGCAGGAAATCACTTGGAATGAATGTGGGAAAAACTAGGACGGGATTTCCTGGAGCTTTTCCAGGATTTTTTGGAGCTTTTCTTGAGTTTTCCTGGGATTTCATTTGGATTTCCTGGAATTTTTCCCGAATTTCCTGGAATTCTCCCAGAATTTTTCCTGGATTTCCTTGAGTTTTCCTAGATTTTCCTGGAGTTTTTCTGGAATTTCCTCGAATTTTCCAGGATTTTTTTGCATTTTCCCCAAATTTCCTGCAGCTTTTCCTGAATTTTTCCCAGATTTTTCAATTTTCCCAAATTTCCTGAAGTTTTCCTGTTGTTTTCCTGGAGTTTTCCCAGATTTCTGGCAATTTCCAGGATTTCCTGGAATTTTCCTGGAATTTCCTCTGGATTTCCTGGAGCTTTTCCCAGATTTCCTGGAATTTTCCCCAAATTTCCTGGAAATTCTCCCAGAACTTTTCCTGGATTTCCTGTTGTTTTTCTGGAGTTTTCCTGGAATTTTCTGGAATTTCCAGAAAGTTTTCCCAGAATTTCCTCGAATTTTTCAGGATTTTTTTGCATTTTCCCAAATTTCCTGCAGCTTTTCCTGGATTTTTCCCAGATTTTTCAATTTTCCCAAATTTCCTGAAGCTTTTCCTGTTGTTTTCCTGGAGTTTTCCCAGAATTTTCCAAATTTCCTGGAACTTTTCCAGGATTTCCTGGAGATTTTCCTGGATTTCCCAGAGCTGATTTTCCCAGAATTCCCAAGAATTCCACAAATCCCAGATTTTGCTCCAAGCATCCCAAATTTTTTCAAACCCAGGAAAAAAACTATGGAAAAATCTAGAAAAAAAAATTCCAGAATTTCCCAAATCCTGATTTTTTAGGATTGCTGGGAAAATCATGAAATTTTGGTGGAAAAATCAGAATTTTCCTGGAAAAGTGGAAAAAATTCCAGGATTTTTTTTTAAAATTTTGCTCCTGGAATTTTCTTATTCCCAAAAAAACTCGGAGTTTTCTCATTCCATAAAAAAAAAATTCGGGGAATTTTCTGATTCCCAATAAAAAAAAATTTAGGGAATTTTCTGATTCCCAAAAAAATTCAGGGAATTTTTTATTCTTGCTTTGGATTAATGGAAATTATTCAGGATCCTTGTGGAATTTTGGGAGAATTTTGGGATTTTTTAGGATTTTTTGGGATTTTTTGGGATTTTCTTTGGGATATTTTCAGAATTTTTGGATTTTATGGGATCTTTGAGATATTTTGGGGGGGATTTATTTTTGGATTCTTTTTTCTTTTTTTTTTTCTTTTTATTTTTTTTATTTTCAGGAATTTTTTTTTTAATCTTTGTGGGATTTTTGGTGATTTTTTTGGGATCTTTCAGATGCTTTGGGATTTTTGGAGGTTTTTGGGATTTTTTAAAAATTTTTGCCATTTTTGGGGGAATTTTTGGGGATTTTTTAATATTTTGGAATCTTGGTGATTTTTTTTGGGGAATCTTGGTGGATTTTTCGGGATCTTTGAGATTTTTTTGGGACTTTTTGGGATTTTTGGGGGATTTTGTTTGGATTTTTTGATTTTTTGGGATTTTAAATTTTTTTTTTAAATCTGTGTGGGACTTTTGGGATTTTGGTTGATTTTTTCAAGGTCTTTAAGATTTTTGGAAATTTTGGGGATTTTTGGGGATTTTTTGATTTTTTCAGGGTTTTTTGGGGATTTTGGGGGATTTTTTTATTTTCTCAGGATTTTTTGGGGGGTCTTGCTGAATTTTTGTGGATATTTTGGTGATCATTGGAGATATTTTGGGATTTTTTGGGATCTTTCTGAATTTTTGGGGGGATCTTGGTGATTTTTTTTGGATCTTTGTGTTGATTTTTGGGATCTGTATGGATTTTTTTTTTTTAATGGATTTTTTTTGGGAGTCTTTGTGGTTATTTTTTGGATATTTCTGGATTTTGGCAAACTTGGAAAATTTTTTGGGATCTTTGGGAATTTTCCAGGATATCTCAGGATCTTTGTGATACTTTTAGGATATTCTGGACTTTTTTGGATGGATCTGAATTTTTTGGGATCTTTGTGGATTTTTTTGCATCTTTGTGTTGATTTTTGGGATCTGTATGGATTTTTTTGGATATTTTATGGATTTTTTGGGAATCTTTGTGGGTATTTTCAGGATATTCTGGATTTTTTGGGGATAGATCTGAATTTTTTGGAAAAATTTGTGAATTTTTGGGGATATTTGTGGGTTTTTTCAGGACATTTCTGGATTTTTTGGGGGATATTTGGGATTTTTTCGGGATATTTCAGGATCTTTGTGGATATTTTCAAGATATTCTGGATTTTTTTGGGAATCTTGGGGATTTTTTTTTTATATCTTTGTGAATTTCTCAGGAATTCCCAGGATCCTTGTGAAATTTTCAGAATATTTATGGATCTTTGTGAATTTTTGAGGATCTTTAAGAATTTCTCAGAATCTTTGTGTTTTTCAGGATCTCGGTGGATTTTTGGGAATATTTGGTGCTATTTCAGGATAATTCAGAATTTTGGGAATTTTTTTAGGATATTTGTGACTTTTTTGGGATCCTGGTGGTTTTTATGGGATCTCTGAATTTCTTGGGATCATTCATGGGAAAAACTGCACAAATTCAGGAATTTTCAGGAAAAACAGAGCAAATCCAGGAATTTGGGGAAAAAAAGAAGAAATCCAGGAGTTGGGGAAAAAATCCCATCTCATCCATTTTTCATGGAATTTTTTAATTTCCAGAATTTTTTTCTATGTGAGATGAGCAAAATCCCAGGGAAAATTCCTTTTTACTCTTGGATTTTTTGGGATTGAGACCAAACAAAAAACCTGGAAAGATTCCAAAATTCCAGAAGGAACAATTCCCAAAACAATTCCTAAAATTATCCAAATTTTTTTCCTCTGCAGGGAACTGAGATTCCCATGGAATTTCCAGCCCTGGAATTCCCAAGATTTTAGGATTTTCCAGAAAATCCCAGATTTCCCATGATCCATCCTTCATCTCCAGAAATCCCAGGTAAGTTTGGAGCTTTTCCATTTTTTCTGGAAAAAATTAATTTTTCTCAAGAATTTCTCATTTTTTCAAGGATTTTTTCCTTAGATTTGGAGTTTTTGGGATAAAATAATCAGGAATTCCTGACATCAAGAATCCTTGGATTTCCCAATTTTTAGAACTTTTCAGAGTGTGAAAAATTCTGGAAAATTCAAATTATTCTTGTGACCTTTTTTCCATTGGGATGGAATTCCAAGGATTTTTTTGTGGAATTTTGTCTCAAGGAATTTTGGGAGTCGTGGGTGGAAAATTTGGAATGGTTTGAGAGAAAAATTAGAGAACGGAATTGGTGGAAAAATTCATGGAATGGAAGGAAAAGTTGGGAAAAATGTTTTTGGAGTGGAGAAAAAAATTGGGAAAATTTTGGAATTTGTGGATTCTTGGGAATCTTGGAATTCAGTGGGAAAAGAGAAGAAAAAAATCCATTTTTTCTCCAGCTGGGTTTGGTGGGATGAGATTGGAGCTGGAAATTCTGGGATTTGTTGGGAATTTTGAGGAAAAGTGGGATAATTCTGATGGAAAATTGGGAATATTCCATAGGAAAAGTTGGGATAATTCTGATGGAAAATTGGGATAATTCTGATGGAGAATTGGGATAATTCTGATGGAGAATTGGGATAATTTTAACAGAAAACTGCAATAATTCTGATGGAAAATTGGAATAATTCTGTAGGAAAATTGGGATATTCCACAGGAAAATCGGGATTGGCCTGAAAATTTGGTAATTCTGAATTCCCAATCCTTTTCACACCATTCCAGCATTTTTTGGGAATCTCCCAACTGGAAAAAAAAATTTGGGAATGTGTCTGAAAAACCTGGAATTCCTTCTTGGGGTTGATCATTAACTTGAATTCTGTCGGAGAAATTCCCGCTGGGATTTGGGAATTTTTGCTTTTCTCAGAAAAAAATCCTGGAATTTTTTTAGGGATTGGGAATGGGGCTGGGATTGGGAATTCCCAAAATTCTGGAGATTCCTGGGGCCCCTCATTCCAAAGTTTTTCCTGGAGCCTCCAGGGAATTTGGCTCCGCCCGGAGAAAATGTTGCTGAACCTGCTCGGCAAATTCCGGCGCCTTCGGAATTCGGGAGGGGCCCAGGGAGACTCAGAGGAAAAAAAAAAATCATTTTTTCCAAAGAGTTCTCATTTTTCCAAAAATTTCTCTCTCTTCAATCTCCTAAAATTCCAACCTGGAAATTTTATCCCAGTTTTAGTTTATTAGGGAAAAAAAAATTGGGACAGGAATCCCAGGAATGTGGGAGAAGCCAAAATTTGATGTAGGAATTTTGGGGAATTTTCCATGGGGATTTTTTTCCTGTGTTTTCCCGAATTTTTCCTTGTTTTTATCCTGTTGTTTCTCACTTTTCCCCAGTTTTTCCCACTTTTTCCCATTTTCCCACTTTCTTCTGCTTTTCCCCAACTTTTCCTTGATTTTTTCCTGGTTTTTTTCCTGCTTTTTCTCACTTTTCCCCTGCTTTTTTCCTGTTTTTCCTGCTTTTCCCCCAATTTTTCCCTGCTTTTTCCTGCTATTTCCTTTTTTCCCACTTTTCCCCCAACTTTTTCCCAGTTTTCCTCCTTTTCCTGGATTTTTTCCTGTTTTGTTTCCTGTTTATTTTCCTGTTTTTTCTCAGCTTTTCCTGACTTTTTTCTACTTTTCCCAAACTTTTCTGTACTTTTTCTTAACTTTTCCTTGATTTTTTTCCAGTTTTTTCTTTATTTCCAGCTTTTCCTCATTTTTTCCTTGTTTTTTTCCCCCTGCTTTTTTTCCCACTTTTCACCTATTTTTCCTGCTTTTCCCCAGTTTCCCAATTTTTTCCTGCCATTTTGTTATTTTTTCCCACTTTCCCCCACTTTTTTCTTTCCCCCCAATTTTTCCCCAGTTTTTCTCAATTTTCCTCTATTTTTTCCTGTTTATTTCCTGTTTTTTCCCAACTTTCACCCACTTTTTTCCTTGCTTTTTTCCCCCTGTGTTTCCTCACTTTTCCCCACTTTTTTTATTCCAGCTTTTCCCCAACTTTTCCCCAGTTTTTCTGGCCTTTCCATAATTTTTTCCTGTTTATTCCCAGCTTTTCCCTACTTTTTTCCTTGCTTTTTTTCCTGCTTTTCCCAACTTTTTCCCACTTTTTCCTATTTTTTCCTGTTTTCCCTGATTTTCCTTGTTTTTTCCAGCTACTTCCTGCTTTTTTCCCAGTTTTCCCCCAGCTTTTTCAAGTTCTCTTGCTTTTCCCATTTTTTAATTGCTTTTCCCCCAGCTTTTCCCCAGTTTCCTCACTTTTCCTCTGTTTTTTTCCTGTTTTTTTCCCAGTTTTTCTCTCTCTTTTTTACGTTGATTTTCTGTACTTTCTCCTGCTTTTTCCTTTTTTTTTCCCCAGCTTTTTGTCCTCATTCTCAAAATTCCTTCTCAGAGAGGATTTGGGATGGGGATGGATCCATCACCAGTGCCTTGGTTCCTCCTCAGATGTTTTGGTTGGTTGGGTTGGGTTGGGTTTGGCTGGGTTTGGTTTGGTTTGGTTCATCACCAGGTATTTTGAGTTGTCACCAATTGTTTGGTTGGGTCAACGTCCAGTGCTTTGCTTCATCACAAGGGGGTTGGGTTGGGTTTGGTTGAGTTGGATTTGGTTGAGTTTTTTTGGTTTGGTTTATCACCTCAGGGTTTGGTTTTATTCGTAGCCATGTGGTTTGGCTCATCTCCAGATGATTTGGTTGGGTTGAGTTTGGTTTGATTGAGTTTGGTTTAGTTTGGTTCATCAGTTTGGGGTTTGGTCCAGCATCACTGCTTTGGTTCAGTCGGGTTTGGTTTGGTCGCGTTTGGTTTGGTCAGCGTTTGGTTTGTTTTTGACCATGACCACGAGCCTTGGTTGATCACCTCATGGTTGGGTTTGGTTTCTCACCACTAGTTTGGATTGGTTTGTTTTGGTTTACTTGGGCTGGGTTTGGTTTGGTTCATCACCTCTCATGGTTGGGTTTGGTTGGGCTTGGTCTGGTTTGGTCGGGTTTGGTTGGTTTTGGTCTGGATTGGTTGGGTTTGGTTAACTTGGGTTGGTTTGGCTCATCACCTCTCATAGTTGGGTTTGGTTGGGTTTGGTGGGGTTGGATTTGGTTTGATCTGGATTGGTTGGGTTTGGTTGGGTTTGGTTGGTTTGGTTTGGTTGGTTTGGGTCACTGCCAGCTGCTTTGGGCCATCACCAGTGGTGTGGTTGGTCCGTGACCTCGTGCTTTGGTTTGGTTCCTTCTGGCGTGGTTGAATTGGGTTGGGTTGGAATTGACTGGGTTCTGTTTGGTTCTGTTTGGTTGGGTTGGGTTTGGTTGGATTGGATTTGGTTTGGTTTGGTTCAGTTGGGTTGGGTTTGGTTGTTTTCAGTTCTGTTTGGTTCCCGTTGGTCCCGTTGGGTTGGGTTAGGTTCTCTTGGATTCTGTTCGGTTGAGTTGGGTTGGATTTGGTTTGGTTCTTTTTGGTTGTTTTCAGTTCCGTTCAGTTCTGTTCAGTTCTGTGGGGTTGGGTTTGGTTCTCTTGGGTTCTGTTCCATTGGGTTTGGTTTGGTTTGGTTCTGTTTGGTTGTTTTCAGTTTTGTTCACCTCCATTTGGCTGCATTCAGTTCTGTTGGGTTGGGTTTGGTTTGATTTGGTTTCATTGTTTCCAGTTCTGTTTGGTTCTGTTTGGTTCCATTGGGTTCTGTTGGGTTGGGTGCAGTTCTCTTGGGCTGGCTTTGGTTGCATTTGGTTCTGTTGGGTTCTGTTGGGTCCTGTTGGGTTTGGTTCCATGGGGTTTGGTTCTTTTGGGTTGGATGCAGTTCTGTTGGGTGGGGTTTGGTTGTGTTTGGTTCTGTTCAGTTTTCTTGGGTAGGATTTGGTTCTGTTGGGTTGGGTTTGAATGTCTTCAGTTCTATTGGGTTCCGTTGGATTTAATTAGGTTCGATTTGTTTCCACTGGATTTGGTTCGGTTCCATTGGATTCTCTTGGGTTGGGTTTGGTTTCATTGGGTTCTGTTGTGTTTGGTTTGGGTCTGTTGGATTTGGTTCGGTTCCATTGGGTTCTGTTGAGTTTCATTTGGTTCAGTTGGGTTGGATTTGGTTCGATTGGATTGGGTTTGGTTCTGTTTGGTTCTGTTGGGTTGGGTTCTGTTCCATTGCATTGGGTTCTGTTCCGTTGGGTTCTGTTGATTTTCATTGGGTTCTGTTGGTTTGGGTTTTGTTGAGTTTGGTTCCGTTGGGTTCTGTTGGGTTGGGTTTGGTCCCGTTGAGTTTTGTTGGGTTGAGTTTGGTTCCGTTGGGTTCTGTTGGGTTGTGTTTGGTTCCATTGGATTGTGTTTGGTTCTGTTGAGTTTTGTTGAGTTCTGTTGGTTTGGGTTGGGTTGGGTTTGGTTCTGTTGGGTTGGGTTTGGTCCAATTGGATTGGGTTTGGTTCTGTTGAGTTTTGTTGAGTTCTGTTGGTTTGGGTTTTGTTGGGTTGGGTTCCGTTGGGTTGTATTTGGTGAATTCCTGGTTCTTCCCTCGGTGCTCCGGCATTTCCCAGGAATGGCTCCAAGCCGGGAATTCTCCATCCCGAGCAATTCCATGGGAATGGCGTGGCCGGAAAATCCTGAAATCCCAAAATCCTGAAATCCCATCCTGTTCCTCCGGAGCTGGGCCGGGAGAGACGGAAACAAATCCAGGAACCCCAAATCCCTGGGAATCCTGGGAATCTGAAATCCATGGGAAGACCGGGAATGTGAAATCCTTGGGGATTCCAGGAATCCAAAATTCATGGGAATACTGGGAATCCCAAATCTCCGGGAATATCAAGAAACAAAAATCACCGGAAATCCTGGAAATCTCAAATCCCTGGGAATCCAAAATCTCTGGGAATCCCGAGAATCCCAAATCCCAGCAATCCCTAAAAATCCAGAATCCCTGGCAATATCAAGAATCCAAAACCCACAATTCCAGAGAATCCCCAAAATCTTGGGAATTCCAGGAAAATCCCTGAATCCAAAATCTCTGGGAATTCCTGACCTTTTTCCCGTTTTTTTCCCCCAGGTGCTCCGTAGGATCCCACCATGAGCGGCCTCGGCGACGGCTCCGCGGATCCGGCAATTCCCGAATCCCGGAAGCGCAAAGGATCCCCCTGCGACCCCGCCCAAAGGTACCCAATTCCCGGATCCTTTGGAATTCCTGGATCCTTTGGAATTCTCGGATCTGACAGAATTCCTGAATCCGTCAGAATTTCTGGATCTGTTGAAATTCTTGGATCTGTCGGAATTCCTGGGATCTGTTGGAATTCCTGAATCCATTGGAACGCCTGAATCCATCGGAATTCCCAGATCAGTTGGAATTCTTGGGATCTGTTGGAATTCCCGGGATCTGTCAGAATTTTCGGATCTGTCAAAATTCCTGAATCCATCGGAATTCTCAGATCCATCAGAATTGCCAGGATCTGTCGGAATTCCTGAATCCATCAGAATTTCTGGATTTATCGGAATTCCTGGATCCATCAGAATTCCCGGATCTGTTGGAATTTCCAGATCCTTTGGAATTCCTGGGTCTGCTGAAATTCCTGGATCCATCAGAATTCCTGAATCCATCGGAATTCCCAAGTTGGAATTCTTGGATCTGTTGGAATTCCTGGATCTGTTTGAATTCCTGGATCCGTCAGAATTCTTGGGATCTGTTGGAATTCCTGAATCCATCAAAATTTCCAGATCTGTCGGAATTCCTGAATTTGTCAGAATTCCCAGGATCTGTCGGAATTCCTGAATCTGTTGAAATTTTTGGATCCGTTGGAATTCCTGGATCTGTTTGAATTCCTGGATCCGTCAGAATTCTTGGGATCTGTCAGAATTCTGAATCCAGTGGAATTCCTGGATCTGTTGGAATTTTTGGATCCGTTGGAAGTGGGGAGAAAGTGGGGAAAAAGAAGGAAGAGTGGGGGGAAATTGGGGAAAAATTGAAAAAAAAGCCGTGAAAAAGCACAGAGAGTTGGGAAAAAAACTGGGAGAAAAAGTGGAAGAAAAAGCAGGAAAAATGGGGAAAAAAATTGGGAAAACAGCATGGAAAAAATCGAGAAAAACTGGGAAAAAATTGAAGAAAAATGGGCTAAAAATTGGCAAAAATCAGCTAAAAGTGGGAAAAAAATCAGGAAAAGCTGGGAAAAAAGTGGGGGAAAATGGAGAAAAAATTGGGAAAAAACTGGGAAAAAGAAGAGAAAAAACTGGGGGAAAACTGAGAAAAAATCAGGAAAAACTCGGAAAAAAATTGGGAAAAATGGGGAAAAATTGGGAAAATGGGGAAAAATTGGGAAAAACCGGGAAAAAAGTGGGGAAAAAATCAGGAGAAAACTCGGAAAAAAGTGGGGAAAAAAGTGGAGAAAAAATTGGGAGAAAACAGGAGAAGCTGGGAAGAAACTGCGAAAAAGAGAAAAAACTGGGGGAAGACTGATAAAAAATCAGGAAAAACTCGGAAAAAAATAGGGAAAAATGGGGGAAAAATTGGGAGAAGTGGGGAAAAAGTAGGAAAAAAAATAGGAAAAAGTGGGAAAAAAGTGGGGAAAAAAGTGGAGAAAAATGGAGAAAAACTGGAAAAACTGGGAAAAAGCAGTGAAAAAACTGGGGGAAAACTGAGAAAAAATCAGGGAAAAAATTAGAAAATAATAGCTAAAAATGTAGAAAAAATAGGGAAAAAATGGGGAAAAAAGTGGGAAAAAAATCAGGAAAAACTGGGAAGAAAGGAGGGGAAATGGAGAAAAATTGGGAAAAAAACCGGGAAAAAGCAGAGAAAAAACTGTGGGAAAACTGAGAAAAAAATCGGGAAAAAACTTGGAAGAAAATAGCGAAAAATAGGGAAAAAATTGGGAAAAACCGTGAAAAAAGTGGGGCAAAAATCAGGAAAAACTGGGAAAAAAGGGGGGAAAAATGGAGAAAAAATTGGGAGAAAATCGGGAAAAAAGAGGGGAAAAAATCCGGAAAAACTGGGGAAAAAATGGAGAATGGAGAAAAATTTGGGAAAAAACTGGGAAAAAGCAGAGAAAAAACTGGGGGAAAACTGAGAAAAAAATCAGGAAAAACTCGGAAAAATAGTGAAAAATGGGGAAAAATTGGGAAAAAAACGGGAAAAAAGTGGGAAAAAATCAGGAAAAACTGGGAAAAAAGTGGAGGAAAATGGAGAAAAATTTGGGCAAAAAATTGGGAAAAAGCAGAGAAAAAACTCGGGGGAAACTGAGAAAAGAAAAAATCTGAAGACCTCAGGAAAAGGAAAAGAAATGGAAAAATCGGAAAGGAAAAGGAAAAACTGGGGAGGAAAACAGGAAAAACTGGAAAAATGGAAAAATAGGAATGGAAAAAACGGGAATCGGAATGGAATGGAGAGAATCGGAGAAACGGAATGGAACCGATGAACCGGAAAAACGAAAGGAAAATCGAGGAAAATGGAAAACTGGAACGGGAAAATGGAAAACGGAAATGAAAACGGAAACCGGAATGAAACGGGAAAATCCGAATCGAAGGAAACGGGAATAAAAACGGAAAACGATGGAAACAACTGAGGAAAACCCAGGAAAACGGAACCGAAAATGGGAAAACGGAAACGGAGGAAAAACTGGGAAAAACAGAAAACGGAAAATAAACGAGGAACGGAAAATGGAAAACGGAAAACTGGAAAAACGGGAACGGAACTGGGAAAAAACTGAGGAACCGGAAAAACTGGAAAACGGAAAAACCGGAAAAACCGGAAAAAACGGAAGAACTGAAAACTGGAAAAACTGGAGAAAACCGGAACCGGAAAAACTGAAAAAATGGAAGAACGGGAACGGAAAAGAACTGGAACGAAAAACTGGAAAACATGGAAAATAACCGGAGAACGGAAAAACGGAGAAAACTGGAGAAAAAACTGGAAAAACGAGGAAAACGGAGAAAACAAAAAACTGGAAAAACCGAAAAATGAAAACGGAAAAACTGGAAAACCCAAAAAGGAAAACGGAAAACGGAAAACTGGAACGGAAAACTGGGGAAAAAACCCGGAATGAAAACTGGAACGGAAAACCGAGAAAAACGAAAATGAAGAAAATGGGAGAAAGAAAAATCGGGAAAAACCGGACGGAAAACTGGAAGGAAAAACGGAAAAAACTGAGAACGGACGGGAAAACGGAAAACTGGGAGAAAACGGAGAACTGGAACGGAAAAACCGGACGAAAATGGGAAAAAACTGAGAACGGAAAACCCAGGAAAAACTCAGGAAAACAGGAACGAGAAAAAACCGGAGAAAACGGAACCGGAAAACGAAAAACTGGGAAAATCGGAGGAAAACTGAGGGAAAAACTGGGAAAATGAAAAATGGAGAAAACGAACGAGACAAAACGGAAACGGAAATGGAAAACTGGAAAAACGGAGGAAAAACGAAAAAATCTGGAAAACGGAAAAACTGGAAAAATGGAGAAAAAACTGGGAAAACCGGGAAAGAAAACGGGAGAAAAAAATCGGGAAAATGGAAAAACGGAAAAAAACTGGGAAAAATGGAAAAACCGGAAAACTGGAAAAGGAAAATGGAGGAAAACGCAGAAAACTAGAGAAAATAAAACTGGAAGGGAACGGAGGAAAAATCGGGAAAGAAAACCAAGAAAAATGGAAAACTGGAAAGGAAACTCAGGAAAAACGGGAAAATGGGAAAATCTGGAGAAACAGAATCAGGAAATGAAACTGGAAAATGGAAACCGGAACGGAGAAAACTGAGAAAACTAGGAAAATGGAAACGGAAAAAGGAAACTGGAATGGAAAATCGAAAACCGGAATGAAATGGAAAGAAATGGAAAATGGAGGAAAAGTGAAAGAAGGACAATGGAAAGGGAAAATGGAAGGAAATGAAACATGGAAAAGATCAGATAGATGAAAAAAACTGGAGAGAAACTGGAATGGAAATGGAATGGACGGAATGGAATGGAATGGAATGGAGAAGGAATGGAATGGAATGGACTGGAGGAAGGGAAATGGAAAATGGAAAACTGGGACTGAGAATTGAAACTGGGATGGAATGGAGGAATGGATCTGGAGGAAATCGTGGATAGTGGAAGGAAACTTTGGATTTGGAGAAGGGAGAATTTGAGGACTTGGAGGAATGCGAAGGAATTTGGGATTTGGGAAGAGGAGAAATTGGGATTTCAGAAAGGAAATTGGGATTTGAGGGGAGGGGAAATTGGGATTTGGGGAGGGGAAATTGGGATTTGAGAAGGAAAATTTGGGATTTGAGAAGAGAAAATTGGAATTTGGGAGGGAGGGAAATTGGGATTTGGGGAGGGGAAATTTGGGATTTAGGAGGGAAATTTGGGGGTTTGGGGAGGGAAAAATTGGGATTTGAGAAAGGAAAATTTGGGATTTGGGAAGAGAAAAATTGGGAATTTGGGGAGGGGAAATTTGGGATTTGGAGAAGGAAAATTTGGGATTTGAGAAGAGAAAATTGGGATTTGGGGAGGGAAATTGGGATTTGGGGAGGGAAATTTGGGATTTAGGGAGGGGAAATTTGGGGTTTGGGGAGGGAAAAATTGGGATTTGAGAAAGGAAAATTTGGGGTTTGGGGAGGGAAAAATTGGGATTTGAGAAAGGAAAATTTGGGATTTGGGAAGAGAAAATTGGAATTTGGGGAGGGGAAATTTGGGATTTGAGAAGGAAAATTTGGGATTTGGGAAGAGAAAATTGGAATTTGGGGAGGGGAAATTGGGACTTGGGGTGGGCAAATTTGGGGTTTGGGGAGGGAAAAATTGGGATTTGAGAAAGGAAATTGGGATTTGGGGAGGGGAAATTGGGATTTGGGGAGGGGAAATTGGGATTTGAAAAGAGAAAATTGGGATTTGAGAAGAGAAAATTGGGATTTGAGAAGGAAAATATGGGATTTGGGAAGAGAAAATTGGAATTTGGGGAGGGGAAATTTGGGATTTAAGGAGAGAAAATTGGGATTTGGGGAGGGGAAGTTGGAATTTGGGGAGGGGAAATTGGGATTTGAGAAGAGAAAATTGGGATTTGAGAAGGAAAATTTGGGATTTGAGAAGGAAAATTTGGGATTTGGGAAGAGAAAATTGGAATTTGGGGAGGGGAAATTTGGGATTTGGGGAGGGAAATTGGGATTTTGGGAGGGGAAATTTGGGATTTGGGGGAGGGGAAAATGGGATTTGGGCAGAGGAAATTGGGATTTGAAAAGCAAAAATTTGGGGTTGAGGAAAGAAAATTGGGATTTGGGGGGAAGTGGGGTTGGAATTGTGATGTTGGAGTTTTTTTGGGAATTTCTTTTTGAAAATTGGGATTTGGGAAGAGAAATTTGGGATTTGAGAAGGGAAAATGGCATTGGAAATTTTTCAGGAATTCTCTGAAAAGTCAGGATTTGAGAAGGGAAATTTCAGATTTGGGGAGGGAAAACTGGGATTTCAGGAGGGAAATTTGGTATTTGAGCTGGGAAAATTGGGATTTGGGGAGGGGAAATTTGGGATTTGAGAAGAGAAAATTGGGATTTGAGAAGGAAAATTTGGGATTTGAGAAGAAAAATTTGGGATTTGGAAAGAGAAAATTGGAATTTGGGGAGGGGAAATTTGGGATTTGGGGAGGGGAAATTGGGATTTGGGGAGGGGAAATTTGGGATTTGGGGAGGGGAAAATGGGATTTGGGCAGAGGAAATTGGGATTTGAAAAGCAAAATTTGGGGTTGAGAAGAGAGAATTGGGATTTGGGGGGGGAAGTGGGGTTGGAATTGTGATGTTGGAGTTTTTTTGGGAATTTCTTTTGGAAAATGGGGATTTGAGAAGGGAAATTTGGGATTTGGGGAGAGGAAATTGGGATGTGAGAAGCAACATTTGAGATTTGAGAAGAGAAAAATTTGGGATTTGAGAAGAGAAATTTGGGATTTGGGGAGGGGAAATTTGGGTATTTGAGGAGGGACAATGGGGTTGGAATTGTGATGTTGGAGTTTTTTGGGGAATTTATTTTGGAAAATTGGGATTTGAGATGGGAAAATTGGGATTTGGGGAGGGGAAATTGGGAATTGGGAAGAGAAATGGGTGTTGGAACTGTTATGTTGGAGGTTTTTGGGAATTTCTTTTGGAAAATTGGGATTTGGGAAGAGAAATTTGGGATTTGAGAAGGGAAAATGGCATTGGAAATTTTTCAGGAATTCTCTGAAAAGTCAGGATTTGAGAAGGGAAATTTCAGATTTGGGGAGGGAAAACTGGGATTTCAGGAGGGAAATTTGGGATTTGAAAAGGAAAAATGGTGCTGGAATTTTTCCATTGGAGATTTTCTGCGAATTTTCTTTGGAAAATTGGAATTTGGGAAAAGAAAATCGGGATTTGGGGAGGGGAAATTGGGATTTGAGAAGCAAAATTTGGGATTTGAGAAGGGAAAATGGAGCTGGAATTGTTCCATGGGAGGTTTTCTGGGAATTTGCTCTCGAAAATTGAGATTTAAAGAGGGAAAGTTGGGATTTGAGAAGAGAAAATGGGGATTTGAGAACAAAAATTTGGGATTTGGGGAGGGAAAATAGTGCTGGAATTTTTCCATTGGAGTTTTTCTGGGAATTTTCTCAGGAAAATCGGGATTTGAGAAGAGAAAATTGGGATTTGGGAAGGAAAAATCGGGATTTAAGAGGGAAAAATTGGGATTTCAGGAGGGAAATTTGGGATTTGAAAAGGGAAAAACTGGTGCTGGAATCGTTCCCTTGGAGGTTTTCCAGAAATTTTCTGGAAAATTGGGATTTGGGAAGAGAAAACTGGGATTTAAGGAGTGAAAAGAGAAGTGGAATTGTTCCCTTGAAGGTTTTCCAGGAATTTTTTCCTCTCAATTAATTTTTTATCATCAATAAATAATTTAGAATTCCTGCAAATTCGAGATGAAAGGAAAACCCTGGAAATTTTTTTCTCCCCTTCCTTTTTTTTTTCTTCTCTTTTTCCTTTTTTTTTCAATCATTCCTTTTTTCCCACTTAACACCAGGATTTTTAAAATCGGCTAGAATTCCCATTTTTTAAAATCCCAGAATTCCCATTTTTTAAAATCGCCAAATTCCCATTTTTTTAAATCTCAGAATTCCCATTTTTTCCACTTGTTACCAAAATTTTAAAAAATGTCAGAATTCCCATTTTTTAAAATTCCCGAGTTCCCTTTTTAAAAAAATCTCAGAGTTCCCATTTTTTTAAAATTGCAGAATTCCCAATTTTTTTTCCACACACCACCAGGATTTAAAAAAATCCCAGATTTCCCATTTTTTGAAATCCCAGAATTCCCAGGTTTTTTTAAAATCCCAGAATTCCCATTTTTTCCACTTTTCACCAAGATGTTCAAAAATCCCACAATTCCCATTTTTAAAAAAATTCCAGAAATCCCTTTTAAAAAAAATCTCAGAATTCCCATTTTTAAAAAAAATCCCAGAATTCCCATTTTTTTCCCATTCACCACCAGGATTTTAATAAAATCCCAGAATTCCCATTTTCTAAAAATCTCAGCATTCCCATTTTTTTAAATCCCAGAATTCCTATTTTTTAAAATCTCAGAATTCCCATTTCTTTTCCACTTACCACCAGGATTTTAAAACACCCCACAATTCCCATTTTTTTAGATCCCAGAATTTCCATTTTTGTAAATCCCAAAATTCCCTTTTTTTTCCACTTTTCACCAAAATTTTCTCAAATCCCAAAACCCCAAAACCTAAAACAAAACCCAAAATTTCCCCACCAGCGAAATTCCCAAATTTGGTGATTTTTCTGCTCCATTTTCCTCTTTAATCCCAAAAAATTGGGAATTTGACTCTGCCAAAACCCAAATTGGATTTTTTCCAAATTTTTTTTTTTAAATTCCCGATTTTTTCGTGTTTTTTTCCCAGAAAAAGCGACGGATGACGAGGTGCAGAAGTCGGACATCTCCTCCAGCAGCCAGGGCGTCATCGAGAAGGAATCGCTGGGGCCGCTGCTGCTCGAGGTGCGGCCGGAATTCCGGGAAAAACCGGAATGGGGGCGGGGAAAACTGGGAATGGGGGCGGGGAAAAATCAAGAATGGGGGGCGGGGAAAATTGGGAATGGGGGCGGGAAAACTGGGAATGGGGGTGGGAAAAATTGGGAAATGTGGGGCGGGGAAAAATTGGGAAATGTGGGTGGGAAAATCGGGAATGGGGGTGGGGAAAAAATGGGAATGGGGGCGGGGAAAAACTGGGAATGGGGCGGGAAAATTTGGAATGTGGGTGGGAAAATTGGAATGTGGGATGGGGAAAACTGGGGAATGGGGATGGGGAAAATCAGGAATGGGGGTGGGGAAAAACTGGGAATGGGGCAGGGGAAAAATGGGGAATGGGGATGGGGAAAATGCGGAATGGGGAAAGTGGGGGAAAAACTGGGAATGGAAAATGGGGAAAACTGGGGAACGGGGAAAATGGAATGGGGAATGGGGAAAACGGGAATGGAAAACTGGGAATGGAGAAAAACTGGAAGGGGAAAAATGGAATGGAATGTGGAATGGGGAAAAGTGGGAATGGGAGTGGGAAAAATCGGAATGGGGGCAGGGAAAACTGGGGAATGGGGGCAGGGAATGGGAATGTGAAGGGAAAACTGGAATGGGGGTGGGGAATGGGGAATGGAATGGGGGAAAAATTGGGAATGTGAGGGGAAAAAGTGGAATGGGGAAAATTGGAATGGGGAAAATGGGAATGGGGGTGGGAAAATGGGAATGGGGGAAAATTGGGGAATGGGGTGAGGAAAATTGGGAATGGGGGTGGGGAAAATCGGAATGGGGGTGGGGAAAACTGGGGAAATGGGGGCAGGGAAAACTGGGAATGGGGCAGGGAAAAATTGGGAATGGAATGGGGAAAAATGGGAATGGGGGTGGGGAAAGTGGAATGGGGAAAATTGGGAATGGAAAATTGGGAATGGGGTGGAATGGGAATGGGGATGGGGAAAAATGGGAAATGGGGTGGGAAAATGGAATGGAAAAATGGGAATGGGAATGGGGAATGGAAAATGGGAAAATGGAATGGGGAAAATCAAGAATGGAGGAATGGGAAAATGCGGGAAAATGGGAATGGGAATGGAATGGGAAAAATGGGAAATGGTGGAATGGAATGGAATGGAATGGAATGGAATGGGAATCGGGGAATGGGGGTGGGGAAAAAGTGGGAATGGGAATGGGGAATGGAATGTGGGTGGGGAAAAATGGGAATGGGTGGGGGAAAATGGAATGGGGACGGGGAAAATTGGGAATGGGGTGGGAAAATCGGGAATTGGGGGCGGAAAAACTGGGAATGTGGAAACTGGGAATGGGGAGTGGGGAAAATTTGGGAATGGGGCGGGAGAAATTGGGAATGGGGGCGGGGAATTGGGAATGGGGGCGGGGAAAAATTGGGAATGGGGGCAGGGAAAATTTGGAATGTGGGCGGGGAAAACTGGGAATGGGGGCAGGGAAAAATTGGGAATGAGGATGGGGAAAATCGGGAATGGGGGCGGGGAAAATCAGGAATGAGCCAAATCCGGATTTTTTGGGGATTTTTGGGTGGATTTTGTGCTTTAATTCTGGGTTTTAGGGAAAGATTTTGTGTTCTAATCTCAGATTTTAGGGTTTAAATGGAAAGGAGATTTTTTGGGATCTTGAAATTCCAAAGGAAAATTGGGAATGAGCCAAATCCGGGATTTTTTGGGGATTTTTGGGTGGATTTTGGGCTTTAATTCTGGGTTTTAGGGAAGGAGTTTTGTGTTTTAATCTTGGATTTCTAGGGTTTAAATGGGAGGGAGATTTTTTGGGATTTGGGAATTCCAAAGGAAAATTTGGAATGTGAACAGGGAAAATTGGCAATGAGCCAAATCTGGATTTTTTTTCTGGGATTTTGGAGTGGATTTTGTGCTTTAATCCCAGATTTTGGGATTTTAGTGGTTCCAGAATGGGATTTTCCAGGAGCTGGGAATTCCAAAGGAAAATCGGGAATTTGAAAAGGAAAAAACAGGGAATGAGCCAAAAAAATTCCCATTTTTTTTACCTTTGCCAGGCCCTGGATGGGATATTTAGGATAAATCTTTGGAATTTTCCCTTTTCCAGCCCCTGGATGGATTTTTAGAATAAATGCTTGGAATTTTTCCTCTTTGCCAGGCCCTGGATGGATTTTTGGGATAAATCTCTGGAATTTTCCCTTTTCCAGGCTGGATGGATTTTTAGGATAAATCTCTGGAATTTTCCCTTTTCCAGGCTGGATGGATTTTTGGGATAAATCTCTGGAATTTTCCCTTTTCCAGCCCCTGGATGGATTTTTGGGGATAAATCTTTGGAATTTTCCCTTTTCCAGCCCCTGGATGGATTTTTGGGATAAATCTTTGGAATTTTCCCTTTTCCAGGCCTGGATGGATTTTTGGGATAAATCTTTGGAATTTTCCCTTTTCCAGGCCCTGGATGGATTTTTGGGATACAGCATAATAACTTTTTCCCTTTTTTTCCCACTTTTTCCCTTTTGCCAGGCCCTGGATGGGATATTTAAGATAAATCTTAGGAATTTTCCCTTTTCCAGCCCCTGGATGGATTTTTAGGATAAATTTTTGGAATTTTCCCTTTTCCAGGCTGGATGGATTTTTGGGATAAATCTCTGGAATTTTCCCTTTTCCAGCCCCTGGATGGATTTTTAGGATAAATCTTTGGAATTTTCCCTTTTCCAGCCCCTGGATGGATTTTTGGGATAAATCTTTGGAATTTTCCCTTTTCCAGCCCCTGGATGGATTTTTGGGATAAATCTTTGGAATTTTCCCTTTTCCAGCCCCTGGAGGGGATTTTTGAGATAAATCTTTGGAATTTTCATTTTTCCAGGCCTTGGATAGGTTTTTGGGATACAGCATAATAATTTTTCTCTTTTTTCCCCATTTTTTCCCATTTTTGGGATAAATCTTTGGAATTTTCCCTTTTCCAGCCCCTGGATGGATTTTTGGGATACAGCATAATAACTTTTCCCCTTTTTTTCCCATTTTTTCCCTTTTGCCAGGCCCTGGATGGGATATTTAAGATAAATCTTAGGAATTTTCCTTTTTCCAGCCCTTGGATGGATATTTAGGATAAATTTTTGGAATTTTCCCTTTTCCAGGCCGGGATGGATTTTTAGGATAAATTTTTGGAATTTTTCCCCTTTGCCAGGCCCTGGGTGGATTTTTAGGATAAATCTTTGGAATTTTCCCTTTTCCAGCCCCTGGAGGGGTTTTTGGGATAAATCTTTGGAATTTTCATTTTTCCAGGCCTTGGATAGGTTTTTGGGATACAGCATAGTAATTTTTCCCTTTTTTCCCCATTTTTTCCCATTTTTGGGATAAATCTTTGGAATTTTCCCTTTCCAGCCCCTGGATGGATTTTTTAGGATAAATCTTTGGAATTTTCCCTTTTCCAGGCCAGGATGGATTTTTAGGATAAATCTTTGGAATTTTTCCCTCTGCCAGGCCCTGGCTGGATATTTTAGGATAAATCTTTGGAATTTTTCCCCTCTGCCAGGCCCTGGATGGTTTCTTCTTCGTGGTGAACCGGGAGGGCAGGATCGTGTTCGTGTCGGAGAACGTGACCGGGTACCTGGGCTACGGGCAGGAGGAGCTGATGAACTCCAGCGTCTACAGCATCCTGCACGTGGGCGACCACGCCGAGTTCGTCAAGAACCTGCTGCCCAAGTCCCTGGGTGCGGCACCCACGCCAGGGAATAGCCTGGGAAATAGGGGAGAAGTACAGGGAAAATATGGGGAAAATCGCGGGAAAATTCAGGGAAAAATTGGGGAAAATACGGGGAAAATCTGGGGAAAATTCAGGGAAAAATTGGAGAAAATCTCGGAAAAATTGGGGGAAAATCTGGGGAAATTCGGGGAAAATCTGGGGAAAATTTGGGGAAAAATCCTGGAAAAATCGGGGGGAAATCTGGGGAAAATACAGGGAAAATCGGGGGAAAATTCAGGGAAAAATTGGGGAAAGTTTGGAGAAAATCGGGGGAAAATATGTGAAAAATCCAGGAAAAAAACGGAAAAATCTGGGAGGAATCCAGGAAAAATCCTGGGAAAATCTGGGGAAAATACGGGAAAAATCTGGGAAAAATCCTGGAAAAATCGGGGGGAAATCTGGGGAAAATACGGGGAAAATCGGGGGAAAATTCAGGGAAAAATTGGGGAAAGTTTGGAGAAAATCGGGGAAAAATATGTGAAAAATCCAGGAAAAAAAGAGGGAAAAATCTGGGAGGAATCCAGGAAAAATCCTGGGAAAATCTGGGGAAAATACGGGAAAAATCTGGGAAAAATCCCAGAAAAATCTGGGGAACGTCTGGGAAAAATAAGGGGGGAAACGGGGGAAAATCAGGGGAAAAATTGGGGAAAAATCTGTGAAAAATCCAGGAAAAAAATGGAAAAATCTGGGAGGAATCCAGGAAAAAGTCCTGGGAAAATCTGGGGAAAATACGGGAAAAATGCTGGAAAAATCTGGGAAAAATACGGGAAAAATACAGGCAAAACGTGGAAAAAATCAGGGGAAAATCAGGGAAAATAGAGGAAAAATTTGGGGAAAATCTGGGAGAAATCTGGGCATAATTGGGGAAAAATACAGGAAAAATTGGGGGAAAATCCAGGGAAAAATCAGGGAAAGATCCAGGAAAAAAAAGGGAAAAATCTGGGAGGAATCCAGGAAAAATCCTGAGAAAATCTGGGGAAAATACGGGAAAAATCCCAGAAAAATCTGGGAAAATCTGGGAAAAATAAGGGGGAAAACGGGGGAAAATCAGGGGAAAAATTCAGGGAAAATTTGGTGAAAATTGGGGGAAAATCAGGGGAAAAATCTGTGAAAAATCCAGGAAAAAAATAGAAAAATCTGGGAGGAATCCAGGAAAAATCAAGGGAAAATCTCGGGAAAATCTGAGAAAAACCCAGGAAATGTCCGGGAAAAATCTGGGAAAAATTCGGGAAAAATCCCAGAAAAATCTGGAAAAAGTGCAGGAAAAATCTGGGAAAATCCAGGGGAAAATTGGGGGAAAATGTGGGAAAAATGCGGGGAAAATACAGGAGAAGTACGGGAAAAAATTTGGGGAAAATATGGGGAAAATCTGTGAAAAATCCCAGAAAAATCTGGGAAAATAGAGGAAAAATTTGGGGAAAATCTGGGAGAAATCTGGGAAAAATTCGGGGAAAAATCTGGGGAAAATTGAAGGAAAAATCTCAAAAAAATCGGGGAAAAATTTGGGAAAAATCTGGTAGAAATCTGGGGAAAATCTGGGCAAAATGTGGCAAAAATCCAGGAAAAGTCTGGGAAAAATAAGGGCGAAATTGGTAAAAAATCTGGGGAAAATCTATGAAAAAGCTGAAAAAAACATGGAAAAACCCAGGAAAAATCTGGGAAGAATTCTGAGTGGATTATTCCCAGCACTTCCCTTAAATCCCAGGAATTTTCAGGAATTTCTTAAATCCCCGAGATTTCTGGAAATGTTGTCTGGATTGTGCTCCTTCAATCCCAGGGATTTTTGGGATTTCCATGTGGATCATTCCCAGCACTTCCCTTAAATCCCAGAATTTTCAGGAATTTTCAGTCCCTTAAACCCCAGAGATCTTTGGGAATTCAACGTGGATCATTCCCAGCACTTCCCTTAAATCCCAGAGATTTTCATCAATTTCCAGTCCTTTAAATCCAAGGAATTTTTGGGAATTGTGGCTGGATTTGTGCTCCTCAAACTCCCGGGATTTTTGGGAATTCCCAATCCCGTTTTTTCCATTTTTTTCCCCCCCCAGTGAACGGGGTGCCTTGGCTGAGCAGCCACACGTTCCAGTGCTGGATGCTGGTGCAGAGCCCCAAATTCCCAGGATTTTTGGGAATTCCTGCTGGATTTCGTTCTTTCAACCCCAGAGAACTTTGGGAATTCCATATGGATTATTCCCAGCACTACCTTAAATCCCAAAGATTTTCAAGAATTTCTAGTCTCTTAAATCCAAGGGATATTTGGGAATTCTGGCTGGATTGTTCCCAGCACTTCCCTTAAATCCCAGGAATTTTCAGGAATTTCTTAAATCCCTGAGATTTCTGGAAATGTTGTCTGGATTGTGCTCCTTAAATCCCAGGGATTTTTGGGGATTCCATGTGGATCATTCTCAGCACTTCCCTTAAATCCCAAAAATTTTCAGGAATTTTGAGTCCCTTAAACCCCAGAGATCTTTGGGAATTCAGCGTGGATCGTTCCCAGCACTTCCTTAAATCCCAGAGATTTTCATCAATTTCCAGTCCCTTAAATCCAAGGAATTTTTGTGAATTGTGGCTGGATTTGTGCTCCTCAAACTCCCAGGGATTTTTGGGAATTCCCAATCCCGTTTTTCCCCGCCAGTGAATGGGGTGCCTTGGCTGAGCAGCCACACGTTCCAGTGCCGGATGCTGGTGCAGAGCCCCAAATTCCCGGGATTTTTGGGAATTCCCAATCCCATTTTTCCCATTTTTTTTCCTCCCCAGTGAACGGGGTGCCGTGGCCGCAGGAGGCGCCGCGCCGCAGCAGCCACACGTTCCAGTGCCGGATGCTGGTGCGGCCGCCGGACGAGGCCGGCGCCGAGAACGCCGAGCTGCGGCAGCGCTACGAGGTGATGCAGTGCTTCACCGTGAGCCAGCCCCGCGCCTTCCAGGAGGAGGGAGAAGGTGGGGACCCATCTGGGATTTGTGGGGTTGGGATTGGGATTGGGATTGGGATTGGGATTGGGATGGGATTAGATTGGGATTGGGATGTACTTCACCGTGAGCCAGCCCCGCGCCTTCCAGGAACAGGGAGAAGGTGGGAACACATCTGGGATTCGGGATTTGTGGGGTTGGGATTGGGGTTGGGTTGGGATGGAGATTGGGGATGGGGATTGGGGATTGGGATTGGGATGTACTTCACCTGCTGAGCCAAACCCCGTACGCCCAGGAGGAGGAAGAAGGTGGGAGAGAATCAGGATTTGTGCTGGGATTGGGATTGGGATGGATTGGGAATGGGATTAGATTGGGATTGGGATGTACTTCACCGTGAGCCAAACCCACGCCTTCCAGGAGGAGGAAGAAGGTGGAGAGAGAATCCCAGGAATTGTGGGGTTGGGATTGGGAATGGAATTAGATTGGGATTGGGATTGGGGTTGAGGTTCACCGTGAGCCAGTCTCGTGCCTTCCAGGAGGAGGGAGAAGGTGGGCACACATCTGGGATTTGTGGGGTTGTGATTGGGGTTGGGATTGGGAATGGGATTGGGATTGGGGTTCACCATGAGCCAGCCCCATGCCTTCCAGGAGGAGGGGGAAGGTGGGAGAATATCCCTGGAATTGGGATTTGTGGGGTTGGGATTGGATTGGGATTTGATTGGGATTGGATTGTGATGGGATTGGGATTGGATTGGGGTTGGGGTTGGGATTGCATTGGGATTGGGGTTGGATTGAGATTGGATTTGGATTGGGATTTATATTGGATTTGGATTGGAATGCAGGATTGGGATAGGATTGGTATTGGGAATAGGTTTAGGATTGGAATTGGGATTGAGCAGGATTGGGATAGGATTGAATAGGATGGGATAGGATGGAAGAGGATTGGGATTGGGATTTGGATGGGAGGATTGGAATGGAAGCAGGATGGATGGAATAAAATAGAGGGGTGGATAGAAGATTGGGATTGAGGTTCAGCTTCACTGTGAGCCAGCCCCGTGCCTTCCAGGAAGAGGGAGAAGGTGGGAAAAGAACCACAGGAATTTTGGGGTTGGGGTTGGGATTGGGATTGGGAATGGGATGAGGTTGGGATAGGGGTGAGAATGGTATTGGGAATGGGATTGGAATAGGGTTGGGATAGGGATTGGGATTGGGCTGCACCGTCAGCCTGCCCAGCGCCTTCCAGGGGGAGGGAGAAGGTGGGGAGAGAATCCCAGGAGTTGTGGGGTTGGGATTGAGGTTGGGATTGGGATTAGATTGGGATAAGTGTGGGAATGGTAACAGGAATGGGATTAGATTGGGATAGGGGTGGGAACGGTGTTGGGAATGGGATTGTAATGGGATTGGGATTGGGATTGGGATTGGGATTGGGATTGGGATTGGTCTTCACCATGAGCCAGCCCTTCGCCTTCCAGGAGGAGGGAGAAGGTGGGGAAACATCCCGGGATTTGGGATTTGTGTAATTGGGATTGGGATTGGGAATGGGATGGCAGTATAGGATTTGGATTTGGATTGGGATTTGGATTCGAATTAGATTGGGAATGGGGTTGGGATTGGGGTTGGATTGGGAATGGAGTTGGGGTTAGTGTTGGGAATGGGATTAGATTGGGATAGGGGTGGGAATGGTATTGGGAATGGTATTGGATTGGGGTTGGGATTGGGATGGCAGTACAGGATTGGGATTGGGATTGGAATGCCAGCCTGGGATTTGGATTGGGATTGGATATGGGTTTAGGATTGGGATTGGAATGGGAATGCCAGCAGGGATTGGGATTCTGGCCAAGTCTGGATCCTTGTCCTTGTCCCATCCATCTTTTCCCACCACATTCCCAGGATAAATCCCACAATTCCCTCAGGAGGGGACAAATCCCAAAATTTAGGACCAAATCCCAACAAAACCTGGAATTTTATTACCCCACCCCATAATTTCATTATTCCATCCCATAAAACCTCCCCAGTTCAGAAACTCCCAGGATTAAAACCCCATTTCCTCAGATGGAAAATCCACAATCCAGGAGCAAGATTTGAGAATTCAAACCCAGAATTCCTGACGTTTTTCCCATTTTTTTCCCAGATTTCCAGTCGTGTCTGATCTGCATCGCCCGGCGCTTGCCCCGCCCGGCCGCCCCGGCCCCCACCGAGTCCTTTGTCACCAAACAGGACACCACAGGTAAATCCTGCAATTCCTGGGAATTCCCACCAAAATCCCGGAATTCTGATGTCTGGAGGTCGAGGATTTTTGGGAATCGCGGAATTCCGGGATGGTTCGGGTGGGATTCAGCTTTGATCCCATCCCAATCCAATCCCACCTTTCCAGGATTTCTTTGGGTTCCCAAATTTCAGGGATTTTGGGTGTTTTTTGGGGAATTTTTTTGGATTTTTCTTTATAGGATTTGACGTTTTCATCGGGATTTGAGGTTTTGAGTGTTTTTTCAGATTTGGGAGTTACGGGATTTTGTGTTTTTGGGGGGGAATTTGTAGTTCTTAGGGATTTGGGAGTTTTTGGGATTTTGTGGGTTTTTTGGGATTTTTTTGGGGGATACCTTGGGATACCCCAGGAATTTCTTCCCAAATCCCATTTCCCCCTTTCCCAGGGAATTCCCTCCATTCTGAGCCTGGGATTGGATCCTTCTCTTCCATTTCCATTTCTTCCTCTGTTTTCCCTTTTCCTCCTTTTCACTAATTTGACTTTTTCCCCTTTTCCCCTATTTTCCTAAATTTTCCTTTTTTTCCCTTTATTGACTTTTCCTTTTCCCCCCTTTTTCCTCTTTTCCATCCTTTTATTTTCCTTCTCTTCCTTTTCCATTTCTTCCTTTTTCTCTCTTTTTCTTCCCTTTTGCCCTTTTCCACCTCTTTTCTCCTCTTTGTCTGTATTTTCCTTTTCTTCCTTTTCCATTTCTTCCCTTGTTTTCCCTTTCCCCCTTTCCCCTAATTCTCCTTTTTTTCCCTTTTCCCCCAATTTTCCTTTCCCCCATTCCCCCTTTTCTCCCTCCCTGCTCTTCCCTTCCTCCATTTCCACAACTCCACTACCAACCCACCAACCCAAACTCCAACTTTCCCATTTCCACATCCAACTCCCCAAATTTCCCAAATTTTCCATTTTTTCAGGAAAAATCATCTCCATCGACACCAGCTCTCTGCGCGCCGCCGGCCGGACGGGCTGGGAGGATTTGGTTCGAAAATGCATCTACGCCTTCTTCCAGCCCCAGGGCCGTGAACCCTCCTATGCCAAACAGCTTTTCCAAGAAGGTATTTATGATTTTTTTTTTCCATCCAGAAATTTTTTCCTGGAAAAATCTGGGAATGCCAAAAAATTTGCGTTTTTCTCGCCGATACAGTGAAAATTCGCAGCGTTGTTTTTGTGTCGTCGCTGTTGGGTTTGAAATTTTTTTGTTGGTTTTTTTTTTTTTTTGCTGATGCCACGATGGTTTTTGGTTTGTGGTGTTGGAGTTTTTGGAGTTTTGTTGGGATTTTTGGGGGATTTTTGAGGGATTTTTTGGGGAATTTTGTGGTTTTTCTTTCAGTGACAATGGCGGCGTTGAGCCACTCGTCGCTTCACTCTGTGCTGATCCTCCTGGGGTCCAGTTTGGATTTTGGGGATCAAATTTCCATTAGATTGGAGTCTTTTGGATTGGACTGGAATTTTTTCTGGATTTTCTTGGGATTTTCTCATATTTTCCCCCAAAATTCCTGTTTTTCCCTCAGTGATGACTCTGGCACACCCTTGAGCTCCTCATCCCTTCACACTTCACACGAGCTTAGTTCTGATCCTCCCTGGGTCTTCTTGGGTTTTTGGAGATCAGATTTCCATTAGATTGGGGATTTTTAGGACTGGATTGGAAATTTTTCAGGATTTTCTTGAGATTTTTTTAGGATTTTCCTGGAATTTAGGAGTTTTTCCCCTCAGTGATGACCCAGCACCGCATTGAGCCTCTGGTCCCCTTCACACTGTGTCCAGTTGGGATTTTTGGGATCAGATTTCCATTAGATTGGGGTTTTTAGGACTGGATTGGAATTTTCTCAGGATTTTCTTGGGATTTCCCCATATTTCCCCCAAAATTTCTATTTTTCCCTCAGTGATGACTCTGGCACAGCCTTGAGCTCCTCATCCCCTTCACGCTTCACACGAGCTTAGTGCTGATCCTCCCTGGGTCCTCTTGGGGTTTTGGGGATCAAATTTCCATTAGATGGGGTTTTTTAGGATTGGATTGGAAAATTTTCAGGATTTTCTTGGGATTCTTTTAGGATTTTCCTGGAATTCAGGAGTTTTTCCCCTCAGTGATGACCCAGCACCGCACTGAGCCCCTGGCCCGCTTCTTGCTGAGCGACGGCTCCGTGCTGATCCTTCTGTTGTTGTACTTTAGTTTTTGGGATTTTCTCAGGATTTTCTTGGGATTTTCTCAGGATTTTCCCATATTTTTCCCTCGAATTCCTGTTTTTTCCCATCTGTGATGGCTCTGGCACGGCCTTCAGCTCCTCATCCCCTTCATGCAGAGCGACGGCTCCGTGCTGATCCTCCCTGGGTCCTGTTGGGGATTTTGGGATCAGATTCTCATTGGATTGGGGTTTTTGAGATTAGATTGGGATATTTTCAGGGATTTTCTTGGGAATTTTTTTTGGATTTTTCTGGAATTTAGGAGCTTTTCCCCTCAGTGATGATCCCGGCACCGCATTGAGCCTCTGGTCCCCTTGACACTGTGTCCAGTTGATATTTTTGGGATCAGATTTCCATTAGATTGGGGTTTTTATGATTGGATTGGAATTTTTTCGGGATTTTTTTGGGATTGCTTTAGGATTTTTCTGGGATTTAGTAGTTTTTCTCCTCAGTGATGACCCAGCACCGCACTGATCCCCTGGCCCGCTTTTCGCCAAGCGACGGCTCCGTGCTGATCCTTCTTTTGTTGTACTCTGGTTTTTGGGATTTTCTCAGGATTTTCTTGGAATTTTCTCAGGATTTTCTTGGGATTCTCCCATATTTTTCCCTCGAATTCCTGTTTTTTCCCATCTGTGATGGCTCTGGCACAGCCTTCAGCTCCTCATCCCCTTCACGCAGAGCGACGGCTCCGTGCTGATCCTCCCTGGGTCCTGTTGGGGATTTTGGGATCAGATTCTCATTGGATTGGGGTTTTTGTGATTAGATTGGGACATTTTCAGGGCTTTTCTTGGGAATTTTTCAGGATTTTTCTGGAATTTAGGAGCTTTTCCCCTCGGTGATGATCCCGGCACCGCATTGAGCCTCTGGTCCCCTTGACACTGTGTCCAGTTGATATTTTTGGGATCAGATTTCCATTAGATTGGGGTTTTTATGATTGGATTGAAATTTTTTCAGGGCTTTTCTTGGGATTGTTTTAGGATTTTTCATTTTTCTGGATTTTAGGAGCTTTTCCCCTCAGTTGTGACCCAGCACCGCACTGAGCCCCTGGCCCGCTTGTCGTCGAGCGACGGCTCCATGCTGATCCACCTTTTGTTGTACTCTGTTTTTGGGATTTTGTTGCAATTTTTTGGGGATTTCCCACAATTTCTCCCCACAATTCCCATGTTTTCCCCCAGTGATGACGCGGGGCACGGCGTTCAGCCCCTCGTACCGCTTCACGCTGAGCGACGGCTCCGTGCTGAGCGCCCACACCAAGTGCAAGCTGTGCTACCCCTCGAGCCCCGAGCTGCAGCCGTTCATCATGGGCATCCACGTCATCGACAGGTGAGACTCCCCGGAATCCTCGGGATTTTCTTGGGAATTCCATGGAATTCCAGATCTGCCAATCACCCACTTGGAGCAATGATGGAGCTTCAGGCTCTGATCCCATCCTGGGCTTTTCCAGTTTTGTGTTTTCCTTGTGTTTTTGCCTGCTTTGAGATTTTGCCAGATTTCCAAAAATTCCGAAATTCTCAGGATGCCAGAATTTTTCAGGGATTTTGTTGTTCCCTAAGGAAAATTTTCTGTTGTTTTCAGCCTTTAGGTGGGGAGTTTTTCCATAAAATTCAGCCTCAGCCTTCTCCAGTCATTTCCTGGCTGCTAAGTGCTGGGTTGGGATTGGGATTGGGATCAGGATCAGGATTGGCATTGGGATCGGGATTGGAAGTGGGAACAGGGTTGGGATCATGATTGGGATTGAGACTGGGAACATGTTTGGGATTGGGACTGAGATTGAGATTGGGGATTGGGATTGGGATCAGGATCATGAGCAGGATTGGGATCAGGATCAGGATTGGGATCAGAATTCCAGTTGGGATTGGGATCAGGTTCAGGACAAGAATTGGGATTGATATTGGGATTGGGAACAGGATCAAGACCAGGATCGGGATCAAGATCAGGACTGGGATTTGGGATTAGGATTGAGATCGGGATCGAGATCAGGATTGGGATTGAGACCAGGACCAGGATTGGGATTGGGTCAAGACTGGGATTGGGTTTAGTATTGGGATTGGGAGTGGGATTGAGATTGGGATTGGGATCAGGACTGGGATTGGGATCAGGATTGGGATCAGTATCAGGACTAAGATCAGGATTGGATTGAGATTGGGACTGGGATCAAGACCGGGGTTGGGATTGGGGTCAAGATCAGGATTGGGATCGAGAACAGGACTGGGATTGGGATCAGGATTGGGATTGGGTTTAGTACTGGGATTTGGGAATTCCAGATGTGGACAAAGGGGTTGGAGAAGCCACGGTTCCAATCTCGGAATTTTTAGGATTCCGCATGAATTTTTGGGAGCGTCTCCAGGAAACGCCAGAAATTCACAAAAACCAATTTTCCTTTTTTTTCTCCCCCCTGCAGGGATCATGGAATTCCTGTCCCCCCAGGACGCCCCCGCCTCGCCTGGCCTCCTCCCCAGGCTGAACCCCAACGTTTTGACCGATCGGAATGGCGCTGCCGCTTTCCCTCCCCTCCAACGGCTCCGCCATGGCCGCGCTCTCTCCCCATCCCCGGCAACTCCCAACAGAATTTCGGCAATCCGCTACGCCCGAACGTTGCCTTAAACCAAAACAATTCCCACCCGTTATCCCAACGGCAGCTCCCCCATGAACAGCTCCCGCGCGGGCGCCGCAGAAGTTCCTGTCGCTGCATCAGCGGCAGCCCCGGGTTGATCCCGCTGCCGAAGCCTCCTCCCGCAATCCCTTCTCGTCCTCTGCACTCCTCCCGAGGCGTAATTCCCGGCCTTTTCCTCGCAATCCCGACACCAACCCCGCGGGCGCTCCCGGGCGCCCCTTTGAGGCAGCAGAATTCCCAAAGCTCCCCCGGCAGATTGGGCGGGAACTGACTCCAAGGACGGGCATCTTGGGCGCAGATGATCCAAGCGACGCCGAGAAGACGCCGGAGAATGCGGGAATTCCGCACGGATCCACAGAGGGATCGGACGCCAAATGCCCTCAGGCCACCAGCCACCGCTGGTGCAGCTGCTGGCCAGCACGGGCCGAAAGCAGCAGCTGCGGCACCACGCCGGCCGGCCACCAGCTCCAAGGGATTCTCTTGGCGGCGGCCGCATCGCCGCAGCAGCGCCGTAATTCCTGCCCGCCCTCGCGACAGCTCGCTGACGGAGCTGCACAAAATCCTGCACCGGCTGCTGTTGCAGGAGGGCAGCCCCTCGACGCGGCCGGGCCCGAGCCGAGCAGGACAAGAAGGAGAATCCCGGCGGGAATTCCAGCGCCGGCGCGGTGGAGGCGGAGAAGAAGAAGGAGTCCAAGGATCACCAGCTGCCGCGTGTACCTGCTGGATAAGGACGAAGGGAGGCGGCAGGCGGGCGCCGGGCGCCAGCCTGGACGACGCCAAGGTCAAGGTGGAGAAGGGCGAGGCGGGCGGAGCTGCTGCCTCGGCCGCTGACAAGATGGCGGCCGGGAGGAGGGCAAGATGGAGGCGAGGGGCAGGTGGGCTGGGGGAGCGCCTTCGCTCGGGGTTTGGGAGTGAGGGAATGGCAGCTGGGCCCCGGCCCCGATCCCAATCCCACCGAATATCAGTTAAAATACCAACCCTAATCCTAATCCCAATTCCAAACCCAATTCTAACGCAAATTTTAACCCTAATCCCAAACTTAATCCTCGTCCCAATACTGACCCCACAAAATACCAACCATAATCCCAACCTTAATCTAAATAACCAATCCTAATCCCAATACAAATATCATCTCCAATCCTAATCACAATCCCCATCCTGATCCCAATCCTAATCCTGATCCCCATCCCAATTCCTTTCCCAATCCCTATCCCAATTCTTATCCCAGTCTCAATTCCAATTCCAATCCAAATCCCAACTCCCATCCTAATTCCAATCTTGATCTCAATCCCTATCCTAATTCCAAACCTAATCCCAATCCCAGTCCTAATCCCAATCGTAATTCTGATCCCAGTCCTAATCCCGATTGCCATCCCGATCATAATCTGAATCGTAACCCAGCAGACTGAAGCTGAATTTTGGGAACTTTTCCATTGTTTGACCCTGGGAATTTTGGGAATTCTGGGAATTTGGGTTCTAGCTGATTCCAGGATTTTTTCTTGGTTGATCCCAGGATTTTTGCTTTTTTTCCACAGTTTAAACCTGGAAATTCTGAGAATTCCAAGAATTTGGGATTTGGCTCATTCCAAGATTTCCCCCGGCTAATTCCAAGATTTTTCCTTTTTTTCCCTGGGAATTTTGGGATCTGCCTGAATCCTGGATTTCCCCTTGCTCATTTCAAGATTTTTCCTTCTTTTCCCTGGGAATTCTGGGAATTTTGGGATCTGGCTGATTCCAGAATTTTCCCCCGGCTAATTCCAAAATTTTTCCTTTTTTTCCCCTGTGAATTTTGGGAATTCTGGGAATTTGGGATCTGCCTGATTCCAGGATTTTGTCTGGGAATTCCAGGATTTTTCCTGACTGATCCCAGGATTTTTTTCTTGGTTGATCCCAGGATTTTTGCTTTTTTTCCACAGTTTAACCCTGGGAATTCTGAGAATTCCAGGCATTTAGGATTTGGCTCATTCCAAGATTTCCCCCGGCTAATTCCAAGATTTTTCCTTCTTTTCCCTGGGAATTCTGGGAATTTGAGATCTGCCTGATTCCAGAATTTTCCCCTCCTTTCCCACAGTTCTCAGCCGAGCTGGAGCAGCTGGATCAGCTCCTCCCTTCCTTGGAAAAATCGCTCGATTCCCCGGGATTTGCAGCTGAACGGAACGTAATCGGGAATGTCGGGAATGTCAGGAGTGAGCTGAGGACCCCCTGCAGCCCAGCACGTCAGCCAGAGCCCCCCATCGGTAATAGGAATGCCAAGAATTCGAATTTTGGAAAATTTGGGAATTCTGGGAATATCAGGAATCCTGGGAATTTTGGGATATTTGGAATATTTGGAATATCAAAAAATACCAGGGAATATTTGGAATATCGGAATTTTGGGAATATCAGGGAAATTTGGAATATTGGAAATATCAGGAATATCAGGAACTCTTTGGAATTTTGGGAATTCTGGGAATATTTGGAATATCGGGAATATTGGGGAAATCTGGGAATATCAGGAATATTGGAATTATCAGGAACATGGTGAATATTTGGAATATCGAGAATATTAGGAATATTGGAAATATCAGGAATATTAGAAATATCAGGAACACAGGGAATTCTGTGAATATCAGAATTTTGGAAATTCTGGGGGATTTGGGAATTTTTGGGAATTGTCAGAACATCAGGAATACCAGGAAATCTGTGAATTCTGGGAATAGCAAGAATCCCAGGAATATGAGGAATTTTGGGAATTCTGGGATTATCGGGAATATTGGGAATGCCATGAATTCTAGGAATATTGGGAAATTTGGAATTCTGTGAATCCTGAGAATTTTTGGGAATTCGGGATGTTGGGAATATTGGGAATTTTTGGGGAATTCGAGGAATAGCAGGAATTTTGAGAATTCTGGGAATTTTGGGAATATTTGGAATATCAGGAATACTGGGACTCCCAGAATATCAGAATTTTGGAAATTCTGGGGATTTGGGGAATTTGGGGAATATCAGGAATACCAGGAAATCTGGGAATTCTGGGAATATTAGGAATATTGGGAGTTCTAGGAGTATTGGGAATTCTGGGAATATCAGGAATATTGGGAATATCAGGAAAATTTGGAATATCGGGAATATCAAGAAATTGGGAATTCTGGGAATATCAAGGATTTTGGGATTATCAGGAATATAAGGAATATCTGAATATTTGGAATATTATGAATTCCCTAGAATTCTGTGAATATTTAGAGTATTGGGTATATTAAGAATCCCAGGAATCTTGGTAATTTGGGGAAAATTGGGAATTCTGGGAATACTGGGAATTCAGGAGTACTGGGAATATCAGGAATACCAGGAATGGTGGGAATATTGTGAATATCAGGAATATTGGGAATTCTGGGAATATCTGAAATACCGGGATTACCAGGAGTTCTGGGAATTCTCAGAATCCTGGGAATATTCAGACTATAAGGAATTCTGGGAATATCAGGAATTTTGAGAATATTAGGAATAATATTTGGAATATTAGGAATACTGGGAATATCGGGAAAATCAGGAATATCAGAAATTCTGGGAATATTAGGAATAGCAAGAATTCTGGGAATATCAGGAATATTGGGAACATCAGGAATACAAGGAATATCAAAAGTATTGGGAATATTGGGAATTCTGGGAATACCAGGAATTCTGGGAATATCAGGAATACCGGAATATTCGAATATCCTTTTTTTCCCCCATTTTCTCCCATATTTTTTTCTTTTTTCTCTCAATTTTTTTCCCCGCTTCCTTTTCCTCATTTCCCCTAATTTCCCTCATTTCCTCTTTTCCCTTTTCCTGGAATTCCCAGCTCTGGGCTCCTCTCCGGCTGTTCCCGGGCCCTCACATTCCCTTTCGACTTCTAGCACTTCTGAATCTCGGATTCCGTGCTCCCACGGCCCTCACCAGCCAGGGAAGAAACTCTGGGAATCTTCCCTAACTCTTTCCCACCAGATTCAGGTTGGCTCCTTCCCATTTTTTTTCATTTTTTTCCCAAATTTTTCCATGGGAATTGATGGAAAATCAGGAATTCGAGCTGAATCGCTCCCTTTTCTCCGCTTTTCCAATTCCCCCTAAAAAGCAGAAAATTCCAGAGGCTTCAATCCATGGGATCAATGCTGGAAAATTCTGGATCTTTTCTTTCCCAAATTTTGGGAATTCCAGTGTGGATTCCCAACAAAAGGATGAAATTTTATGGAAATTTGGGACTTCCCAGTGCACCTCGCCAGAATTCCCAAATTTTGGGCTTTTTTTCTCTAAGTTTTTCACTGAAACTAATCTCAAATTTGGGGAGTTTTCCATGGAAAAATGGGAATTGTTGTGGAAATTTCAAGGAATCTCTGGGAATTCTTTTGGGGATTTTTGGGATATCTTTGGGGAGATTTTTTTGGTTTTTTGGAATTTTTTTGGAATTTTTTTGGACTTTCCCAACAATTCTCATTTTTCCATGAAATCCTCGGTGCTTCCCCATTACCAATTATCCAAGAGAATTATCCCAAATTTTTGGAATGTTGGGATTCCACCCTGGATTTTCAGGAATTCCTGGTGCAAATTCCCAAATAAAAGGATCTGAATTCCCGTGGAAATTTGGGAATTTTCTGTGGAAAAATGAGAATTGTTGGGAAAATCCCAAAGGAATTTCTGGGATTTCTTTTGGAGGATTTTTTGAGATTTTTGGGATTTTCCCAACAATTCCCTATTTTTCTATGGTGATCCCATTCCCAATTATCCCAAAAAATTTATCTCAAATTTTTGGAATGTTGGGATTCCAGTTCTGGATTTCCAGGAATTCCCAAATAAAAGGACGGAATTCCAGGCAGAAATTTGGGAATTTTCCAGCACAATCCTGTTTCAGAATTCCCAAATTTTGTTGGCTTTTTTCCCCTCAATTTTCACTGAAATTTCATCCCAAATCTGAGAATTCCAAAATTCCCAATCTCGGAAAATCTTTGGAATTTCATGGAAATTCCAGAAATTCCTTGAATTTTCCCAACAATCTAATTTTTCCATGGAATCTGGCCGCGGCTTCTCATTCCCAGTTATCCCAAAAAATTTATCCCAAACTTTTGAATGTTAGATTCCAATTCTGGAATTTCAGGAATTCCAGGCAGACAACTGGGAATTTCCCCAGCACAATTCCAGCCAGAATTCCCAAATTTTGAGGTTTTTTTCCTCACAATTTTCACTGAAATTCAATCCCAAATCCCTCAAGAGCTCCCAAAATTCCAGAATTCTCAACGCCCAAGCACCATATTCCCAGGAATTTTTGGGAATTCCAACCTCTCACTCTTTCTCCTTTTCCCAATTCTTGTTTTTCCCAGCAGGAATGCCGGAGCTGGAGCTGGGAGTTGCCGGACGCCGGGTTGGGAATTCGGAATGTCGGAGCCGATGCCGGGCGGATCCCGGATGGCGGGCGCTGGAACCGAGTGGAGCTCTGCCCAAACCCTCGACGAGTGAGTCATCCCTAAATTTATTTTTTTTCCAGGAAAAAATTTGAATCATTCCAATCCTATAGAAATTTCCTGCTTTTTTTTCCCCACCTGGAATTCCAGGAATTTTCCCGCTGGAATCTCTCACTTTGGGATTTTCCCCGCCTTTGGATTTTTTCCCATTGGGTTTTTTCCACTTGAATTTTCTCCCATCGGAATTTTTTTTCCCTTGAGATTTTTTTTTTCTTGAATTTTCTCCCCTGAAATTTTCTCCTGATATTTTCTACTGGATTTTTTTCCATTGAATTTTTTCCCTCTTGAATTTTCTGCATGGAATTTTTCCAGTGCATTTTTTCCATTGTAATTTTTTCTCCTTGGAATTCTCAATTCTGGAATTTTCCTTGAATTTTCCCCCATTGGAATTTTTCTCTCTCAAATTTTCTCCTTTGGCATTTTTTTTGTTGGAATTTTTCCATTGAATTTTCCCATCCCAATTTTTTCTCCTTGGAATTTTCCCTGTTTGGATTTTTTCCCTTTGAATTTTTTTCTCTTGAATTTCCTCCCTTTGAAATTTTTTCTTCCCTTTGGAAAAATTTTTCCCATTGAATTTTCCCTGCGGAATTTTCCCCTTTGAATATTTTCCTCTTGGAACTTTTTTTTTCTCTTTTGGAATTCTCAATTTTGAAATTTTTCATAGAATTTTCCCCTCTTGGAATTTTCTCCCCATCAAATTTTTTTCCCTTGTGATTTTTCCTTAGGAATTTTCTCCCCCTGAAATTTTCTCCTTGGAATTTTTCCAGTGGATTTTTTCCATTAGAATTTTCTTCTTGGAATTTTTCCTTTGGAATTCTCAATTTTGGAATTTTCCTTGAATTTTCCTCCCTTGAACTTTTCCTTTGGAATTTCAGTTCTGAATTTTCCCTTGAATTTCCCCATAGGAATTTTCTCCCTTTGAATTCTTCCCTTGGACTTCTTCCTTTTGGAATTCTCAGATTTGAATTTTCCATGGAATTTTCCCCTATTGAATTTTGTCACTGGAATTTTTCTCCTTGGAATTCTCAATTTTGAAATTTTCCTTAAAAAGTTTCCCACTGAATTTTCCCATTTGAATTTTCTCTGGAATTTTCCACCTTGAATTTTCTCCCCTTGGAATTTTCTCTCCCACTGAAATTTTCTCTCCTTGAATTTTTCCATTGTTTTTTTTCCATTGAATTTTCTCTCCCTTTGAATTCTCAATTTTGAATTTTTCCTGGAATTTTCCCATTGAATTTTCTCCTCTGGATTTTTCTCTCCGTGGAGTTTTTTCCATTGGATTTTTTCCATGGGATTTTTTTCCATTGAATTTTTTCCCCTTGAGACACAAGCTGTTGTGTCCTCTCCCTTTTCCCCTAAAGCATTCCAGTTTGGAATTCCAATTTTCCAGATTGTGAATTCCCTTATTTCCAGCTACTTAATTCCCTTTTATTTCCAAGGTGTGAATTCCCAATTTTTCCAGGTTGGGGAATCCCCATTTTTCCAGGTGTGAATTCCCATTTTTCCAGGTTGGGAATCCCCATTTTCCAGGTGTGAATCTCCATATTCGCGGTGCAAATTCCCATTTTCTTTCGGTGTGAGAATTCTATTTTCCAGGTGTTAATTCCCATTTTTCTGGTGCCATAATTCTAATTTTTCCCATTTTCCCCTCAGGCTGTGCCAGCTGGAAGAGCTGCTGTGTCCATGTGTTAATCTCGCTTTTCTAGGTGTTAATTCCCCATTTTTCCCATTTTTCCCATTTTTCCCATTTTTCCCATTTTCCATGCCCTAACTCCCATTTTTTCATTTTTCCATGCAGACCCTGCCAGCTGGACAAGCTGCTGCATCCATGTGTGAATTCCCATTTTTCCATTTCTGACTTCCCATTTTTCCATGCCCTAATTCCCATTTTTTCCCGCTTTTTCCCAAGCAGACCCTTCCAGCTGGACAAGCTGCTGCATCCATGTGTTAATTTCCCATTTTTCCATGCCCTAATTCCCATTTTTCCGTTTTTCCATTTTTCCCATTTTTCCGATGCCCTCTACTCCCATTTTTCTCCCCGTTTTTTTCCATGCTGGACAAGCTGCTGTGTCCATGTTAATTCCCATTTTTCCATGCCTTAATTTCTCATTTTTCCCTGTATTTTTTCCCATGCAGACCCTGCCAGCTGGACGATCCCCTGTGCCCATGTGTGTGAATTCCCATTTTTCCAGGTGTTATTTCCCATTTTCTCCATGCCCTATCTCCCACTTTTCCCGCTTTTCCATGCAGACCCTGCCAGACTGGACGAGCTGCTAGTGCCCCATGTTAACGCACATTTTTCCAGGTGCCCCATTTTCCATGATCCTCATTTTTTCCTATATGCAGACCCCTGCCAGGTGGACAAGCTGCAGCGGTGCCCAGGATTCCTTCCATTTTTCCGATGCCGCAATTCGCATTTTTCCCATTTTCCTCCGCAGACCCTGCCAGCCGACTCAGGCCGCTGTGTCACGACGGGCCGAGGGCCGGAACGACGAGTAGGCTGCTGGAGCAGCTGGTGACGCTCCTGAGCTGGCGGACGAGACCGAGCTGGTCGAGCTGGACCGAGCCCCGGGCATCGGCTAAACTGGTGCAGGTGACTAGGGAAAACTGGGAATTACTGGGAATTCTGGGAGGAAATGGGAAAAATGGGAGAAAAGGGGGGAAAAACGTGAAAAACGGCCAAAAAAGCGTGGTGAAGAAATGGAAAACAAGGAAGGAAATGAAGGAAAAGGGGGAAATAGGGAGGAAATGGTGAAAAAGGAGGAAAATGGCAAAAACAGGGGGAAATAAGGGGAGAATGTGGGGAAATGGGGAAAATCAGGAAGAATCAGGAAAACCAGGAAGAAATGGGGGAGAAACAGGAAAAAATCAGGAAAATAAAGGGGGAAAAGAAAGGAAAAAAAGGGGAAATCGGGGAAAATTGGGAATGAAAAAGGGGAAATGGGGAAAAACTGAAAAAAAGGGGAAAAAAAGGGGAGAAAAAGGGAGGTTCTTGATTGGGAGGATCGAGACCGAGCCGTCTGAGCTGGACCGAAAGCCCTGGGAATCGGCTAAACTCGTGCAGGTGATTGGGAATGACCAGGAAATTACTGGGAATTACTGGGAATTACTGGGAATCTCTGGGAGGAAATGGGGAAAAAAATGGGAGACGTAAAAAAATGGTGAAACCAGGTAAAAATGGTGAAGAAATGGAAAAAAAACAAGGAAGGAATGGAGGAAAAAAGGGGGAAATAGGGGAGGAAATGGTGAAAAAAGGAGGAAAAAATGGCAAAAAAAGGGGAAATAAGGGGAGAAATGGGGAAAAATAAAAATTGTGAAGAAACAGGAAAAAACAGGAAGAAATGGGGGAGAAAAAAGGGGAAAATCAGGAAAATTAAGGGCAAGAGAAAAGGGAAAAATGGGGAAAATAACAGGAAAACCAGGAAGAAGTGGGGAAAAAATGGGAAAAACATAAGAAAAATGGGAAAAAAGGAAGGAATGAAGGAAAATAAGGGGAAAAATGGGGAAAAAAGGAGGAAGAAATGGGGAGAAAAGGAGGAAGAAATGGGGAAAATAAGGGGAAATGGGGAAAAACAAGGGAGGCAAATTGGTAGAGGAAGCAGGGAAAAACAGGAAGAAATGGGGAAAGGGAAAATCAGGAAAATAAAGGGGGCAGAGGGAAAGAATGGGGGTATCATAGGAAATGGGGGAATGGGGAAGAACAAGGGAAAAATGATGAAGAAACGGAAAAAACAAGGAAGACATGGAGTGAGGAAAAAGGAGAACAAATGGGCAAAAACTGAAAAAAAGCAGGAAAGAAAGGAGGAAAATGAAAATAAAATACGAGAAAACGGGAAAAAAGTGGCAGGGAAGGAAAGAAAAATAAGGAGGGAAAGAAGAAATTGCGAAGAGCCAAAACAAAAAAAGGAAGAAATGAAAAAACTCAAGAAAAATAATGAAAAGTGATAAACCAGGAGAAGAAAGGGAACAAAAGAAAACAACAGGAAAAAATGGGGGAAAAATGGGAAAAAGGAGGTTCCTGAGCAGGAGGGATCGAGACCGAAGCTTGGAGCTGCAGCCCTGGGCAGCTGCAAACTCTGCAGGTGACTGGGAAAACTGGGAATTACTGGGAAAATCTGAATCACTGGGAATTCGAATTCTTGGGAGAACATAGGATCAGGCTCCAAAGGGGATTTTGGGATGATCCAAAGAGTTTTGGGGATCCAAAGAGAATTTTGGAAATCGCCTCGGATTTTGGGATCCAAAGGGATTTTGCATTGGTCTGGAAAGAGAGTTTGGATCCAAAGAGAATTTGGGGGTTGCAATCCAAAAGAGATTTTGGGGTTGGGATCCAAAGAGATTTGGGATTCTAAAAGATTTTAGGATGGGATTTCAAAGATGTTCTGGGATTCAAGGGATTTTGGGATTGAGGCTTCAAAAGAAGGATTCTTGGGATCCGGAAGGGATTTTGAGATCAGACTCTCAAGGGAATTTGGGATCTAGGGAATTTTGGGATTGAGGCTCTTCTAGGGATTTTGGAGTGACCTAAAAGACAGGATTTCTGGGGATCGGCCACAAAAGAGAACTTGGGATCGGGTTCCCAAAGAGATTTCGGGATGGGATCCAAAGAGTTTTTGGGGATCCAAAGAGAATTTGGAATTGGCCTCCAAAGGGATTTTGGGATCCAAAGGATTTTTGTATTGGCCTGAAAGAGAGTTTGGATCCAAAGAGAATTTGGGATTGGCGATCCAAAGAGATTTTTGGGATTGGGATCCAAAGAGATTTTGGGATTGGGATCCAAAGAGATTTTGGGATCTCTAAAAGATTTTGGGATGGGATTTCAAAGATGTCCTGGGATTCAAGGGATTTTGGGATTGAGGTCAAAGGGATTTTGGGATCCAAAGGATTTTGCAGTCAGACTCTGAAGGGAATTTGGGATCTAAAGGAATTCTGGATTGAGGCTCTTCAGGGATTTTGGAGGATCTAAAGAGATTTTGGGATTGGCCACAAAAAAGAGAACTTGGATCTGGTTCTAAAGATTTTGGGATGGATCCAAAGAGTTTTGGGATCCAAAGAGAATTTGAATTTGCCTCCAAAGGGATTTTGGGATCCAAAGGGATTTTGCATTGGGCAGGAAAGAGAAATTGGGATTAGGATCTAAAGAGGTTTTCGGGATTGGGATCATAAGAGATTCTGGGATTTAGGATGCCAAAAAGGTTTTTGGATTGGATTCCAAAGGATTTCTGATCCAAGCGATTTCTGGGACGATTTCAAAAGACATTTCTGTGTCTCAAAGAGATTTTGGGATCTGGACTCCAAAGAGATTTTGGGGATCCAACGAGATTTTGGGATTAGCCTTGAAAGCGGATTTTGGGGAACCAAAGAGATTTTCGGTTGATGCTTGAAAGGGATTTCGACCCAGACTCCAAAGGGGATTTCCGGATGAGATTTCAAAGAGGTTTTGGATCCAAAGGGATTGGGATTGAGGGCTTCCAAAGGGATTTTGGGATCCAAGGAGATTTAGGGATGAGGTCTACAAAGAGATTTTTGGGACCGCAGATTCTTGAGATCGTGACTCTGAAGGGATTTTGGGGATCTCAAAGGAATTTTGGGATTGAAGCTCCTTAGGATTTTCATGATGGGATCTGTAAAGAGATTTTGGGATTGGCCACGCAAAAGAGAATCTTGGGATCGGTTCCAAAGAGATTTCTGGGATGGGATCCAAAGAGTTTTGGGATCCCAAAGAGAATTTGGAATTGGCCCTCCCAAAGGGATTTTGGGATCCAGAGGGACTTTTGCACTTTGCGGCAGGAAAGAGAGATTGGGATTAGGATCTAAAGAGCTTTTGGATTGGGATCACAGAGATCGGGATTGATGCCAAAAGGCTTTTGGATTGATTCCATAGAGAGATTTTGGGATTCCAAAAGAGATTTTGGGATGGGATCAAAAGAGCACTTTGTAATTGCCTCCAAAAGGGACTGTGACCAGAGGATCGACGCATCCAAAAGGGATCGGGATGAGATTCTGAAGGAGCTTTTGGGATCCGAAGAGATTTTGTATGGGATTGAGGCTTCACAGGACTTTTGGTGACCAAGGAGATTTAGGATTGCTTTCGTTGTGAGATTTTTGGGATCCAAAGAGATCTGAGATCGCGACTCACAGGATTTCTTTGGGACCAGAGCGCATTTGGGATTGTAGCTCCTTAGGATTTTGGGATGGGATCTAAAGAGATTTTGGGATTGGCTACAAAGAGAATCCTGGGATCGGGTTCCAAAGAGATTTTGGGATGGGACCCAAAGAGAATTTGTGGAATTGGACTCCAAAGGGATTTTGGGATCCAGAGGGACTTTTGCATTTTCAAGGGGACTGAGAATTTGATCCAAAGGAGATTTTGGGATTGATTCAAACAGGTTTTGATTGATTCCAGAGAGATTTTGGGATCCAAAGAGAATTTGGAATCAAGCTCAAAGAGAACTTGTTAGCGGGTTCCAAAGGGATTTTGGGATGGACTCCAAAGTAGACTGGGGATCAGACTCATGACAGGGATTTTGGGATCAGGGACTCACAGGGATTTTGGGGATGGGACTCCACAGGACATCTTTGTGCTCAGGATCAGAGAATTTCGGCACTGCTCCACAGGTATTTTGGGATCCAGACTCGCAGGATTTTGGGGTGCAAAGGATCTCGATGGAAATGATTTGGGATCAGCCTCGACAGGGATTTTGATCAGACTCCACAGGGGATTTTTGGGATGGGACCTCCAGTAGGGATTTTGGGGTCAGACTCTCTGTAGCATTTTGGGATCTGACCCTGACAGGGACTTCTGGGATCCACTCTACAGGGATTTTGGGATGCAGCCTCAAAGGGATGTGATCCAAAGGAATTTTGGTATTGAGGCTCCTTAGGGATTTTGCGATCGGGTTCCAAAGAGATTTTGAGATCCAGAGGGACTTTGGGATGAGACTACAAATGCATTTAGTACCAAAGAGATTTTGGGATGGATTCCAGAGGATTCGCTAAACAAAGAGATTTTGGGAGTCAGATCTCGGTAGGGATTTTGATCTGGACCAGGATTTGGACTGGGATCCCATTAGAGATTTTTGGGATCAGACTCTGAAGGGGATTTTGGAACGAATGCCTGAAGCGGATTTTTGGGGTCAGACTCTGCAGGATTTTGGGATCAGACTCACAGCGGGATTTTGGGATCAGGACTCACAGGGATCTTTGGGATCAGACTCTGAGGGATTTTGGGATCAGACTCTTGGAGCCTTTGGGGATCGGACTCCACAGGGATTTTGGGGTCAGGACTCTGCAGGGATTTTGGGATCCCCGAGGGAATTCTTGGGATGGATCCTCTGAATTCCCCGCCTCTCATTCCTCCCACTTTCTCCTCACAGGGCGCAAGCGCCTGGACGCGCTTTCGACGAAACGCATCTCCAACTCAAGACAGCCCACGCCTCGCTCTAGGCTGCCCTGGAGCAAAACTCGAATAAACGCCTCCCAACAATTCCTCCTTCCTCCTCCTCCTCTTCCTCCTCCTCCTCCCTCCTCCTCCTCCTCCAGCCAACACTCCCCGGAAATTTCCCCGAATGCTGCGGCAGAAGCCGCGCCGCACCTCGCCTCCTGGCCCCTCCTCCCTCCTCCCTCCTCCTCCTCCTCCTCCTCTGTGGACACACATTCCCAAATAATTCTCTCGAATCTGCAAGCAGCCAGCCATCAGTCGGCCTAGCAGGCCCCAACCAGCTGGGCGCCTGTAGCTCCAGCAGCCACTGCAGGGCCAGCAGCAGGTAAAGAATTCCCCACAAAACAAAAACAAATTCCATTCCTAGATTTTTGCGTATGAGGGACTGCATGGTCTCTGAAATTTTTTCCTGGAATTTCAGCTGCTCCATCAGAACCGGCCAGGCGCTGCTCAACCAGTTTGCCCGTGGGATGAACATGAGGGCGGATGCAGCAGCAGATGGCTACCACAGGCACGGGTGGGGTGTGGGGTTTGGGGTGTTTGGGTTTTGGGATTTTGGGGGTTTGGGATTTAGTATCTCGACTTTGGGATTTGGAGTTTGGGATTGAATTTGGGACTTGGGATTTCTATGCTTTGGGGATTTGGAGATGGGATGTGATTTTGGGGTTTGGGATTTGAGATCTGGGGTTTCCAGGGTTTAGAATTTGGGGTTTGGGATTTTGGGATTTGTGACCTGGAGTCGCGGCCTCTGCGTTCTTCTGCACGCGCGTGACGCCGTGGATAATTTCGATAATTTTGGATGCAGGCAGCGACAGACCGCGGACATGCCGATGCTGGAGGATAACTCTTTGTGCAATTTTGGGCACCTGGGCCTTTGTGGATCTAAAGGACCTAGGGATAATTTTGAAGCAGATTTTGCTAGTTTGAAATGCGCACAGCCGCGAACTCACAGATGCCGGCATACCTTTTAGGTATAATCTCAGGGCTCACTTTTGGGTGATAATTCCTCATGCCAAATGTTGGGGGACAATCTTTAGTCTAAATTTCTGGGATATACCCCAGGGATGATTTTGGGGACGATTTTGGGAGATAATTTGATTTGGTGACACAGCTGCCCCCTGAACGCAGAGTGTGTACTGTGGGACACCCCAGTGATAATTTTGACGAATTTTGGGGATGCATCAGTACAGTTTTGAGGACAAACCCTTTGGATAATCTTTGGGGATGGCCTCTTGGGGTGGATCTTGGGGAGATAATTTGGGGATAATGGGAGCAGATTTTGGTTTCATAATTTGGAAATGTCACGCACAGCTGCCCCTGAACACACTGAGATGCTGTGAGCACACCTTGGGGATAACTCTTTGCATAATTTCGGAGCTAATTTTGGGAGATAATTTCCGGGACAATTCTTTGAGGTGATAACTTTGGGGATAACTGTGATGGCCTTTTGGGGTGGATCTTTGGGGTATAATTTGGTGGTGGCCCCACAGCCGCCCCTGAATGCGCAGATGCTGTCGGCATAATCTTTCGGGATAATTTCGGTGGAAGCATCCTTTTGGGGATAATTTGTGGGATACTTCTAGGGACAGCTCTTGGATGGATAACTCAGACACTCTTGGGGATGGTGGGGTGGATTTTGGGAGATAATTCGGGAATAATTTTGGGGCATAGTTTGAAATTTCATGCCCCCACAGACACTGAACATGGCAGATTTCCTGGGACATACCTTACATGCAGATCTGGATAATTTAGGATTTGGTGCCCCACAGTCACCTGAATGCGGCAGACGCTGTGGGATAATTTTGGGGTGGATTTTGCCACTCTTTGGGATAATTTTAGAGGAAAATTGCAGGACAGTTTTGGCTAATTTTGAATCATCTCGCATAATTTTAGGGCCAATTCGTGATAATTTGTGGCCAATGTTGGGGGATAATTTTTAGGGCCACTCTTTGGGATATAATTTCAGGGATGATTTTGGGATGATTTTGGGAGGAGCACTTTGGGGATTTGGTGCGCCGATCAGCTGCCGCCCTGAACGCAAGCAGATGCTGGGGACACAGTGATAATTTTGGGCGAATTTTGGGGATAAACCGTGACAGCTTTTGAGGCATTGAACTTTGGGGGATAATTTTGGGGATGGTTTTGGGGTGGATTTTGGGAGATAATTCTGGGGATAATTTTGGGGCAGATTTTGGCATAATTTGAGGGCATGCCCCCACAGCCACCCTTGAACACACAGATGCTGTGGCATTTCGCATAATTTTGGGGATAATTTTGGGGATTATTTTCGAGCTCACCTTTGGGGATAATTTCGGGGACATTTTCGAGGACAACCTTGGGGATGTAAATTTTGGGGATGGTTTTGGCAGATTTGTACATTTAGATGCACTGCCCTCAACCGCCTCCTGAAAGCCAGGATGCTGTGGGACAGCTCTGGGGTGAATTTCGGTGGCATATTTGGGATTTGGTGCTCACAGGTCATCCTCCTGCAACACGCAGATGCTGATAGTTTCAGTGATGGTTTTGAGGTGAACTCTTGTGGGTCTACGGATTTCGTGCTCACTGCCACGCCCTCTGAACGCAGCAGTACGCTAGATGGTCTTTGGCGCAGACCCTGAGAATTTGGAATTTCGTGCATTTGCATGCACACTGCCACCCTTTCGAACGCCAAGCAGATGCTGATAATTTTGGCACAGATTTTGAGAATCGGAATTTCATGTGCATTGCCTCACAGCCGCCTGAACACGCAGATGCTGATGGCTTTAGTGAATTTTGGGGTATAATTCGATTTCATGCTTCCAGCCACGCTTCTGAACGCCAGCAGGTGCTAGATGGTTTTCAGTGATGGCTTTGAGCGAATTTGGGGTATAATTCGGGATTTCAGCTGCACGGCCGCCTCTGAACGCCGCAGATGCTGGGATGGTTTTGGGTGAATTTTGGTATAATTCCCGATTTGGTGCACAGCCAGCCTCTGAACGCACGCAAGAGATGCTGGCGCGAAGCGCAGCTGGAGTCTCTACAGCCAGCAGCACCGGCAGCTGCAGCTGATGCAGCAGCTGCCACGCTGCCATGCGCGGCAGAATTTCGCAGCGGCGCCTGGCCACATGCCCATGGTGGCCACCGTGATGCTCCCAGGCCCTCCTCCCAGCAGTTCCCTGCATTCCAGTGCGCAGTGCGGCAGCGCCGGGCGTGGTCCGGCTTTCCAGCGCAGGCGCGGGCGGGCGGGCGCTGGGAGCCGCGATCCCTCGAATCGCTGGGATGATGGGAGCGCAGTCTCGAGCCGGGATGGGCCCTCGGGCGGGATGCAGCAGAACCTGTTCCAGTATTCGATCGGGTACGGAATGGGACTGGGAAAAAGTGGGAATGGGGAGGGTGGGGTTTTGGGAAGGAATTGGCAGAGGATCCACGGAGTGTGCAAGGAGAGGTTGGAAAATCCCAGGATGGTGGGGTTGGGATGGATGGGATTGATAGGTCCATGGATCCCATCCCGAGCCATTTTGGGATTCTGGGATCCAGGACACTCAGGGATCCATCCTCAGGGATTTTATGGAATTTGGGATGGGAAAAGGGAAGGAGACCCTTCCTGGAGTTCAAAATTCCCAGACAATTCCTGGAAATTCATCTCGGAGAGGAGTCAGGATGGGGACGGATCCAATGCCAGGCTGGGAGCTGGAACGGGAGTGAAACCCCGTGGGATTTGGGAATCCACTCCCTCGCTGGACTTGAAATTCCCAGAAAATCCCCCGAGAACTGGTGATGATTGGATCCTTGATCCAGGGATCCACAGGGGTCAGGAGATATCCTAAGATAAGGGAGCCCAGGGAATCTCTAGCACTCTCTTTGGACTCGGCAGCCATTCCGCAGGACCTAACCTGTGACAAGACCGTAGTCTCGGGCACACAGAGACAATTCCAGAGGGGGAAGAGTTCAGGAATCAGATTTGTGCTGGGATCCTGAGCAACAACAGGAGGGAATGAGAGGAGTAACCCTACCTATCCAAGGAAATCGGAAGGAGAACCACAAATCCCTACCTGATGGAACCCAGAGAAAACGGGATGGATGTCCATGGATCCCATCCAAACCATTCTGGGATTCTGGGGACCAAGGCATTTACCCTGTATCCATCCCGAGGGATTTTATGGAATTCAGGGATGGAAAAGGAAGGGAGACCCCTTCCTCTGCAGTCCTGAAATTCCCCAGGGCCCTGTGCCCTTCCCTGCAGGAGCCGATGGGATGGAGCCAATCCCAGGCTTATGAGAGCTGGGAACAGAGGAAATTCTCAAAGTGTAAATGGGATTTGTGAAACTGGGGATCCCAAAACCAGCAACTTCCAAAGTTTCGCTAAGCACAAAAAATCCCAAAACCCTTCAAATCCTGAAGAAATGTCAAATCCTACTAAAAAATCTGAAAAAATTCCAAAACCCAAAATCCCACTCCATCTTGGTATTCCCAGAGAACCCTACATCCCAGGAAATTTTGAACAACCGACATGGCTGAAATTTCTCATTCACCCATCCCCAAACGGTCCAACCCCACGCCTGAGCTGTCGGGCAGGCTAACGGCTGCCTGCCCATGCTCCCAGGCATGGCGCAGAGCTGCAGGTCAGCCGCTTGGAAAGGCCAGCCCGCAGCCCCCCTGGAAGTCGCCGGGTTGCCGGCCACCAAGGCCTGGCACCCAGCCCTGAGCTGAAATCCTGGCAGCCGGAGCCATGGGGGAGTAACGGGTGAGGACCGGCGGGAATCGGCGCTGGAATCACAAGGCTGGTGGGCGGGCGCTGGGTCAACGGGTTGGATTGGCCTTTGGGATTCACATGGAAACACCACGGAAACGATCCGGGTTTGTCTGTTGGAGTCACCATTGAACTTCCCATGGGAATCTCCACCCCTTTGGACCATTCATTGAGTTGTCCAGTGGTGTCACCCATTTGAATTATCCATTGAATTATCCTTTTGAGTCACCTTTGGAATTTGGTCCAATGGAATTCCCCTTGGAATTATCCATTGTACTCTGTCTTGAATTATCCGGTTGGAATTACTCACTTTTGGAAATTATCCATTGGGAGCATCCATTGAATACCCTACTGGTTCATCCTTTGGAATTACCCATTGAATTTCCATGGAATCACCCATCGTGAGCTATCCGACAGAAGTTATCCAATGGAACAATCATCCATTGAATCACCCTTTGAAATCATCCATTGAACTCTATTGAAATTATCCACTGTTCATCCATGGATTTCATCCGAGTCACCCATTTGACTGGACTCCATTAGGAATTTCCCATTGAATTCCCCTTTAAATATCCACCTACAATCTCCATTGGAATTATCCATTAATTCATCCCGTGGAATTATCCATTGAAATTTCCCACAGGAATCAGCCAATGGAATTATCCATTGAAATTTCCCATGGAATCACTCCATTGAACTTCATCCATTGAATGATCAATGAATTGTCCATTGGAGTCACCCATTAAATCCACTGAATCTCCCCATTGAAATCATCCCATTGAATGATCCATGGGGTTTGTCCATTGAGTCACCCCTTGAATGACCCATTGTGAATTTCCATTGAATTCCCTTGGAATTATCCATTGAATTATTCATTGACTCATCCTTTGGAACACCATCCATTGAATTACCACTGCAGTCACCCATTAAAATTATCCATTGTCCATCCATGTGAACTGTCCAATAAATCTCTTGAATGACCTGTCGGCTTCCCATTGGAGTCAAATTCTCGAATTATCCATTGGCATTCTAAGGGAATCACCATTGGAATTATCCATTGAATTTCCCATGGAATCACCCATTGGGTTACCTTTGGAATTCATCCTTTAAGATCTACTGAATTACCCATTGAACAACCTACTGAATCTCCCATTGAATCAGCCATTGGAATCAATCAGCCATTGGAATCACCCATTGAATTATTATCCATTTGAATTACATTTTACTGCACACCCATCGAATTATCCATTAACTTGGGCCATTGATTCATTCATCGCATTATCCATTGGCATTTTCCTTGGGATACCAGGAATCACCTATTGAATTTTCATTGACACCCATTGAGTCATCCATTGAATTGTACCCATGGGAATAATTTTGAATCACCCATGGGAAGTATCCATTGGAATTATCCATTGAATGATCCATTGGAATTTCCCAAACTCACCCATTGAAATTACACACACCCCCTTTGGACCTCCTCCTATTGCACTATCCATTGAGTCACCCTTGAATTTATCCCATGGAATTTTCCATTGAGTCACCCATTGGAATGATCCACGGAATCATCTTTGGAATCCACCATGGAATCAACCATGGGAATTATTATCCATTGAATTATTCATCAGACTCACCCTTTGAATTATCCACCCATTCTTGGAATTATCCATTAGAATTTCCCATGGCAATCACCCCTTGCAAATCCATTGAATCACCATTGAGTCACCCTTGAAATAACCCACAACTGACCACTGAATTTCCCTTGGGAACCACCGAATCTCTAACATCTCTGATTTTACCCATTGGAGTCACCCTTTGAATTACCCATGTCAATCATCCATTGAATTATCCATTGCACAAATCACGATTGGGTTATCCTTAAATGGTCCATTGAATTATCCACTGGGTTATCCCATTGAATTATCCACGGGACCTCCTGTTTCTGCCACCCACGAACATCATTGAATCTCCCATTGAATTTCCCAATGGAGTCAATTCCTTGAATCACCTCCTGAACTTGGGATGAGCCACGGATCCCGGGAAAAGGAGGGTCGGGAATGGGACTAGAACAGTCGGAATGGATCAGAATGGGTCGGGAAATGATCAGGAATGGGTGGGTACAGGATGGAGCAGCCCAGGGAAAGGGGATGGGAGATTCTGGGAGCACCCCACCTGGAATCACAGAATCCCCTGGAGTGTCCAGGTAGGCGCCAAAACCCAGGTGGATAGTGGGGATGGGATGGGATGTGGGATGGGATGGGATGGATGGGATGGGATGGATGGGATGGGATGGGCGTGGATGGGATGGATGGGATGGGATGGGATGGGATGGGATGGGATGGGATGGATGGATGGATGGGATGGATTGGATATCCATGGATCCCATCCCAAACCATTCCAGGATTCTGGGATCCAGGACACTCAGGATCCATCCTGAGGGATTTTATGGAATTGGGATGGAAAGGAAGTTGGGATCCTTCCTGAGCTTCTTGTTCTGGTGAATTCCCAAAATCTCTTCAATGAGAGGAGCTCAGGATGGGATGACCTGTTCAGGCTGAGAGTCAACGGAGCCGACCTTCAAGGAAGGATTTGGGAAGGAATTGGGTTGGAATCAGAGAATCCACATGGCTGCCTCTGCTTAAATTTTTCCAAGGAAAGATCAGACCTGTTATTCCCAGGTTTCCTAAGATCCCTTCCACCCCAAAGACTCCCAAAATTCCCTAACCCAGTCCGCCAAGTAAAACAAAGGGAATTCTTTGGGAAAGGAGAATGATTTGGAAGGGCTGGAATTCCCCAGAACTCTCAAAAGTCTAGAACATCCCAGAATTGTGGGATTCCTGATCCCAGTTCCCTAGGAACACAGGGAATTCCATGAGAAAGGAGGAGGGAGGAATTTGAGAAGGGCTGCTTGAAATTCCCAAAAGCCCGTGGTGGGAGCACCTCCAAGGAAAAACCAGAGCACGGAGATCAAGCCCGCCCACGCCACTTCAGTTTCTTTACAATCCTAACCCAAACCATCCAGATTTTTTGTGGGATTTTTTGATTCTGCTTCCCGGGAGCTGTGATTTGCTGTCTCGTCCTGCAGGGCTGCCTCCCTGGCGGGCGGCCGCTGCCCAAGGATGTACAACAACATGAGCATCACTGGTATCCACGGGCGGCTTTACCCGCCCCATAATGGCAGATTCCCATCAACCTCATGATGGCCGGGCGCCAACTCCATGTGTCTGAAAGAGGTCGTAGATTTCGGGCGGAGCGTAATTGCTGGGAACGGGCGGGAATGGGGTTGTGGATCTGTGGGATTGGGATGGATCGGATTGGGGTCAGGAATGGGTTGTGAACGTGGGGGTTGGGGATGGATCGATTGGGGCCGAATGCTGTGATCTGTGGATTGGGATTGCCAGGATCAATGGAATGGGATTGGGAATGGGGGTCATGGATCTGCTGGAAATAGGGAAATGGGACCGAAATGGGTTGTGGACTGTGCGGATTGGGATTGGGGTTGTGGATCATGGGATGGGATTAGAATGATCTGTTGAAATAGGAATGGGATCGAATCGACTCCAGAACAAATGAGTGGGATTAGGAATGAGGCCATGGATTACCGGGAATAAGGAATATGGATTGGAATAGGATCAGAATGAGGCCATAGATCTCTGGGACTAGAGAATGGGATCAGGAATAGATTAGGAATGGGGCCTAGGGAATGGACTTAATAGGATCTGGAATGGATTGAGAATGGGGCCATGGCTTTGGAATGCAGAATGGGATCAGGAATAGGGATCAGGTATGAGGTCATGGATCTCTGGGAACAGAAATGGATTGGGAATGATAAGAAGGACTTCAAGACTATGATCTCTGTAACACGAAATGGATTGCAGCCAGGATTAGGAACGGATCAGTGGAACAGCCTTTATTCACTGAAACAACAAGATTGTAGCCAGACCCACTGCCGCTGATTCCTGGGAATGGGGAATGGGACCAGCCATGATCCCTGGGAACTGGGATCAGGAATGGTGCCAGGACCTGGGAGTCGTGGATGGGATTGAGAATGGGGTCGGAATGGGCCGTGGGATCCTGGGAATGGGAATGGGACTGGGGGCCGACCTGCCGGAACAGGAATGGGATCGGGATGTATCTGTATCAGGCTGTATCCTAACAGGGTTAGGATCAAGAGATCAAATTATATTCAGAAACGGACCATGGATCCCCTAGGAACAGGGAAGGATCACAATGGATCAGGAGTGATGCCATACCGTGAACAAGTAACAGGACTCAGAACGAGAGCAGGAATGTGGATTGGGAATGGGCCATGGAATCGGGCCAGGGAATGGGATCAAGAATGGGGCCTCGGACCGGAATAGGGAATGGGATTGAGACCGAAGGAGAATTGGGCCATGGATTTCTGGGAATAGGGAATGAGATCAAGAACAGGATCAAGAAATGAGCCCAGGAATGGGATCAGGAATTGCACCATGGATCCCAGAGAATAGGGAATTACTGGGGAATGGGAATGAATCAGAACAGGATCAGAAATGCTGTGGATCTGTGAAATAGGGAATGGGATTGGGAATGGGATCAAAAATGGGGCCATGGATGATGGGGAATAAGGAATAGGTTCGGGAAGAGGATTGGGAACAGGATCAGGAATGGGATCATGGATCTCGGGAATGAATGGGATCAGGAATAGGGAATGAGAATGGGCCATGGATTTCTGGGAATGGGGAATGGGATCAGGAACAGGATCAGGAACGCTGCCCAGGAATGGGGCCATGGATCCCTCGCGGGAATGGGGAATGGATTGAGAATGCTGGCGACCTAATAGGGCCAGCGGATTTCTGGGAATACAGGAATGGGATCAGGAATAGGATCGAATGGATTGAGAATGTCGCGATCCCTGGGAATAGGCAGGCATTGGGAGGACCAGAATGAGGCCATGGATCCCCAGCCTATAAACAGGATTAGAATAGGGACCAGGAATGATCGTTACGATCCCCAGGATCGGGAATGGATCTGATTCCTGGGAATGGGGAAATGGAATCAGAATGGGGTCATGGATCTGTGGGAGTCGGGTAACGGATTGAAATGAGAGCAGGAATGGATCAGGTATCGTGGCCAGGATTCCTATAGGAATAGGGAATAGGATTGAAGCAGCAGACGGTAATAGGATCAGAATGGGATCATGGATGGGAATAGGCAATAGGATCAGGAACCGGATTGGGAATGGGCCGGAGAATGGATTCATCGGGATCAGCAATGGATTCGGAATGGGACAAACAAGACCAGAATGGAATCAGGTTCAGGACTGTGAATGGATCAGGAAACCGACTGGCAATGGACCAGGAAGGGTGAGACAGGCACCGGAAGCAGACGCCTTCACCCCCGCCATCATCCCCCCACTGGCGAGATCCCCAACCCCAAACCGCGACTCGAGCCCCTCCTTCCCAACTCGGCATGGCGGCTGAGCGCTGGCCGCTATTCCGCAGGTCCCCGGACGCTGAGGCCTCCAGGGCTCTACTGCAACCACAGCTGGGCCCGAGCTGCTCAAGGTCGGTCGGGACTACGCCCAGGTCAGTAGCCACCAAACCCTCGAGGCTCCAGCGATGGCGATTCCGACATCCCGCTTGGTGCCTCACGAATGGGCTGGGTCGGGCCAGCTGTCATCCCAAGGAGGCCGCTAGTGGAGGTGTCGGTGTTGGGTGGCACCAATGGTGCCACCAGCAATGGCGACATCCATTGGGTGACAATCATTAGGGTTGGACTCCATCATGTTTATCAATGTTGGTGACACCCATTCGGTTGAAGCCACCACGTGTCAGAAGTGCTGGGCGGGAACGCATAAGAGACACTCATTTGCTAAAGCCACCACGGTGTTATCGGTGTTGGCACACCCATTGCGATGCCCATTTAGGGTTGGACCCATCATGGTGCCATCAATGTTGGTGATAATCTATTCGCCAGCCACCACTGTAAGCCAGCGTTACATGTTCCACAGTGACACTCATTTGGGTTGCAGCCACCACGGTAAGCCTCTCGGTGTTGGTGACACTCCATTGCGACACCCCATTAACTCATCACGTTTATCGCTAGTAATAACCCAGCTGCGACACCCATTAGTGCTGGAGCCATGCCCACGATGCTAAGTAATGACCCATTGGGTGATGCCCATTAGGCTGGCTCACCAGGGTCATTAATCAGTGTTGGGGTGACACCGCTGGGTGACACGCCTTGGGGCCAGCTCACAGCCTGGCACTGAGTGACACCCATTGCGACACCACTCTTGGGATGAATCCACCAGGGTCCTGTTGCAGTTGGGTGGATACCCTTTGGGGTTGAAGTCACTAAAGTCCCATCAAGGAGGACACCCATTGAGTGACAGCTCTTGGGCTGAGCCACCAGGGTCCTGCTGAGTTGAGGACATCCCTTGGGTGACACCTCGGGTTGCCACCAGGTCCTACCAGGCCATGACACCTGTTGGGTTGAAGCCACCAAGGGTTCTGCTGAGCTAGTGACACCCAGTGGCTTCGGGTCACCAAGATCCCATCAACGCCATGGACTCCCACTCGCGACACCTCTGGGTTGAAGCCACCATGGTCACGCGTGACACCCAGCTAAGGACGCCTCTATTTAGAAGCCACCAGGGTCCTGCTGGATAAGTGACACTAGGGATGAAGCCACCAAGGTCTCACAGGTGACACCCGCTGGGTTCAAGCCGTAATAGTGCCACCAGCATTGGGTAAGGCACCCATTGGGCATATCCTTAGAATTGGCCGGTGGTCTCAACATATTTAAGTGACACCCATCGCGACATCCTTGGTTTGATTACCTACATCCTGCCAGCACCCCGGTCGAAAAAGCCACCAAGGTGCCACCGCCGCCGGGTGACACCCGCTGCAGCTGGGTGACGCCCATTGGGCATGGCACTTAAACCGGAAAGTCACCCCGAAAGTGCCACCACCGCTGGGCACACACCGAGGGACACCTTGGCCCTGAAGCCACCGCCGTGCCACCCACCGCCAGGCAGCCACCAACTGCGACCTAAACCCTGCGAACGCTTCCCAGCCGTGATCCATTGGAACCGGAAATCTGGGATGGCTCCAGGACTTACCGCCCCATGCCAACCCCTGTGCCTCCAACCCTGGAGATGTCTCCAACTCCCGCTTCCCAGCTCTTTTCATAGAGCCCTCTTTTACCATAATCCCATTTTTTTTTTTTCCTGACTCAACACCTGGAGCCACCAGAACTTCTCCCCATCTATGAAAATCTGGGATGGCTCCACTCCACAGAAATCTGGGATGGCCCCACAAAACCACCCCGCACCTACCCTGTTCTCAACCCCTTGAGGTGTTCCCAGACTTGCAGCCCAGCTCCATTCAGAGCCGCTCCACCCTAATCCTGCAATTTTTTTTTTTCCTGATCAGCTTGGGAGCCCCCATCCACAGAATTAAAAAACTGTGATGGCCCAGAACTCCATCCACACCCTGTTCCTAAACCCTTCAGATGTTCTAACTCTCAGCCCAGCTCCACAGCTGTTTTTCCACCCTATCCCACTTTTTTTCCTGGATCAATATCTGGAGCCACTCAGGAGCTCCATCCACAGAATCACGGGAATTCAAAAAATTCAGGATGGCCCTGACCTCCCCTCACCCTACACATTCCTCAACCCCTTGGAGATGTCTCCAATCCCACCCTGTGGCCCATCCTGGGAGCTGTTTTTTAAGCATAATCCAAATTTTTTTTTTCCTGGATCAACATCTGGAGCCACCAGGACCCTCTCCTGATGAAAAACCAGGGTGGCTCCACCTCCCCACCCCATTCCCTCGAGGTCTCTTCAGCCACATCCCAACTCCCTTTGGAGCCGTTCCTAATCCTATTTTTCCTGGATCAATATCTGGAGCCACCAGGAGCCTCTCTCCATCCACAGAATCATAATTAAAACCAGGATGGCTCCTGGACCTCCCCTCTACCCCACATTCTCAACCCCTTTGAGATGTCTCCATCTCCACCCCAGCTCCATCTGCTGCTTACATAATCCCATTTTTTCCTGATCAACATCTGGAGCTACTTCAGGACCCTCCTAATGCATCTAAAAATCCAGGATGGCTCCAGCACTCCACCCCATTCCTCGAGGTCTCCAACCCCATCCCAGCTCTGTCCAGAGCCAGTTTTCCACCCCAGAATCCTGCAATTTCTCTCTCCTAGATCAGTGGGCCTGAGCTCACCAGGAACCTCCCTCTATCCACAGAAATCCAGGATGGCTCCACCTCCACCCACTCCCTTTGAGATGCCTTTCCAAACTCCCACCCCAGCTCCCTCTGAGCCTTTTTTCCACCTCTAATGTCAATCTTCTGATCAATTCCTAGAGCCACCTTCAAGAACTCCTCCTGATCCATGGAACCAGGATGGCTCCACCTCCACCCACTCCCATTCCTTGAGGTCTCAAACCCCATCCTCAACTGTTTCTCAGAGCCTGCTTCCACTGTAATCCCAAGCTCCTGGATCAACACCTGGCGCTACCAGGAACCCTCCCTAACCACAGAAACTCAGAATTCAGAACCAGGATGGCTCTGGATCTCCATCCACCCCAAAACCAAACTCCCATTCCTCAACCCCCTTGGAGATGCTCTCCCAAACTCACCCCAGCTCCTCTCGGAGCCTTTTTTCCACTCCTAATGTAATCCCTGGACTTCAATCCCAGAGCCACCAAGAACCTCCTCTGATCCATGGAAATCCACGGGAGGGCTCCACCTCCACCCACCCCATTCCTTGAGGTCTCTCAATCCATCCCAGCTCCCATTTGGAGCCATTTCATGCCACAATCCCAAATTATTTTCCTCTGGAATCAACACCTGGAGCCACCCAGGAACTCTCCTGATCCACAAAAAATCCAGGATGGCACCTGACCTCACCCACCCCATTCCCTCAACCCCATGAGATATTTCAAATCCCTCACCCCCAGCTCCATTCCAGAGCCAGCTTTGCACATATAATTCTACCTATTTTTCCCCTGAATCAACATCTGGAGCCACCAGGAACCTCCCCAATCCACGAGTACCCCAGGATGGCTCCCATCTCCACAGAAATCTGATGGCTCTCACCAAAATCCACCCCCACCACCTCAACCCTATTCCTCAGTGCTCCTTTGAGAGTTTTCTCTCCAGACCCTTGCCCAGCTAGGCTTTGGAGGACATGCCAAACATCTCCTGGATCAACATCTGGAGCTCACCAGGAACCTCTATGTATGTAGTAATCTGGGATGGCCCCACCTCCACCTAAATCACATGACCAACTCCCATTCCTCTGAGGATTCTCCAACCCCCATCCCAGCTCTTACAAATGAGCCGTTTTTTCCTTAATCCCAATTTTTCCTGGATCAATGCCTGGAGCCACCAGGAATCTCCTAATCCACAAAAATTCAGAGACGGCTCCAACATCTCCAAAGATCTGGGACGGTCCACCTCCACCCACCCCATACCTCGAGGTCTCTCCAACCCCATCCCAACTGTTTTCAGAGCCCGTTTTTCCACTGTAATCCCAAGTTTTTTTCCTGGATCAACACCTGAGCCACCAGGAACCTCCCAATCCACAGAAACTCAGGAATTCAAAATCAGGATGGCTCCCAGGATCTCCATCCAATCCAAAACCAACTCCACCTCAACTCGGCCTTGAGATGCCTCCAAACCCCATCCCTCTTCCCTTTGGAGCCATTTTTCCACTATAATCCATTTTTTTCCTGGATCAACATCTGGAGCCACCTAGGAACCTCCCAATCTGCTATATCCGTGGCTCCACCTCCACCCACCACATGACCAACCCCATTCCTTGAGGATTCTCTAACCCATTCCAGCTCTGTTTGGATCTGGTTTTTGCCCTAATCTCAAAATATTTTCCTGGATCAGGACCTGGAATCACCAGGAACCTCCCAGTCCATGAAAATCCAGGATGGCTCCCCTCCACCCATCTTGTTCCCTCAACCCCTTCAGATGTCTCTTAAACCCCATCCCAGCTCTGTTTGGAGCTGGTTTTTGCCCTAATCCCAAATATTTTTCCTGTATCAACACCTGGAGCACCAGGACCCTCCTATTCCACAGAACCTCAGAATTCAAAAAATCCAGGATGGCTCCATGACCTCCCCCCACTCCCACATTCCTCAACCCCCTTGAGATGTCTCCAGTCTCCACCCCAGCTCCATCTGGAGCTGTTTTTTCGCCATAATCCCATTTTTTTCCTGGATCAACATCTGGAGACACCAGGAGCCTCCTGATGCACAAAAAATCCAGGATGGCTCCACCTCCACCCACCCCATTCCTCGAGGTCTCTCCAACCCCATCCCAGCTCCCTTCAGAGCCGCTGCCATAATCCCAATCCTGGATCAACACCTGACATCCACTAGGAACCTCCCAATCCATGAAAATTTGGGATGGCTCCTGGAGCTCACCCACATTACCCTCAACCCCTAGAGGTGTCTCCAGACCCCATCCCAGCTCTGTTCAGAGCCGTTCTTTTGCCCTAATCCCAAATATTTTTCCTTCATCAGCACCTGGAGCCACCAGGAACCTCCCTAACCACAGAACCACGGATTTCAAAAAAGTCTAGGATGGCTCCACTTCCACCCACTCCACATTCCTCAACCCCCTTGAGATGCCTCAAACCCCATCCCAGCTCCCTTCAGGGCAGTTTTTGTGCCATAATCCCATTTTTTTTCCTGGATCAGCAGCTGACATCCACCAGGAACCTCCCAATCCATGAAAATTTGGGATGGCTCACCTCTACAAAAATTCAGGGTGGCTCTGGGCCTCACCCACCCCACATTCTCAACCCCCTTCGGATGTCTCCACATCCCATCTGAGCTCCATTTGAGGCCTTTTTCTCCGTCATGCAAATTTTCCTGGATCAACACCTGGAGCCACCAGGAACCTCTAACCCACAAAATTCCAGGATGGCTTGCCCACCCCATTCCTCAACCTTGAGATGCCTCCAAACCCCATCCCTGTTCCCTTTGGAGCCGTTTTTCCACCATAATCGATATACTGGATCAGCATCTGGAGCCACCAGGAGCGTCAATCTGATGAAAATCTGGGGTGGCTCCACCTCCACCCACCACATGACCCACCCCATTCCGCGAGATGTTTCTAAACCCCCATCCCAGCTCCCTTCAGAGCAGTTTTTTACCATAATCCCAATTTTTTTCCTGGATCGACCTGACCATCCACCAGGAACCTCCCAATCCACCAAATTCCAGGATGGCTCCCCTCACCCCACATTCCTCAACCTGAGATGTCTCCACCCACCACCTCCCTTGGACAGCTTTTTCCGCCTAACTCGTTTTCCCGAACGCACTGAGCTGCAGCTTTTTGTAGGACGCAAGACCAAGAGTTCTCTTCTCTGGGGTGGCTCCAGACTAGAGGAGAAGTTCTCTGGTGAGTTTCCGCCTGCGTAGGTTCAGATCCCGCTGCCCCCTTCCCGGATCCGCTAAATCCTGCTTTTTTCTGTTTTGTTTTCCTTTTTTTTTTTTTTTGGTTTTTTGGAATCCCTCCCAGGTTCAACAGGTCCAGGTGTTCACGACGCCCCGTGCACGTATAGGGAGATCTCACTTCAACCCGCCACTGCCTCATAATAATCCCAAAATCCTGCCACACACTGACAAGGAAGAGCCTCCTGCAGTAGCTGCTGACGGAATGAAGAGCTCAAAAAAACAAACCCTCGAATTTCCACCCCCAAAAAATTAAAACCTCGGAAGATGGAGGGGATACAAAAAAAGAGAGAAATTATTATATAGGACTACCAAGTAATTTGATATCCAGCCCTCACACACGAATGTTTGAGCTTAAAATGGAAATGGGGGCAGGGGGGGTCAGAGGGGGCTGGGGCTTGCACTGCTGTCCCCTGCTGGGGGTTTTGGGCCCTAACCCCTGGCCCCCATTTTCCTCCATTTTCCCTTCAAGCCTCTTCTTTTCTTTCTCCTCCTTTCCCTACTTCCTTCTTTTTCTTTTTTCTTACTTTCCTCCCCGATGCCTGACGCCTGATAAAATGCCTGATGCGCTGATGCCCGATGATGCGCTCGATGCCGATTTTGATGCCGGATCCGATAGATGTCGACGCGCCTGATTGATGCTGATGCCTGACGATACCGATCCGATGCGCCCGGAACGATTGATTTATTGATGCGCTGATGCCTGATGCGCCTGACGTGCTCGATCCTGATGCGCCGATGCCTGATTTGATCCTATTTTGATAAAAAGCTTTTGATGTCGATTGATGCCGATGATGCGTTTATTTTGAAGCGCCTGATGCGCCGACGCTCGATGCCCGATGATGGATGCGCCCGACGCTGATGCCGAAAATATTTTGATTTCAATCGACGAATGATCCCGATGGAATTCGACTTTGTCGACCTTTAGGAAATATTCATGATCTGACGAAAGACGGAATCCATAACGGGGAACTGATCCACGACCACGCTTTAATTTCAGATAATCATGCCGAATCGACTGATTTGATGAACGAAAAGAAATTGAAGACCCGAAATGGATATCGATCCTGACTGATGAAACCTGAAATGGACGAAAACCGAAAACCTGAAAATGACTGAAAGCCCATTTAATAGTTTGATATTTAAGACGACTTAATTTAATATCGAATTCTGTCGATCGAAAATTAATTAACGACCGGACGAACGAAAATAAACGAAAATCGGTCGATCCAAAATTTGTGAATAAAATTGAAAATCTGAAAATAAATAACCAAAATTTGATCCTGAAATCGACCGAAAATAAAATGATGGATTGTTTTGATTGAAATCTTCAATTTAATTTGAAAATTGAACGAAACTATAACGCCCGGAATTGAATTTGATAACCAATTATCCGGATCCGACGATGAATTTAATGACGACGCCGAATTAATTGAGATGTTTGATGCCGATGATGGAGCGCTTGATGCCTGATCGATGCCGACGCTGATGCTCGACGCGTGCTGACGCTTTCGATTTCGATGATGCTTTGATGCGCTTTATTAACTGCCGATGCTGATGCCGGACCTCTGATGCCTGATGCGCTGATGCCGCTGATGCGGATGCCTGATGCGCCTTGACGTGCCTGATGCTTCGATGCTTTGATGCCGATTTTTCGATGCCGGATGCCTTTGTGCTTTAGATCGAGTTTCTTTGAAGCGATGCCTCGATGCGCGATTTCGATGCCTTTATGCTGATGTTGACATTATTTTGACGATGCCGATGCTCGATGCGCGATGCTGATGCCGCCGATGCCGCTGATGCCTATTTTTGATTTCGATGCGCCGATGCTGCCGATGTCACCGATGCCGCTGACGCTGCCAAAGCCGATGCCGACGCTGATGCAAAAAGCGATGTCGATTTCCGATGTTTTGCCGATGCTTTTCCGTGCCGATGCCAAGCGAGATTTTTGATTTTGAGTTTTTGATGCCAAAGCGCAAAGCCGATGCCGATGCCGAATTCACCGATGCCGAACTGACCGTGATGACCCGAACGACTGATTAATTTTAACCATCTGGATAATAGCCTAAACAGACGACTGATTTTAATTCCGCTGACGCCACCGACGCCTGACCTCGGCGAATTTGACGCCTTTAATTTCGAGAATGATTTACTGATTTTGCGACGACGCCTTTAATTAATTCGGGACGCTCAATTTTCCGACTTATCCTGAATCCTGATTCGACCTGAGCCTTTACTTTCACGCCCGACTTTAATCCCGGACCATTCTTAATTTCGAAACTGAATTGCGCCTGACTCCGACGCCGACCCCGATTTCCTCAAATTTCAAATCCCCAATTCCACCAAAATTCCTCCTCCCAAAATGTCCAATTCTTAAATTCCTCCTGGAAATTCTTCCCAAAAAATTTCCCTCCTGAAATCTGCAAATCCTCCCCACAGTCCCTCCCTAACCCTAAATTCCCAGCCTCCATAAAATCTCCCGCAAAAATCCTCCCGTAAATTTCGAAAAATTCTCTCTGAAATTCCGGAAATTTCTCTAAATTCCTCAAATTTTTCCTAACTTCTCCCCAAATTCCACCCTCAAAAAATCCCCTGTAAAATTCCTCCCAGAATTTCCAAATTTTTTCCCAAATTCCTCCTGTATCTTTTCCCAAAATTTCCCTGAACTCCTAAATTCTCCCCACATTCTCTCCAAAATTCCCAAATTCCTCCCCACTCCCCCAAACTCTCCCCACAAACCACCATCCCTCCCATCTTTTTAGGATTTTTGAGGGAAAACCCTCAAAATCTTGTGGAAACAAGCTCAAAAAAAATCCAAAAAATTTTTTTTCCAAATTTTTTTTTCACTTGAGGAGTTTGAATTTTCTGAGGTGTGGCTGCACCCTGATTTTGGGGGTAAGGTCGGAGAGCCAAACACGGGAATTCCCTCGGGATTTTCCATCCACAGCCGGGTGATCGCACACCTTTATTCTTCAACACCCCTGATAAATTCAGCAGGGAATTTTCATCTGGAGCCTAAAAAAATTTTTTAAAAATCTCAAATTATGGAATTTTTGAATTCTCAAAATCAAGCTGGGATTCCCATCCCTTCATGGATTATTGTTTTTGTTTTTTCCTCTAATCTTTCCTGATTTGCTGATTTTTTTTAATTTCAGGATTGAGGGTGTTCAGTAAACATAATTTTTAATGGGAATTTTTTCTCCTTTAGAGAAAATTTTTCTCCTTTGAGAAAAATTGAAATTTTTTGATTTGGAAATCACCGAAATCCCTCACAGATTTTAAAAAATCCCCTCATGAATTTCCCATTTTAACTCGGCCCCTGAGTAGTTCCAAATTCTGGAATAATTCCAGGACGAATTATTATTTTTATTCCAAATAATTCCAGGAAGAATTATTATTTTATCCCCACAATTCCACAAGGGAATTATTCTTAATTATTCCCAATATCCAACTAAATTTATTTCGGAATTGTCTCCTCCTCTCCCCCGTTCGCTGCCAGCACTCGCGAATTTCAGAGTAAAAAATCCTCCCGAATCCTCCTCTTTTTTCTCCCAAACCGACCATTCTCAGCTCCAGAATATCTCCCAAAAATGGTGATTTCCCAAAAATCCCGATTTTCCCCCAAAAATCTCTATTTTTTCCTCAGCCCGCCGCGCCCTCCTCCTCCCAACATGGCGGCCGCCTCCCCCTCAGCGCGTGGAGTTCCCATCATGCCCCGCGGCCCCGCCGTTACCTCCAGCACCACGGTTCTCATGGCGTCGCCCTGTTCCAGGTACGCGCCGGTGTCGGGGTGCTCCCTCGGTAACCGTGAATAGCTGCCAGAGCGGCGTGACAGCCCCTGAGCCACCACAGCACCGAGCGGCCACGAGCGGGGAGGCTGCGCCAGGTCCCCGCGGAGCACCACGTACTGCACTAACCCCGCTGTAGCAGCCGCCATGTTGCCGTACGGAACCGCGCGGGCTGCTGGGAGCAAGGAAGGGGAGCAGACAGGGCGCCGCCATGTTGGTGCACGGAACCGCGCGGGCTGCTGGGAGAAGGGAAGGGGAGCAGACAGGGCGCCGCCATGTTGGTGTACGGAACCGCGCTGCTGGGAGCAAGGAAGGGGGAGCGGACAGGGCGCCATGTTGTTGTAGGTCGGAAGGCGGCGTGCGTGATGACGCACTTCCGGCCGCGCTGAGGCGGGAGCTGAGGTGAGCGAGCCCTCACGGAGGGATTTGCATCTCGGGATTTGAAATTTTTGGGATAATTCCGAGAAAATTTTTAGGATAATTCCGGGAAATTTTTTAGATAATTATTGTGAAAATTTTTGGACGTCCTCGTCACGTTTTTGGGATCATCCTGCCCAAAAATTCCCTCAGAAAATCCCTCCCTGTTCCCACAGTCCCGGCCCGCTTTTCCCTGTGAAAAAATCCCCAAATTTATTAAAAAATTAATTTTTTTCATTTTCACTCATCCAATTTTTTCCTCAAAAAATCCCAAATTTATGCGAAATAATTACGATTTTTTTCCATTTCCATCCCCCTTTCCCCTGAAAAAATTCCAATTTTTATGAAAAAATGAAAAAGGTTTTTTCTCCATTCTATCCTTATTTTTCCCCTGAAAAAAATCCCCAAATTTATGGAAAATTAAAATATTTTTTTCCATTCCTATTCCATTTTCACTTAAAAAAATTCCCAAATTTTCTAAAAATTAAGATATTTTTTCCCATTTTCATCCCATTTTTCCCTAAAAAATTCCCAAATTTATGAAAATTAATTTTTTTTCCCATTCCCATTCCATTTTCACTACTAAAAATTTCCAAATTTATGGAAAATTAAAAATATTTTTTTCCCATTTCCATCCCATTTTCCCCTCCCTAAAAAATCCCAAATTTGTAAAAAATTAACAGGAATTTTTCCCATTCCCATCCCATTTTCCCTCGCAAAAAATTCCCAGATTTATAGAAAATTTAAAAGATTTTTTTTCCATTCCCATCCCATTTTTCCCTGAAAAATCCCCAAATTTATGAGAAAAATTAAAATATTTTTTCCCATTCTATCCCATTTTCTCCCTAAATAAATTCCCAAATTTATGGAAAAATTTTTTTCCTTTCCCATCTCATTTTCATACTAAAAAATTCCCCAAATTTATGGAAAATTAAAATATTTTTTTCCCACTTTCCATCCCATTTTCCTTAAAAAACCCCAATTTTTTAAAAATTAAAAATATTTTTTCCCATTTCCACCCCATTTTCCTGTGAAAAAATTTCAAATTTATGGACAAATTAATTTTTTTCCCATTCCCATCCCATTTTCATACTGAAAAAAATTTCCAAATTTATGGAAAATTAAAATATTTTTTTCCCATTTCCATCCCATTTTCCTCCCTAAAAAAAATCCCAAATTTTTTAAAAATTAACAGGAATTTTTTTCCTTTCCCATCCCATTTTCCCTCAAAAATTCTCAGATTTTCATAGGAATTAAAGATTTTTTTCCCATTCCCATTCCATTTTCCCTGAAAAATCCCCAAATTTATGGAAAATGATATTTTTTCCCATTTCCATCCCATTTTCCTCCCTAAATAAATTCCCAAATTTATGGAAAATTATGCTTTTCCCATCTCATTTTTCCCTGTACCCCCAAATTTATGGAAAAATTCAAATATTTTTTCTCCATTTTCATCCCATTTTCCTTCCTACAAAATTTATGGAAAATTAAAAATATTTTTCCCCATTCTATCCCATTTTCCTGTAAAAATTTCCCAAATTTATGGAAAAATTAAAAATATTTTTTTCCCATTTTCATCCCATTTTCCTGTAAAAAATTCCTAAATTTATGACTAAAAATATTTTTTCCCATTTCCATCCCATTTTCCTCCCTAAAAAAATCCCAAATTTTCTTAAAAAAATTAACAGGAATTTTTCCCATTCCCATCCCATTTTCCAAAAAAATTCCCAGATTTATAGAAAATTAAAAGATTCTTTTTTCCATTCCCATCCCATTTTTCCCCTGAAAAAAATCCCCAAATTTATGAAAAAATTAAAATATTTTTTCCCATTTCCATCCCATTTTTCTCCTCCCTAAAAATCCCAATTTTTTAAAAAATTAACAGGATTTTTTTCCATTCCCATCCTATTTCTTTAAAAAAAATTCAATTTTTAAAAATTAAAAATATTTTTCCCATTTCCATCCCATTTCCCCTAAAAAATTCCCAAATTTATGGAAAATTATTTTTTTCCTTTCCCCATCCCATTTTCATACTGTAAAAAATTCCCAAATTTATGGAAAATTAAAGTTTCCCCATTTCCATCCCATTTTCCTCCCTAAAAATCCCAAATTTTAAAAAAATTAACAGGGAATTTTTCCATTCCCATCCTTATTCTTTACCTGGTGCATACCTCAAATTTCTTTGGAAAAAATTAAAATATTTTTCCCATTTTCATCCCATTTTCCTGTGAAAAAATCAAAATTTATGTGGAAAAATTAAAATATTTTTTTCCCCATTCCCATCCCATTTTCTCTTCTGAAAAATTCCCAAATTTATGGAAAATTAAATCCCATTTTCCACCTCCCATTTTCCTACCTTAAATAAATTCCCAAAATTTATGGAAAAAATTAATTTTTTTCCCATCTCCTAATCCCAGAGTTTTCATACTGAAAAAATTTCCAAATTTATGGAAAATTAAAATATTTTTTTCCCCATTTGCATCCCCATCTCTCTCCTCCCTTTTAAAAAATCCCAAATTTTTAAAAATTAACAGGAATTTTTTCCATTCCCATCCCATTTTCTCTTAAAAAATTCCCAATTTGTTTAAAAAATTAAAAATATTTTTTTCCCATTCCCATCCCATTTTCCCTAAAAAATTCCCAAATTTATGGAAAAATTAAAATATTTTTTCCCATTTCCATCCCATTTTCCTCCCTAAAAAATCCCAAATTTTTAGTAACAGGAAGTTTTCCCATTCCCATCCTATTTTCTCTTTAAAAAAATTCCCCAATTTTTTAGAATTAAAAATCCCATTTCCATCCCATTTTCCCTTCTAAAAATTCCCAAATTTATGGAAAAAATTATTTTTTTCCTTTCCCATCCCATTTTCTCTGAAAAAATCCCAAATTTATGGAAAATCAATCCATTTTCCATCCCATTTTCTCCCTAAAAATCCTCAAAATTTTGTGAAATTCTCTCACTAGGAATTTTTTTCCATTCCCATCCCATTTTCTTAAAAAATTCCTAAATTTTCTCTAAAATTAAATATATTTTTCCCATTTTCATCCCACTCCTCCTCTAAATAAATTCCCCAAATTTATGGAATTATACCTCCCATCCCATTTTCCCTGCAATCCCCGAAATTCTATGGAAAAATTAAACATATTTTTCCCATTCTAATCCCATTTTCATACTAAACAAAAAAATTCCCAAATTTTCTAAAAATTAAGATATCCCATTTTCATTCTATTTTTCCTCCCTAAAAAAATCCCAAATTTTTTTAAAATTAACAGGATTTTTCCATTCATCCTATTTTCTCTCTTTAAAAAATTCCCAATTTTTTTAAAATTAAAATATTTTTCTCATTTTCCCTCCTGAAAAGAAATTTCCAAATTTATGGAAAATTAAAATATCCCCATTTTCATCCCATTTTCCTCCTCAGTAAAACACAAAAATTCCCAATAGTGAAAGGTTTTTTTCCCATTCCCATCCATCACCTTTCTCCCAAAAAAATTCCTATTTTATGGAAAAATTAAAATATTTTTTCCCATTTTCATCCCATTTTCCTCCCTGAAAAATAAATTCCCAAATTTATGGAAAATTAATTTTTTTCCCATCTCCCATCCCATTTTCATACTAAAAAAAATTTCCAAATTTTATGGAAAAATTAAAATATCCTCCCCATTTCCATCCTCATTTTCCTTGTGAAAATTCCCAAATTTATGGGAATAATTAATCTCCCATTCTAATCCCATTTTCATACTGAAAAATTTCCAAATTTATGGAAAATTAAAATATTTTTTTCCCATTTTCATCCAATTTTTCCTCCCTAAAAAAATCCCAAATTTTTAAAAATTAACATGTGATTTTTTCCATTCCCATCCTGTTTTACCTGCGTGACTCCCAAATTTTATGGAAAAATTAAAAGTATTTTTTCCTATTCCCATCCCCATTTTCATACTAAAAATCCCAAATTTATGGAAAATTAACAGGAATTTTTTTCCATTCCCATCCCATTTACCCCTGAAAAAAATTTCCAAATTTATGGAAAATTAAAAATCCCATTTCCATCCCATTTTCCTCCTTGTAGAAAAATCCCCAAATTTATGGAAAAAATTAAAGTTTCCCATTTCCATCCCATTTTCCCTGAGAAAAAAATTCCCAAATTTATGGAAAAAATTAAAACATCCCATTTTCATCCTCGCTTTCCTCCCTGAAAAATTCCCAAATTTATGGGAAAAATTAATCCCCATTCCCATCCCATTTTCATACTAAAAAAATTTCCACAAAATTTATGGAAAAACTAAAATATTTTTTCCCATTTCCATCCCATTTTTCCTCCCTAAAAAATCCCAAATTTTTAAAAATTAACAGGATTTTTTTCCATTCCCATCCCTATTTTACCTGGAAAAAAATTCTCAAATTTATGGAAAAAATTAAAAAATATTTTTTCCCATTTTCATTCATGTTTCCCCACTGAAAAATTCTAAATTTATGGAAAAATCAATTTTTTCCCATTTTCATCCCATTTTCCTGTGAAAAAAAAAAAAATCCCAAATTTATGGAAAATTAAAATTTGATTCTTTCTCCTTTTTTTCCAAGCCCCAAATTGTTGAGATTTTCCAGAAATTCAGGGATGGATCCTGGGAAAGAAGTTATGCAGGGAAAAGGAAGAAAAATGGATTTTCCACATGGTGAGTTCCCAAAAATCTCCTATTTTCCCCCAAAATTATTCCTTTTAAATTCACCTCCAAAAATCTCCCATTCTTTTCTTAAATTTCTTCCTGAAATTCCCAAATTTCTTTCCTAAACTCTAAATTTCATCCAAAATTCCCACACTCTCCTAAAATACCCAAAGTTTCCAAAAATTCCTCTTAAAATCCCATTTCTTCTCCCCTTCACTCTCAAATTCTTGCCCCCAAATTTCTCCAAAATTCCTAAATTCTTGCCTCCAAATTTTTTCATGAAATTCTAAATTTCTCCAAAAATCCTCAAATTTCATCCCAAATTTCTCAAATTTCTCCTTAAAATTCCTCCTAAAATACAAGTTTCCAAAATTCTTCCCAAAATTCTCAAATTCTTCTTCAAAATTCCCAAATTCTTCCTGCAAAATTCCTCCCAAAATTCAAAATCATTCTTTCCAAAATTCCCAAATTTTCCTCTCCAAAATCAGCCAAATTCTCCTCATTTTTCCAAAATTCTGAAATTCTTCTACAAGTTTCCAAATTTCCTCCCAAATTTCCTCCTAAAATCCCCACCTCTGAAATTTCCTCTTTCTGAATTTCTCCTCAAATTTCTCTTTCCATTCATGGATTCCTCCCAAAATTCCTTCCCTGAATTTCCCACAAATCCCTCTAAATTTCCTCCTAAAATTCCTAAATTTCATCTTAAACCCCTAAATTTTGTCCTGTAAATCCCCAAATTTCTTCCTAAAATCCCCAAATTTCTTTCCTAAAATCTCAATTTTGTCCTTGAAATCAAATTTCCTCCCTAAACTCAAGTTTCTCCTCCCAAAATCCCTCAAATTTCCTTTCTAAAACCCCTAAATTTCCTCCTAAAATCTAAAGTGGGCCCCCTAAGTACCCCTCCCCGGAAATCTCCTTAAATTTTCGTCTTGAAACTCTATTTCCTCCTCCCAAAACCCCCAAATTTCTTCCTAAAATCCTCTCTCAAATTTCCCTCCCAAAATTCTTCCTAAAATACTAAATTTCCTCCTAAAATCCCATAAAATTTCTTTCCTAAAACTCAAATTTCCTCCCAAAATCCCCTGCAATTCTCCTCCTGGAAATCCCTCCTAAGTTCTCCTCTCTCCCCAAAATTCTACTAAAATCCCTCACCTCCTCCTCTAAAATCTAAAATTCCTCCTAAACCCCCCAAATTTCTTTCCTAAAACTCCTTCCAAGTTTCTTCCTAAAACACCCAAATTTCTTTCCTAAAATCCCTTAAATTCTCTCCCAAAAATCCCAGAAATTTCCTCCTGAAATCTTCTTAAATTTTCTTCCTCCCAAAAATTTCTTTCCTAAAATCCCCCACCCTCCCAAAGCTCCCAAATTTTTCCTAAAATCCCTCAGCCCTCCTCCCCAAACTCCTCCTCCTAAATTTCTTCCTAAAATCTGCAAATTTCCTCCTAAAATCCCTCAATTTTCCTCCTAAAACCCCAAATTTCCCATGCTAAAAATCTCAAATTCTTAATTCCTCCTGAAAAATCTCCCAAATTTTGTCCTGAAACCCCAAAATTTTCTCTCCTAAAACCCCCTAAATTTCCTCCCTTGAAGACTTCCTAAATTTCTTTCAGAAACTCTAAATTTCCTCCCTAAATCCCTTCTAAATTCTCTCCCAAAAATTTCCTCCTAAAACTCCTCAAAATTCCTCCTAAAAATCCCCAAATTTCTTTCCTAAAACCCCAAATTTCTCTCCCAAAAACTCTTCTCAAATTCCTTTTCCTCCCAAAAATCAAATTTCGTCCTAAAATCCCTCAAATTTCCTCCTAAAACCTCCAAATTTCTTCCTAAAACTTAAATTTCCTCCTCCCAAAACACCGCAATTTCCTCCCAAAACCCCAAATTTCTTTCCTAAAAATCGGAATTTCCTAGCTAAAACTCCCCAAATTTTTCTTAATCCCTCATTTTTTCCCCAAATCATGAACCCCATTCCCTTCATCAGGGGTGCTGTCCCAGCTGGAGCAGCTGAGGGCCGCCTGGGGTCAGGCTCGCTCAGCAAGCTGGAGCGGTTGCCGCAGCTGAACTCCTTGGAAACGCCGAATCCGAGCTGCGCAGCGCCGTGTAGAGCCATGGAGCGGCTCCTCAGGCAGGCGGTAGAGGCAAACAGAAAATCCAAAAATGGACAAAAATCCCAGGGAATCTCCCTAGAATTCTGGAGTCCCAGCACAAGTTCCTCTGACCCTACCAAATTCCCAAATGCTTTCTCCTCCTAAATCCAAATCCAGGAGCTGCGGCAGCCGGAGCTGCCGTGGAGCGGCTCAGTGCAGGCGTGTGAGAGGCAACAGAAAATCCAAAAATGGACAGCAAAATCCCAGGGAATTCCTTTGTAGGAATTCTGGAGTCCTAAAACAAAATTTTGAATTCTTACTGCCAAAATTCCCAAGTTTCTCCCATCCCAAATCCAGGAGTTGCCAAGGTGAAAGTGCCTGTCGAGCAGCTAAGTGGGAGCTGCCTCAGGCAGGCGGTGTGAGAGGCAGCAGAAAATCCATGGACGAAAAACAGGGAAATTCAGAATCTCTGGAGTCCTAAACAAAATTTTTGAATTCTACTAAAATCCTAAAGTTTCTCCCTCGAAATCCCAAATCCAGGAGAGCTGCAGCAGGCCACTGCGGAGCGGCCAAGTGGACAGGCTGCCCAGGCAGGTGTGTGTGAGAGGGAAACAGAAAAATCCAAAAATGGACAAAAAATCTCAGGGAATTCCCAGAATTGTGAGTCCTAAACACAAATTCTTTGAATTTCTTTATCGTGGGCTCCACAATTTCTCCCTCTCAAATGTCAATCCGTGGAGCGGCCATGTGAGAGGCTCAGGCAGGCGGTGAGAGGGAACAACAGAAAATCCAAAAATGGACAAAATCTCGGTGGAATTCCCCAGAATTCTGAAGTCCTAAACAAAATTTTGAATTCTTATCAAAATTCCCAACATTCTCGAAAATGCCGAACCGGAGCCGGGCCAAGTGGAGAGGCTCACAGGCAGGCGTGTGGTGAGAGGGAACAGAAAAAATCCAAAAATGGACAAAAATCTCAGGGAATTCCCAGAATTCTGAAGTCCTAAAACAAAATTTTTGAATTTTATCACCCTACCTCTCAAATGCCGAACTGCGGAGCGGGCCAGTGAGGAGGCTCTGTGCAGGCGGTGAGAGGGTACAGAAAATCAAAAAATGGACAAAATCTCAGGGAATTCCCAGAATTCTGAGTCCTAAACGTACCCTGGAAAATTTTGACTCCTAGCGGGCTCCCAAATTTCTCGAAATGCGCAACCGGAGCGCTGGCACTGGAGGCAGCATGCGTGAGTAGAAACAGAAAATGCCATGGACAAAACCCTGCAGGGAATTCCCAAAACATCTCAGAGGATGAACAAAAACCCAGAGAGATCCCAAGTAAAATCCCAGAGAATGAACAAAAATCCCATGGAACTGCAAAAACCCCAAAGAGTTCCTAAAACATTCACGCTGGACTCCGAGTGAAAAATCCCAGAGAATTCCTGCAAAAAATCTCACACAGAATTCCGCACCTCCAGAATGAGCAAAAAATCTCCCAGAATGAGCAAAAATCCCAGAGAGTTCAAAAAATCCCAGAGAGTTCCCAAAAATCCCAGGGAATGAAGGAAAAGTACGCCGAATTCCCAAAAAATCTCAGAATTCAAAAATCTCGCCAGAATGAGCATCTCATCAGAGTTCCGCAAAACATCCCACCTTGGGAATGAACTAGTATGTCACAGCACTCCTAAAAACCTCAGAGAATTCCCAGAAAGTCTCTCAGCCGAAATTCCCAAAAAATCCCAGAGTTCCCAAAAAATCCCAGGAATGAACGAAAATCCTCGCCAGAATCAAAAACTCAGAGAATTCCCAGAAAATCTCCCAGAATGAGCATGTATCCCAGAGAGAGTTCCCCAAAAAATCCCAGGACTGAATGAAAATCTCACACAGAATTCCCGCAAAAAATCCTTCACAGAATTCCCAAAAAATCCCAGAGAGTTCCGCAAAAATCCCAGAGAGTTCCCTGTAAAATCTCCATGAAAATCTTCTCAGAAAGACCTCATCTGGGAATTCCTAAAAATCATCTCTTCACAGAATTCCTAAAAAATCCTCACAGAATTCCCAGAAAATCTCACAGCTGGGAATTCCCAAAAATCCCAGAGAGTTCCCATTCAAGGGAATCCCAAAAATCTCACAGAATTCTTAAAAATCTCATGGAATTCCTGCAAAATCTCACGGAATGAACAAAAAATCTCACAGAACTCCCAGAAAACTCCCTGCCGACTCCCAAAACATCCCAGTGAATTCCCATAAAATCCTGCCACAGAATTCCGCAAAAAATCCCAGAGAGTTCTAAAAACTCCCAGAGAATTCCCAGAAAATCTCAGCTGGGAATTCCCACTCTCACAAAATGAGCAAAATGTCACAGAATTCTGTGAAAATCCCACCTCGAGAATCTCCCAAAAATTCACGAAAGATTTCCTACAAATTCCCTTTCCTGGCAATTCTAAAAAGTCCCAGAGAATTCCCAGAAAATCAGCTGGAAATTCCTAAAATTCCAGAGAGTTCCCAAAAATCTCACTTGGGAATTCCCAAAATTCAGGAATTGTGTCCAAAAATTCTGAATTTAACCAAATTCCAAAATTTCCAAAATTTCCAAAATTCTTCCTCAAATTTCTCTTTGAAATCTCCAAATTCTCCCCAAAATTCCCAAATTTCTCTCCCATTTCCATTCATTAGTTCTCCAAAAATTCTAAATTTTTCTCCTCTAGGATTTTTTCCCAAAAATTCTCATTTCTTCCCCAAATTTCTCCAGAAAACTCCAAAATCTTCTCTCAAAATCCCCAAGTTCTTCCTAAAATGCATCCCAAAAATTCTCGAATTTCTCCTCAAAATTCTGCAGATTTCTCTCCAAAATTCTAAATTTCTCCTTTCCAAAATTCCCAAACTTATTCCTCCTAAAACATTCTCTAATTCTTCCCAAATCACCTCCTAAAATCCCAAATTTCTCCCTCTAAAAATTCTCCTGATTTTCCTCCCAAATTTTCTCCTCCTAAATTTCTCCCAAAAATTCTTTTCTCGCAAACCTCAAGCTCTTTCCTTAAAATTCATCCCAAAATTCCAGAATCTCTCTCCTCTTAAAATTCCGCAAATTTCTCCCCTCAAAATCCTCCAAATTCCTCCCAGAATTCTAAATTCTCTGTAGAATTCTCCTCCTGCAAACTTTCCTAAATTTCTCCCATTTCCATTCATGACCTCCTCAAAAATTCTTCTGGAATTTTTCCTACTTTTTCTGTAAAATTTCGCAAAATTTCTCCCCTCAAAATCTCCTAAATTTCCTCCCAAAACTCCCAAAAATCTTCTCTCAAAAAAATCTAAATTTTTCCCAAAATTCATCCAAAATTCCAGAATTTCCTCAAAAATTCTTCAGATTTCTCCTCAAAATTCTCCCAAACTTATTCCCAAAACATTTCTAATTCTTCCCTAAATTCTCCTAAAATCCCAAATTTCTCCCCAAATTCTGCATTTTCCTCCCAAATTTTTCCTCCTAAATTTTTTCCAAATTTTCCCAAATTTCTTCCTCTAAAATTTCCCAAATTTCTCTGTAATTTCTCTCGCATCCCCAAGTTCTTCCCTATAAAATTCATCCAAAATTCCAGTAGAATTTCCTCCCCAAAATTCCTAAAGTGTCTCTCCTCCAAAATGCACCAAATTCCTCCCAGAGTTCCGCATTCTCCCCAGACTCTAAATCCTTCCCAAATTTCCTCCCATTTCCATTCATGAATTCCTCCCATGTCCCCAAATTCTTCTAAAATTCCTCCCAAAATCTCCAAATTCTCCCAAAATTTTCTCCTAAATTTCTCCTCTCCAGTCCCAAATTTCCTCAAATTTTCCCAAAACTCTCCCCAAACTTCCCAAGACTTTTGAAATCCCAAAATTTCTCCTTCTTTTTCCATTCACGAATGGTTTTTCACCTCTTCTTGAAATTCCCACGCATTTTCCCAGGAATCTGGGGTGGGCTTTCTTCCCTGGAATTTTGGGGACTTTGGGTCGCTCCTGGATTTTTTTCAGGAGTTGGGAAATTCAGGGAATCTGGCCGGACCTCCGGTCCTCGGAAGTGCTGGAGGGAGAATCCAGAAGCGTCGCGACCTCGCTCCAGATGTCTCGTCTCACAGGTAACAGATTCCAAAAATTTTTGGGAAAGTGAGCAAAAATTCCCAAGAAACTGGGTGGAGAAAGGAGCCGAAAATCTGAGAATTCCTTGGGAAAATCGGGACTCCTTCTGTGAGACTCCCTGAAATTTCCCCAGGAATCAGCAGGAAATTCCAGACCAAATTCGGATCTCCATTTCTAGACTTTCGGATCCAGTTCCGATTTTCTGGGAATCTGCTAGCAGGGATCAGTGAGAAACTCCAGATGGCTCGGAAATTCTCTGGATGAAATTTTTGAAATTTTTCCAGAATTTCATTACACAGGGATTAGCTGGAAACCCAGATCCACTCGAATCTTTTCCGCATGCTCTTGCGAGTTTTCCTGGAATTTTCCTGGATCCAATTCCCAAAATTTCCAGATCAAATTCCTGGATTTTCCCTGGATCTCACTCACCAGTATTTCCTCAGATCCATTTCCTGGAAATATCCAGATCCAATTTCTGCATCTTTCCCAGATCAACCTCCAAATTTCCTCAGATCCAACTCCTGAATTTCCTCACATCAACCCCTGGAAATTTCTGAACCAATTCCTGGAATTTCTGGATCCAATTCCTCAAATGTCCTGGATCCAAGTTCCAGAATTTCCTCGACCCAATTCCTCAAATTTTCATCCACCTCTCAAATCCAATTCGAAAACTTCCAGGATCAACCCTGAATTTTCCTGGATTCAATCCCTGCAATTTCAGATCAACCATGAAATTTCCTGCATCCAATTCCTCCTGAAGTTTCCTGGATCCAATTCCAACCTCCTCGACCACCCAGGAATTTTCCGGATCAATTCCTGAATTTCCCGCTGCAATTCCTAACGCTTTCCCCCGAATTCCCTGCAGGGATCAGCGGGAGCTGAGCAACCACTGACACCTCCTCTCTCCTTGCACACGCCCCCAGGCCTCTGCTGGATTCCTTCCACAAGTGGAGCAGACAAGTGACCAAGCATTCCGCCTAAGCCCACCATTCCCGCCCCCTTCATCCCTCGACGCCTCACCAATTCTCCCCAGAATTCCCAAATTTTCAAACCTCCCCTTTCCATTCATGAATTCCAGTGGAAACTCTGATTCAATTCCAGGAATTTTCCCAGGGATATCTGGAATTTTCCTTCCTGATCAAATTCCCATTCCAGTTCCTGATAATTCCTGGAAATTTCCCAGGAATCAGCGAAATTCTAACCAAATTCCTGGATTCCCAATTCCGAATTTCCTGATCAATTCCCAAACTTTTCTGGAATTTTCAGCAGGGATCAGTGGGAAACCCAGATGAAATTCTCGGAAATTCTCTGGATGAAATTTTTGAGTTTTCCCAAAATCCCACAGTGATTCACATGAAAACTCCAGATCATTCATGAATTTTCCCAGAGTTTTCCTTGAATTTTCCAATAGATTAAATTCCCAAAGTTTCAGATCCAATTCCTCAAATTTCCTAGAACCACTTCCTGGAATTTCCTCAGATCCAATTCCCTGGAATTCTTCCTGAATCCAATCTCCCGGATTTTCAGTTTCTATTCCAGAAATTCCTGGATTCAATTCCCAACGCTTCTGGATCCACTTCCTGGAATCTTTCCTGATTCAATTCCCAGAATTTCTAGATCCAATTCCTGTACTGGACCCAAACTTCCAAATTTTTCCATTCACTGAAATTAGATCCAATTCATGCAAATTCCTGGATCCCAATTCCCAAATTTCTCCTATCCAATTCCTGAAATCTTTCCCTGACTGCAATTTCCCCGGCTGCAAATTTTCCCAAATCCCCTCCCAGGGATCATCGGAGCCAAATCACGCATTCTCCTTGCACACGCCTCATCCGAGGGCTCCCTGCTGGATTCCTTCCGCTGGAGCTGCAGGAGCTGCACTTGCGCGATTCCGCCCTCTCTCCATTCCCACCCTTCATCCCTCGACACCTGGCCCTGGAGTCTCCCCAGGATCCCAGGGAGTTCCTGGTCATTCTCTTCCAGCACCTCAAAGCGCTTTAGGCCAGGAGGCACCAGCTCCAAAAATCCATGTGGAATCCCAAAATTTTATCCTAAATTCCCAAATTTTTGCAGCGCAGTCTTCATCCTCACCTCACAAATTTATCTCAAATTCTATTTCTTCTCAAAATTCTTCTCAAAATTCTTCCCGACTTCTCTCAAATTCCCTCCCAATTTTCTCCTTTACCCAAATCCCAAAATTTGGACATTTGGATTCAAGAAATTTTCAACGCTCTTTCCAAAATCCTTCCCAAATTTTCCCAAAATTTCTTCCATTTTTACAAATTTTCCCCCAAGTTTCCTAAATTTCCCTAATTCTGAAATTTCCCAGATTTCTTCCCCAAAATCTCAAATTCTTTCCCAAAATTTCTCCCAGAACCAGTGGACACAGTTTTTAGGTTCAAATCAAACTTCTGTAGCAAAACCTCGCCACTTTCACTCCCAAATTCTCAAATTCTCACAAATTTCTCAAACCATTTATTCCTTCAAAATTTTCTCAAATTTCTCCCAAATTTTCCCAAATTCCAAAGTTTGATTCTCCTCAATTTCAAGTTTTCCAAAATACCCAGATTTTTCCCCCAAATTTCCTTCCCAAATTCTTCCCAAATTTTCCCAAAATCCCAAATTTTCCAAATTTTTTCCAAAATTCCCAAATTTCTCCCAAATTTCTCCCAAAAACCCGAATTCTTCCAAAAATTTCCAAATTTCTTCCCAAACGCTTCCAAATTCCTCCAAAAATTCCCAAATTTTCCCCAAAATCCCCAAATTTTCCAAATTTCTAACTCCCCAAATTCCTCCCAAAAACTCTTCCTAAAACACCCAAAATATTTTCAAATTATTTCTCACCAAAACTTCAAATTTTTCCAAAATTCCTCAAATTTCTTCTAAATTTTCTCAAAATTCTTCCCAATTCTTCCCAAAATTCCCAAATTATTTCCAAATTTTTCCCTAAAATTCCCAAATTTCTTCCCAAAATTCTCCCAAATTCTTATCAAAATTCTACCAGATTTCTAAAAATTCTCCCAGAATTCCCAAATTTCTCCAAATTCCCTCCCCAAAAATTCTAACTCTTTCCAAAAATTCCCAGATTTCTTCCCAAACGCTTAAATTCCCTTCCCAAAATTCCCAAATTTCTCCAAATTTCTTCCCAAAATTCCCAAATTCTTCCCAAATTTTTCCAAAAATCCTCAAATTCTATCTTTCTTCCCAAACTTTCCCTGATTTCTAAAATTCCAAATTTTTCCAACTTTTCCCAAACTTCTCCCAAATTCTTGTCAAAAAAATTCCAAAATTTTCCATATTAAAAATTTCTTCCCATAAAATTCCTGCCTGATCTGTCCCACCCAAATTTCCCACATTTTTCAAAATTCTCCCCTCCCAAATCAAATTTTTCCTGTACCTAAAATTTTTCCAAATTTTTCCCAAAATTATTTCCTTCCCAAAAATTCTAAAATCTTCTTTTCAAATTCCCAAATTATTTCAAATTCTTTCCAAAATTCTAAATTTCCAAATTCTCACACACTGCCAAATTTTCTCAAAATTTACCAGATTTTGAACCCATCCCAAATTCCAAATTTTCCCAAATTCTTTCAAAATTTCTCCCAAAATTTCTCTCCCAAAATTCTCCAGATTTTCCCCAAAATCCAAAATTTCTTCCTAATTTCTTTCAAATTCCCAAATTTCTTCCCACTTCTCCCAAATTTCTCCCCAAATACTAGCTCTTTCCAAAATCAAACCAAAATTCCTGAAAATTCTTCTACCCAAAATCCCTTTTCCAAATTTCTAACCACCCCAAAATCTTCCCAATTCCCAAAAATATTCAAATTACACCAAAATTGGATTTTTCTCAAATCAATTTTTGCCAAATTCTTCCCAAATTTAAATTCTCCCAAAATTCCCAAAATTCCAAAATTATTTCCAAATTTTTCCCAAAATTCTTCCCAAAATTTCTCCCACCCTTATCAAAATCTCCAAATCTCTTCCAGATTTCCTAAAATGTTTTTCCCAGAATTCTGAAATTCTCCTTAAAAGTCTTCTTCAAATTCCCCAAATTCTTTTCCAAATTCTTTCCAAAAATTTCTGAAATTTCTCCCCAAATTCCTTCTTTACGCATTCCTCGTCTCAAAAATTCCCAAATTCTCCAGATTTCTAATTTCTCATCCCAAATCTCAAAACTCTTTCCAGTAAATTCCTTTCTTTTCAAAAATTTCTTTCTTCCTAAATTTCCTTAAATTTCTTCCAAATTCCTCTTCTTCAAATTCCCAAATTTCTTCCTCCGAATGTTTCCAAATTCCTCTTCCCAAAAATTCCCCATTCTCTCCTGAAATTCTTCAAAAATCTGCAAATTCTTCCCAAATCTGTTTCCAACACCCCTCAAATTTCATCTTGCCCAAAATTCCCAAATCTCTTCCCAGGAGGAATTTGCCGAGTGCATCCGAGGGATCCCTTCCCCAGAATCTCCCTGTGCAACCCCCTGAGCTTCAGCAGCACCTGACCTCGGGCAGATTAGATGATTCACTCCCCAAAACTCCGACTCGAAATTCGACCTGAGCTGCCCTGCACCGACCCTATGAGCCTCCCAGCGATGTCAGCCAACCACCTGTGAGAGGATCTGGATTCCATAGATCTTTGGGGAACCCAGCAGCCTTTGGGGAACTCCAGGATTCTTTGGGATCTTTTGGGATCTTGAGGAATCCTTTGGGATCTTTGAATCCTTTGGGGAACTCGGGCTCTTGGAACTCCAGTAGCTCCTTGGGAACTCACGGACTTTCACTAACCTCTCAGTGAATCCCTTTGGGATCTTTGAGGAATCCCTTTGGGATCTGGATCTTTGGGGATCTTTGATGGGAACTCTTTCGGACACTTTCCTTGGGATCTTTGCCTTCTTTGGGGATCTTTGGAATCCCTCTTTGACTCTTGAGGGAATCTCAGATCTTGGGGACCTTTTGGGATCTTTGTGACTCAGACTCCTTTGGGGATCTTTGAGGAATCCTTTGGACCTTTGACTTTGGGATCTTGAGGATCCTTTTGGGGACTTTTCGATCTTGGAGGGATCTTTCGGGATCTTTTGGGATCTTGGAGGGAATCCTTTGGGATCTTGAGGAATCCCTTTGGGATCTTTGGGATCTTCAGGAATCCCTTTGGGATCTGTGACTCTGGAGGAATCCTTTGGGATTCTTTCAGACTCTTTGAGGAATCCTTTGGGACTCTTGAGGACCTTTTGGGGACTTTCTGGGGATCTTGAGGGAATCCTTTTGGGATCTTTGGGATCTTGAGGGAACTCCCTTTGGGATCTTGAGGATCTTTGGGGATCTTTTTGTGACTTGGAGGATCTTTTGGGGATCTTTGGATCTTTGAGAGGAACTCGTAGACTTTTGGGAACTCTCTGAGGAATCCCTTTGGGATTCTCCCAAGGATCTCTTGGGAATCAGCGTCTTTGGGGAAATCCGCTGATCTTTGCGACTCTAGCTGAATCCTTTGGGATCTTTTGGGGAGCCTTTCCCTAGCCTTTTGGGAATCTCCAGAAGATCTTTTGATCTCTCCAAGGGCCTGTCTTTGAAATCATGGACCTTTTGTCTTTTGGCACACCTTGAAGGGCTTTTGGAACTCCAGAAATCCTGGGGAATCTCAAGGATCTTTGAGCATGTCCATGACTCTGGGAACTCCAGGAGATCTTTTGGGAATTTAGAGGGGTTTTGGGAATCCCAAGGATTTTGGGAATTTACAAGGATTTTTGGGGGAATTTCCTGGCTTTTTTAATCTATCTTTTTAAATCGATTTGTGATATTTTTGGGAATTATGAGGGAGTTTTTGAATTTCTGGGGAATCTTTTGGGGAATTTTGTGGCATTTTGGGAATTTCTGGAATTGCAGGAATCCCTGCCTAGAATCTCCCACTCTTTGCAGCTGGGAGTTGCTGTCCCGAGCACTCGATGTTCCGAGCCTCCCCTGCCCCGAGCTGCCCGAGATCCGGAGCCAGGGAACGCTGGAAACGGCTCGAGTCGGCTGAGAAAACCCCGAATTCCCGAGGAAAAAAATCTGGGATTTCTGGGAAAAAATCTGGGAATTGTGGGGAAAAATCTGGGAATTGTGGGGAAAATCTGGGAATTCTGGGAGAAAATCTGGGAATTCCTGAGGAAAAATCTTGGGAATTGTGGGGAAAAATTTGGGAATTTGGGAAAACCGGAATTCTGAAGGAAAAAATCTGAAAATTTCTGGGAGGGAAAAATCTGGGAATTGTGGGGAAATCTGGGAATTTGGGAAAAAATCTGGAATTGTGGGGGAAAATCTGGGAATTCTGGGAGGAAAAAATCTGGGAATTGTGTGGGAAAAAATCTGAGAATTCTGGGGAAAAATCTGGAATTGTGGGGGAAAATTTCTGGGAATTTGGGAAAAATCCGGGAATTCCTGAAGGAAAAAATCTGGGAATTCTGAGAGGAAATCTGGGAATTGTGGGAGAAAATCCAGGAATTCATGGAGGAAAAAATCTGGGAATTTGGGAAAAACTGGAATTCTGGGATAAAAAATCTCGGAATTTGGGGAAATCTGGGAATTCCTGGAGGAAAAATCTAAATTTGGGAGGAAAATCGAATTCTGAGGAAAAAACCAGGAATTTGGGGAAAGATCTGGGAAATTTGAGAGGAAATCTGGGAATTCTGGGGAAAATCTGGGAATTCTGGGGAAAAATCTGGGAATTTGGGGAAAAAACTGGGAATTGGAATTCTGGGAGAAAAAAATCTGGGGAAATTCTGGGGGAGTGTGGAATTTGAGAGAGAAAAAAATCTGGGTATTCTTGAGAGGAAATCTGGGAATTCTGGGGAAAAATCTGGGAGTTCCTGGAGGAAAAAAATCTGGGAATTCTGGGGAAGATCCGAGGAAAAAAACTGAATTCTGAGGGGAAAAATCTGGGACTCCTGGAGTGAAAAATTCCAGGAATTTCTAGGAGGAATTGGGAAATTTGGGGAAGAATTTGGGAATTTTTGGGAAGAATTTGGGAATTTTTGAAGGAATTTTGGGAGGAAATCCAGGAATTTTTGGGAAAAAATCTGCAAATTCTGGGAGAAAAAAACTGGGAATTTGGGAAAAAATCCGGGAATCTGAGGGAAAATGCTGGGAATTCCTGGAGGAAAAAAACGAGATTCCTGGAGAAAAATCCGGGAATCTTGGGAGGAATTGGGGGATTCGGGAAGAGTTTGGGAATTTTGGGAGGGAATTCTGGGAAAAATGCTGGAATTCTGGGGAAAAATCCCGGGAATTCTGGAGAAAAAATCTGGAAATTTGGGGAAAACCGAGAGAGAAAACTGAATTCTGGGGAAAAATTTGGGAATTCCTGAGGAAAAAAATCTGGGAATTTCTGAGGAAAAATCTGGGAATTCTGGGAGGAATTCCTGGGGAAGAATTGGGAATCGAGGAACCGAATGTTTGAGGGTAACTCTAGAATCTCCTGAGAGAGAACCGAATTTGGGAGAGGAATTGGGGATTTGGGGAGGAATTTGGAAATTTCCGAGGAACTTGGGAACTTTTAGTAGGGAGGGATCTTTGAGGGAGCTTTATGAGGGAATTTGGGGAATCCTTTTGGAAGAACTGGGGAGGAACTTTGAGAGAATCCTCTGGAGGAAACCTTGGGGAGGACACCTCAGGACTTTGGGAATTCCAGGAGGAATTTGGGATGACGACCTTTGGGGACGCAACTTGGGGAACTTTTGGGAAAGTAAACTGAATTTTAAAAGGATTTGGGAGGAATTTAGATGAATTACCCTTCCATAGTGAAACGAGGGAAAATTTTGGGAAGAATTTTGGGAGGAAATTCCGGGAATTTCTGGACGACTGGGGAATCCGGCCTCTGGAAACTGCCAGTAGGAAACTTTTTGGGAAGAACTGGGTAACTTTGGGGTGAAATTTAGAACTTTGGGGAGGAACCAGGAGTCCATGGGGAGGAAATCTTTGGGAATTTTGGGAGGAAATTCAGGAAAATTTAGGAATACAGGAGAAATTTTGGGAGGAATTTTAGGGGAATTATGAACACCCTGTAAATGTAAAAATCCTAGAAATTTGGGAACCTTTTGCAAGAATCTTTCAAAAGATCTTGACTTAGGAGAAATCTTGGGAATCCCTTTAGCAGAACTTGGAAATCTTAGGATTTTTGAGGAACTCAGGTAGATGAACAAGAACTTACAAACCTGAATCCGAGACTCCAGAAACGAAGAACCCAGAACCTTGGGGATACAAAACCCTAAAAGATGAATCCAAGACCCACAGAAGAAATCCTGCAAAACGGGAAAAAATCCCAGGGCAAATCTTAGATGAATCCTCTCCAGAAATCCAGGGAAACCCAGAAAACTGGGGAACGATTCTGGGGAGAACCTTTAGAATCCAAGGATCTTTAGGAGGAATTGGGATGAATTCCCCTGCAACGGAAAGGGGAAAAAATTAGGAACTTGGAGAAGAATTTAGGAAGAACAGATTTAGAAACTTGGGGAAGAATTACAGGGGAGAAATTTAGGAATTTTGAAGAATCTTGGAAGAATTTGAGAATACAGGAAGACCCTAGGAAGAACAACAAAGCAATAACTTGGGATGAATTTGGGAATTTTAGGAAAATTTTGGGAGGAAATTTTGGGAAGAATTTTGGGAAGAATTTTAGGAGGAACGTGTGTGTAGACGGAAAAATTCAGAAATTTGGGAAAAATTTGGGGATTTTAGGAAATTTGGGAAGGATTTTGGGGAGGAAAACAACTTTTATCAAAACCAGAACCTGAGAATTCCTGTGATCTGTCCAGAAACCCAAAGAGGGGGATTTGTTAGGAAGATTTTGGGGAGGAAATCTCCAGGGAATTTTAGGAAATTTAGGAGAACATTCTCCAGCAACTTTAGGAAGAATTTCAATTTCACCTACAAAATGAAACCAAAAATTGTTCCAGGACTTGTGTTCAAGAATCAGGGAGAGGGGGAATTTTAAAAAATTTTAGCAGATGAATTTGGAGAATTTTAGGAAGAATTTTAGCACAAATAAAGAAATGATTTTGGGAGAATTAAATTAAAGAAATTTGGAGGAATTTTAGTATCTTGAATATTGGGAGAACCAACTTTAGGATTAGGAAAGAAATTTAGGAGAAATTAGGAGACACCAGAGAATTGGGAGAAATTCCTGTAAAGACAGAAAAAAAATCTTTAGAAACTAAAAAGGGGAATTTTCAAAAAACAGGAATGAACCAAACTGTGTCCCGCTGTGATTATTGATATTGATATTAAATATCGATTATTACTAAACTTCTCTCATTATTGATTCTGAAGTCTAGTGAGCCAGTATTGATTATTAATAATAATTGAATTTACTAATTAAATTATTAATTATTGGTTGCTACTTGTTATTATGTTAATAATATTAATAATTAGTAATTATTGGTCCCATCATGTAATTAACACATCATCCAAACACCTTAACCACACCAACAATTATTAGCTATCCCCTGCATCAACACTAATATTATTAATTATTAATTATTACCATTAATCATAATTATTAATCAATACACCACACCACTCACACCATTAGTTGAATTACTGAAATGTAAAGTCTATTCATTGATTCTGAGTTAGAAAGCCATCATCTATTAGCAATAACTTGTTCTACTAATTAATTATTAATTATTGGTCACTATTTGCTATTATTATATAAATATCATTTAATGAAAATTGCCCACAGAATAATCAATTATTGATTACTAATAAGGCTTTTTCACAGCTTGATTTACATTATCAGCCATCCCTAGGCAGTCACATTTATTAATTAATAAATTAGTTAACACAGTGACTGACTAGCCATTCATTGATTCTCCAGCAACAAAGAATTCTGTCAATAGCAGCAACAACTGGAATTAAATTAATAAATTGCTTAGCTGCCAGCCATGTACAGTGCTAATAATCAATTACATTCAGCAATTGTTGCCTGCAATGATGCAACACCACATTATTCATATTACAACAGCTAGTCCAGCCTTGGTTGTTATTAATTATTACCATTTAATAGAATCCAGTCACAGCTGTCCTTGTGTGTCAGTCAACAATATCAATATTACAACTAGTTGTTTGATCATACACATTCTGACTTTTACGAATCATTATTGGATTGTTTAAATGATAAAACAGACTACCACACAGTTAGCCACTATTGGTTAGCCAGCCATCATTAGCTACTGAGCTTTATTAATGATTGTTTCTTATTCATGAATTGTTATTGCTATTAATTTTATTGCTTTATAAATTATTAAGTTATGGATTGTAATTAATTATTAATAAATCATTATTATTGTGAGTTTTAGAAATATTACACAACTATCCACTAGTAATTATATATCAATTAATTCACATCCAAGCTGACGTTTCTTGGATTTTGATTTTGTGATCATTACCAATATCATCTAACCAAAATTTCTACTAATGGCAATTCATTAATTAAATAATTGTAAATTATTATTATTATTAATTGTCATTATCTGCAGGTTATATTAGTGGTATCTATTGTTGCCTAGTCAAATAATTCAAGGCTCTCTCACTATCCGCACCCAATGAATTGTTCTGTCCACAGCAATTCCAGACATTTATTATTATGTAGCACAGCAACACTCCATCTAATTCTTATATTGCATCTCTTTCAGGTTATTAGTTATTGATTTTACATTGTCTAAATTGAACTGGTCATTCATTATTGAATTACCAACAAACCAGCCATGATTATTCACATTAGTTATCATACAATAAAAATATATTATTAGAATGTTTCACAACACATTAACTATAAATTCATAGATAATTGAATATCAAAAATTACCACCACAAAGCAACACAGCTCCATTGAATACTATCGAAATAGTACCAACAACGAACTAGTTAAAAACAACATATTAGCCACCACTACACTATTAATTATTAAGCATTGGTTAATATTAATAATTCCTTCAAAATTGAAATTCATCTACACATCATTAAATTGACACACAAGAATATAATCAGCACGTTACCATCCAATAACAATTATATTGAAATGTCATCCACCATTCATTGCCATTAATAATAACATACTAAATCACTTACTGGCTCATTTCTATTTGGCTCTGATTTCACTTTATTTCTATTTCACCTTGCCCCAGTCCTTGCCTGTGTGTACCCTGCCTCTCAGGTCATCCCAAACTCCAGCCCTCCGTCTGTTGGACTTCCAGAACCAGATCTTGAACCTGGGGGGGATTCTTCTTCCTTTCTTCTGATTCCCAGCCCCTACATCTTCCCTCCTGACCCTGTAGCAGATCTTGGCCTTGGGATCTGTCCCCAGCCTTGGAGACTTTTGGGACTCTGCCTCCTGATCTGAGGGCCTTTTGGGGACTCTGTAGCCTTTTGGGACCTAGTCATATGTAGAAAACTCGGGGAGAACTGTGGGGCTCAGCAGACCCAGGCTCATGACCATGTCCCCGTGATCTGGGGCCTTTCTGTGACTCCAGGCTCTTTGGGAGATCCGGGAGGCTTCTCTCTGGTATGCCTGAGCCTTTTTGTGACCTCCCGATGCAACCAGAATACCTGGGAGACCTTTATTCTGGCTTTCTGGAACCTGCTGGGGAAAACCTTGCATTTCCAGGGTCTGGGCTCCCTTTGAGATCTGGGGGCCTCCGATGAGTCAGCCCGGGACCTGGGGGCTCCCCCTGGAGCTTGGGATCTTTGGGGTGGGGATCTTAGTCTGACCCCAGCTCCCTGCACCAGCACCTTTGGCCTCTTTGGGAGATCCGGGAGATAGGTGTGATCTTTTAGGATTCTCAGCCTCCTGAGAGCCTTGCTTTGCATATGATCCGGGGAATCTCCAGACTTTGGTGACTAACCTGGGGATCTTTGGAGCAGCCTTTTACAGCACCCAGCCTGAGATTCACAGATGTCTTCTGACCTAGTTCTCAGTGACTGTTCTGACACCTGTCTTCCTGCCCAGGAGAACTGGGCCTTTGGGATCTGGCCTTTTGAGACTTGGGGCTCATTTTTAAAACCCCTGACCCAGCCTCGACTCCAAAGCCCGTCACTCAGCACCAGGTGCCCTAAGAGATCTTTTGCAAGCTTTGCAGACTTGCTCCTAAAGTCCTTTGATTCCACTTTTAGGATCTGTGAATCCTTTGATCTGTCTTTCCCAAATCAGCATCCAGGTTTCTGCAATGACCAGACCTGCAGCCCATCAAGTGAACCTTTTGGGACGGGGCCTTTGGAGAGATCTAGGCAGCCTCTGCACCCAGGCTCTGACTTGTCCACTCCAGGCAGGGATTTTAGGGGATTTAGGAAATGATTAGGAAATTTTTTATTTGGGACTTTCAGGGTTTGGGTTTCTTGAGATTTAGGATTTCTCTGAGGGGTCTCGCTTTCAATGCACTTGGGATTCTAAACTCCAGACTCAGCATCTTCAGAATTCTCCCTGATCAGACACTAGTGACCTGTGCCTGTGTCTTTCAGTCATCAGTGTTTCTGTTAATCCAAGCCTAGTGACCTAGAACCTGTGATCTGTGCTCTCTTTCTTTGAATCCTGGGAGCCTCAGCAGTCCCTCTCAGACCTTTGGGGGTGTTCTGTACCCTCTCACACACAACTTCTGACCTGGGGGCCTTTGTGATTCTAGCTCCTGGGGAATCCCAAATTTTTGGAGAAGCTTCCTTTAGATCTGCTCCTGACCTAAAGCATTTCATGTGTCACCTTTTGGGATCTGGGGGGCTCCTCATTCCTGCCTCTGTTGTCCTTTCTCTGAGATCTGGAGGCCTCTTTTGGGATCTGTAAAGGCACTGCAGCACTTACCTCCCAGCCTCCCAGATTCAGATGATTCTTCCCAGTGACCCCAAGCCTCTGTAGCCTTGTAAGGCCTTTTGGCCTGTGTCAGATCCAGAATCTCAGTAACCTGAGGACTCAAAGAACCCCAGAAAAAGCCCAAAGACCCAAACACCTGGGGATCTGTGTGCTTTTCCTTTGACCCTGGGGGTCTTTTTGCATGACCTGTCTGCCTGTGACCTGGGGGGCCCCTGGGGAGAGATTTGGACTTTCAGTGACTGCAGACCTTCTGCACTGTCTTTCAGACCTGTCCCAGACCTGTTCTCATGACTCCAAATTCTAAAATTCTTTTGGGACTGGAATTTTCTGTGGCTAGCAACTCCTAGGAATCCCCAGGCCTGCCTTTTGGATCTATAAGCAACTTTGGGATCTTGGGGCCTTGGGATTCAATTTACTCCAGACTTGGGGAAGCCTTTGGAATTTGGCTTTTAGGATCTGGGCCTTTGGAAGATCTTTGGGGATCTAGAGACTTTGGAGCCTTTTCTCTTTCTTTTTTTTTTTTTTTTGTAGAATTTGGGGATTTTTGGGAATTTGGTTTTGGGGAAATTTGAACCCCACCCCCACCCCATTCCCACCCTGAAAAAAAATCCAAACATTCCAAAGCTGCTGTGTTCCAGTTTATTTCAGCCAAACCTAAATCCCTAAATCAGAAAGAAGTCCCAGGAAAAAGAACCTAAATTTTGGGGGGTGCCTTATGAAACCAGAAGAAATGAAATCCTTAAGGGCTGAATTTTGGGAAAACTGAGGATCTTGGGGGGAATGCACCTGGGGAAAGAACTTAAGAAAAGTTAGAAAGAAAACCAAAGTCTGGAATTCCCTCATAGGAAGTGTTCATGCAGAACTTGGAATTTTTTTGGGAAAAAAAAAAAGCTGAAATTTTAGGAAAGGGTCCGAATTTTAGGAAGAGGGAGGAAATCTTTGAAAAAAAAAAAAAGCTGGAATTACAGGGTAAAGGGCAGAACAACTTTGGGGAAAGGGAGGCTGTGAAATTCCCAGGAACCCAAAAGCCGAATTCAGGGAAAAAGGACAAAGTTTTGGGATAAAGGCCAGGACTGGGAAAACCTGGAAATTTTGGAAAAACCAGAATTCCCAGGGGAAAATTTGGGAAATCTGGATTTTAAAGCTAGCCAGCACTGAATTTTGGGGAAGTGGCGGAATTTGGAGAGGCACGGAAGTCTCCATGCCTGAATGCAGCAGAACTTGGTGAAAAGGGAGGAAATTGGGAAGAACATTCCAGGTGGAACTGCAGTGCCGAATGCAGCAGTTCCGATGAGAATCTCTAGATTTGTCTGCATAATCCAAAGGATCCTTTCCCAGTTTTTTTAAACTTATAGTCTTCCAGCTTAAATTCTAAAATCCCCTGGGAATCCTTTTTTTTTCAGATACTCCAGCAGGACTCGATCCCACATGGAAAGGAAACAATCCTGAATGGAAGGAAACCCGAATTTGATTTTTCCAGAAAACTCCCATCCCACAAAATACCTCCCCAATCAAATACAGAATTCTAAGTAAATTTTTCCTTCAAAATTTTAAAAATTATTTTAACCCTGTAGGGAATGGGTCTACACATTTCCATGAATTCTAAGTTTCTTTTCCCACCAAATTCTAAAGTCTGATCCTAGAGTCCCTAAAATCCTTTCCAAGGCAGAATTAAGTCTCCGCCACAAAAATCCCCAAAAACCGAATAATGCTTTTTTTCTTTAAACGATCCAAAAATTATAAAACTAAATCTCCCAAGATTCAAATATCCAAATATTCCCGAAGCTGCCTCAAAGTTCCCTGACAAGCCTGATGATCAAAAACTGCACCCATTCCCAGCTGACCTGGAAATCCGTGATCCAGTGACTTCTAACCAAATCCCAGTACTCCCAGCCAGAATCTTAAATCCCAGACTTCCAATCCGATTTTTCTAGTTGGGAATTTGATTCAAACGCTGGAATTTTCCCCCAGCCTAAGTTTGTCGTAAAATTCCCGGATTTTCCAGTTTCTATCTGATTTTTCCAGATGTTCCTATTTTGATTCTTTTCCCAAGTTTATTACTTCCCATCGTAATCTTCCAAATTGAAGAAATCGATTCCAATCCAGTCATAAATCGTGATCCATCCGAAACTTCCATTGAAACTTCCAAAGTTCCAGAATTTCCATGTTCAGTAAAACTCAGTGTTTCCAAACCAGGGATTCCTCCAATTCGGTTAAACCTCCAGCCAATTTCCAGATGCAACCCAGGACCCATCTGAAACTTCCAGCTAGATTCCAAATATGATTCATCCGGTCTTTCCGATAAAACCCCAGTCAATTTTATTTCCAAATCCAAAGTCTTTTTCCAACCCATTCCCAGACGTAGCCTTCCAATTCGACTTCCAGTCCCAAAACCCAAAGCTTCCATGTTTCGAATTCCAAAACCCTGATTCTCTATTTAACATTTTCCAGTTGAATCTACCCATCCAATTTTGAAGCGCTGGGATCTTCCAAACCAAAACCTCTGACCTTCAATCATCATTTTCCATCCACGACTCCCTTCCAAAGCCGTAATTTAGTCCAGCCTTCCCTGCCGAGTATTCAGCGTTAATTCCATCCATAGACTTTCTTCCATCCAGCACTCTCTAACCAGGGTTTTCCATTTGAGAATTCCAGGGATTTTCCAGAAGGTTACAAGTAATTTCCAAGTTTGGGATTTCTGGGATTTTTCCAGTTGAGAATTCCAGATTTTTCCATCTGGGGTTTTTCATCCTGATTTCTCCAGCTGCAAGAATTTTCCAACCAGTAAACTTGTGACTTCTTCCAACTGTGAAACACCAGAATGTTGTGATTTTGGAGCTGTAATCCCACTTTTCTGCTTCGGATTTCCATCTGGAATTTTCCAGTAGTTGATTTTTCCATCCAGGGAATTCTGGAATTCCATCCAAATCCTTCCATCCAGACTCTTCCAGCAACCCACTTTCCATATAGTGCTAGTATCTTTCTCTCCAACCAAGAATTCTGGGAATTTCCAGGATGAAACTTCCACGAAATTAGCTGGGAAGTAATTTTTCAGTTGATTCTCCCATAGTTTCCATCCAGGAATTTTGTGATCCTAATCCAAGTATCTTCCAAAGTTGGGAATTCCAGTGATTTCTGCTGCATTCTTTCATGCAGTTTCTAAGCCAAACTTCACTTTCCAGCTGGAATTCTGGGAGATTCTCCCACAAGAATGCAGAAGTTAAACTTACTCTTCCAGTCACCCTCCTCTGGGATTCTCCAGCCAGAATCCCATTCCATCTGAGCATTCCTCTCCAGTTGAGATTCTCCTGGGATTTTCCATCTGGGAATCTAGGATTCCATCTTGAAATTTTCCCATGCTGAGATTTTCTCCAGGGCTGGGAATTTGGATTCTCCTGTAGCCTGGATTCAGGGACGCTCTTCCTACTCCTAAGGCCAGTAGAATTTCTGAGAATTCTCGGATTTTCCTTCGGACTATTCTCTTAGAGAGCCTCCTCCAAACCCCAAAACAACCCGGCAGGGAATCCTTGCAGGGGAGGCAAGGCAAGTAAACAAATTCTGTAAAATCAGATGAATTTGGATTCCTCCAAATGTAGTCCCTGAATAAGTATTTGAAGGATCATCACTGTGATCTGCAAATTTAGAGATCCTCGGGTGCCTCATCCGTGCATACACGTGGGATGGAGGGTTGTTTGTGTTTTAGCCAGAATTGAATGAAGCAGACAGAAGGACGGTGTCTATGAATGCCTGGAGACTCTGCATGCCTAGCAGCATCCCGGGATCAGTCGGGAAACCGAAACCAGGAAGGAACGGGTGGGGTGGGAAGAGGAAAAAGGGGGTCAAATGTGTTCAGATGTGTAGTCAGAATGCAGCATGCACTGTGGGAAGGGAAATTGGCCTGGGAATGCAGGTACATCTGTGGTGTCTTGGGATTTGGGAAGTTATTATAGTAAGGGATTTGGGGATGGAAAAGGGACGGCAGCAGCCCACAGTCAGAAAACTGGGAAAGGGGATTTGGGGTCAGTGTCTTGGACTTGGAGTTGCTGTCAGAAGGGAAAAAGAAACAGCATGAAGTGCCAGAAACCTAGAGGCTGACCCAGATCAGAAACCCCAGGACATGGTGTTGGGGAATTGGAAAAAAGGGGATCAGAGGGAAAGGGATGGGGCACCAGAACTCAGTCAGAAGCACGGGACAGAGTTCGATGGGAATGAAAGGGACGTAGTGTCCCAGACAGTTGTTCCCGGGGAAGAGATTCTCTTCAACTTGGGGAACAATCAAGGGTTTTGAGAAAAGAGGATTTGGGAATGGGAGTCAGAAAGCAGCAAACAGAAAGGATCAGGTTCTGAGGATTCCCAGAATGCAGGTTCCATGAACAAGAGGATTTGGGACATGGAAAAGAATTTAGGAGGGAAAAATGTTCTAGAAACAAAATGGGAATTCCAGATTGGAGGGAAACCCCAAAAGCACAGATGGGAAACCCAGTGTGGAAACATCGAAAAGGGATTTGGGACTTGAAAGGGGATTTGAAGGGATTTTAATGAAACTGGGTAAAAGAGGATTTAGAACAGGAAATAGGGAGAGGATCATCAGGAATTGATTTGGATGGAAATTAGGAATTAGGATTTGAGATGGGATAACACAAAGAAAAGGAAACTTAAAGGAAAAACGAATTTGGATGGAAAGGATTTTGGAAGGAACATCAGGACAGAAAAAGTGGAAAACGCCTCTTAAAACGGATTTGATGGGAAAAGGAGCAGGAGAGGAAGGAAGATGAAGGAAATTGATTTGATGGGAAAGGATTAGAATGGAAGCAATGAAAACAGGAAAGCATTTGGATGGGGAATTAGTGAGGGACCTGCTCCACCCCTGAAAGCTAAACCTCTTTATCCATCCCAAAAACCCCATCAAACCACCCATCCCCAGATTCTTTGCCATTCCCAATTCATCCTCATTCCCAAATTGTTTCCAACCTGCTCATCCCAACCTATCCAAACCCATACCACTCAAATCAAATTTAAAGTCCCCAACCCCAAATCCCAATCCTTCCCACTCCCAAATCATTCCCAGATCCCATCCCATCCTCCTAAATCCCAAATTCCCAAACTCCACATTCTAACTCATTCCCAATCCTGAATTCCAACTCCATCCCCACCTCATCCAAAGTTCTATTCCAGATTTAATTCCACCTCCTGATCCATCCACTCCCCAATACCAATCCCATCACACTCCTGTCCCTCATCTCCATCCTACACCTCCACTCTCACATTCCTCAATCCCAACAACCCCATCCTTCTAATCCATCCCCAACACAAATCCCTTCTCATCTTCTCCATAATACTGCCACCCATTCCATTCCAGCTAATCCCCATCCCCAACTCTAAATT